>CM053789.1:237441759-237536759 GCA_028749045.1 Cupressus sempervirens | reverse complement strand
AAGTATCTATCTATGAAGTATTTTATTCTTTCATTTTTACCTCATTACCATTTTCTTCCTTGTTTTGGCAATCTAGGCATATTCTCTAATGAAGTCCAATAACTATATATTGACAAAACTTAATTCCCTTTCTATTCCTCTTGGTCAGTCATTGATTCTTGTTATTTATTTAATGTCATTTTGTGTTCTTCCGCATTCAATATCTAATGTTTGAATATTCCTCCCAATTTATTTTGTTAGGTCTACCTTCTAGTTTGTAATATTAATTTGAAGGAACTATATTATGATACGATGCTAAGTTTGGGATTGCTACAAATCTAATGACACTAGCTGTATTTTTATTTGTTTTTAAAATGCAATAACCTCTCTTACATCTATATGAAGGATGAGTAAAGAAGAGGCATTTCTTGTGAATGAAAATGTTTATTTATTATTATTAATATATTGACAAATGATTTATTCAATTTAGTCTCATAAATTTTATCTAACTAATTTCAATCACATTATTTTCTTTATATTAACTTAAATGTTATAATTGTATTATCTATATCATGCATACACTACGAATAAAACTAATAGTTGCATTTGCCAATAATAGAGTTAGAAGTCAAGAGTGAAAATAATAAAATTGGAGAATTATAAATGTTAGGTAGAATGTATATAAAACTTTATTATTTTTTTAAATATTGAATTAGAAATTAAAATAATTATATAAATATTTAGATAATAATTTTTGCAAATAAAATTTAAGAATTTTTTATAAAATAATTTAAAATAAAAATAAAACAAGAATAAGAATGAAAATCATTAGCCATAATTTTAACAAAGATTTAAGAGAAATTGTTATAAATAAATGAATGAAATCTTAAATTTAAAACATTTAAATTATGATCAACCTAAAAAATAATTAATTAACTAATTTGAAAAATACACTTTAGTCTTCAAAAATAGGAAAAAAGTTTAAGTGTGACAAATTTTTTTAACCATTTGAAAAGAACAAAGACTTCCAAAATTATATCCCAACAATTTTGAAAATATATTGTACAATGCTTTCTAGAATGATAAATTTAGAGACTTTCCTTTTTTCATGATAGAAAATATTTTCACATTAGTAATCAATCATTTGACTTACAAGATTTTCTTGAATATGAATATAAATCTACACAAAAGAAAGAGTTGTAGGGCAACACATTTCCTTCCTTTAGGAAGGTTGATTTAGTGTAGATTAGACAAGAATGAATTGAGATTTAATTTGCACAGTCCATGCCTTTGGGAAGGTTGATTTAGTGTAGATTAGACTAAAACAAATTGAGTTTTCATTTGTCCAAATAAGTTAAAATTTGATTTCTCATATTGGAAATGAATTCCATGATTTGTACATTCGATTCATTGAAGCCTAGATATCTAGTTAGAAAAGATTTATGTCCAATAAGTGTGGGTTGTTCAATAAAGGATATTCATAGCCTTCTATTCCCCACAATAATCACTCCATGAATTGAAGATAGGAAAACATAGAAGAAAATGGATAATGGAAGAATAATTTCCAGTGAGATAGATATTTTGAGATGGCAACTTCATTGGAATTGTTTTTTGAGATTGCAACTTCATTGGGATTTTTTTTTGAGATTGCATCTTCATTGGGATTAACTGATTGATGGATTTGTCACCAATAATGAATTCATTACGTCAATGAAATCTGCCCATCAAAAGTTTAAACAAGTTTACTGTGCCTATGAAAGTACAAGACTGGCAGATGAAATTAGAGACAAGGAGTGTGACCAATTAAATTATAGAGTTGGATTTGGATTATATAGGCAACATTAGTGCCATCACGATATTTTTTTCCTCTAGCCATAATGCTAACATACAAAGTAGTAAAGCATATACCTACTACTAGTTAAAAAGCTTTAAAAATGTATAAAACATGAGTTGTCGACACTTGTATATTTGAAGATCAACCAATCTAATAAACATGTGTAAGGTTCCATAAGAGGAATGATATTTAATTTTGTTGGCTTATTAAATCTTCAAACTAAGAGTATAATCTGCCTTAATATAGATATATTTGATGCTCAAAAGGGACTAATGCTATAGCTCTCCTTAGAAGCAAATAGAAATAGGGTCCCATCTTTTTGTTTTACTAGCCATTTTTTTCTATATAAGAAATCTAGTGTTTATAAATTTTTGGTGTCATTTATTTTTAGTCTTGTTATATTTCAACTATATAACAACTCTTGCACTTTGTTTGTTATGCAAATTGTAGTACTTTCTCTAGTTATTTGGGTATCTATGGTCACTTTGGACATCATTTTTAAATAAAATAAAATAGAATTGAAATTCAATCTATTATTCTTTCATATCATCGATGATGGTTTTTATTTTGTCCAAGTGTTTGGCATTTACTTTTAATTGTAAATTTCTAAGGATAGATCATGAAGATAAAACCTAGAATATCTATGAATAAAAAAAAAAAACAAGTAGTTTAGATGATATATGGCCTTTTCCACTTATAATCTTTGAAAAGAGACAAATAATATGTAGTCATGCTAATCTCCACAATGATCATGGTGTTGAAAATAATTGATCAATTACATATTGTCTTTGATGTTACACAACATGTCATATCTTTACAAGTCAGTGTATGATAAGCTCATGCAAGCAATGAAGACACTTTCTTATGTCTCCCGAGCATTCTAGTCTTTGCTAAGTTTAGAAGGTAGTGAGTATTGAGTTCACTCGAGCATCAAAAAGAAGTTCATAGAAGTTGAGTGTTAACCGAGCTCACTCGGGTAACAAAGGAAAGTTGGATGGAACTAGTGTTAAATGAGCTCACTTAGTTACCAAAAAAAGTTAGCGAATATGCATTGTTAACCAAGTTCACTTGGTTAATATAGGAAAATCATTTCTGAGTTAGTATCTATCAAGAAGGGTTGACTAATGAAGGATTTTCTTGTTTTGGAATATTGAGTTTATTTGGTTTGTTTTTCTAGCCGACTGAGGAGATGAATTTTAATTATTCTATGTTGTATTCAAGTCAACTTGATAATGGATATGATATAAGTATGAGGTCAAGTTGAGGGTTGAATGAGTTGTTGAACAAACTGCCAACCTTCCCCTTTGGGATTTTTGATATGGCTTAACTGCCTCTTGTGTTGTATAAGTCTAGTGGTTGTATTGGGCATTAACAAGTTGATCTTTTGGTGTAATGACAACTCTAGCTTGTAACAAGTGGTATCAGAGCTTGTCACAAGTTCAGATCTCCTTGGGTAATGCTAAGGGGAGAATTACCTACCTTCCCCTTTAGGATTTGTGACATGGCTTAACTGCCTCCTATGTTGTATAAGTCTAGTGGTTGTATTCAACATTAATAGGTTGATCTTTTTTTGTAATGATAGCTCTAGCTTGTAACATGAGTGTGAGTGTGTATAGAAGAATAAAATATGCTAAGAGGAAGTGAATTAGAAGGATAAGAAGAATATCTTTGAGGATCTACAAAGATACATTCAATTGTAAAGGATCTAGTATTCGAGCTAGAATTGAGATCTAAAATCAACAATATAGTTGCATCAAAAATCAATTCATCTCATTGTTACTCTCTAACCATTGTAGCGGTGATCTAAATCTCTTAATAGAGTTGGCTTAACAACTATTCGTAAATCCTCTAACAAGGCTACATTTCTAGATTGAAGTGTCTAAAGACCTCTAACAAGGCCACTCCTAACAGAGTGATTAAATCCTCTAACAGGTCACACCTAGAAGTGTGTTTTGCAACTTTTAACAAAGTTGGCTCCTAATAGGGCCCACTTCAGAAGAGTGAAAATCAATAACTATTTGCAATTGGTGGTTTTTCACAAATTGAGTTTCCATGTTAAAAATTGGTGTCACTTGTGTTTGAATGCTATTTCTTTCATGTGTATGCAACTAAGTTAATTAATGTTAATCATAGATAATAACCTAAATATTTTCATGTTAAACATTTGTCAAGTTACAATTGTTATTTCAGTAGTAACCGTGTTACATTATATTATCAATATTAATCGAGTGCTTGTGTGTTTTCTGAGCTACAATATTTTTGTAGAGTAGTTTATGTTCCATGCTAACATCTAAGGGATCTAGGATTTATTTTAGTGGTAACTAATTCACCCTTCCCCTATTAGTTACTCCTTTTATATTTCCAACCATTGGTATTAGAGCATTTGTTGCTTCTAAAAAAGGTTTCAAGGACCTAAGCTAAAAGAACAAGATGTCTTACAAAAGAGAGATTCCCAACTTGATAGAGATAACTTCAAGGCATGATAGGAGCTTATGAAGTTGTACCTAGAAAAAATTAGTGATTTAGTTTTGAAATTTTTGGAAAATGCTTACAAGGCTCCTACTAGAACATTGACCATGGAAGAGATTGCTGAAAGGAAAAATCATAACATTATGATGAATAACATTGCATTAGATCTTAGCTATGCTGAATTTGATGAGGTCAAAGGATGTGCTACTGCTCATGACATGTGGACCAAACTGAAGGATATTTGTGGAGGTTATGATAATTTAAAAAGAACCAAAGAAGAAAGCTTGAGAGGTTAGTTTGATTAGATGAAGATAAAAGAGGAAGAAAACATTGCAAAATATGTTGAGAGAATCAAAGCTAGTGTTAGCGCAATCAAAGCCTTTGGAGGGACAATTGAAGAAATAATAGTGGTAAGCAAGGTACTTAGAACCCTTCTACCTATCTATGCAATTAGAGTATCTTCTATTCAAGAGATGAGATGTGATCCAAGTAACAAGATAAATTTGGATGCTCTAGTTGGAAGATTGATTGCATTTGGGCTAGATAACTATGATAATCATACTCCTAGTTCTAGAAATCTTGAGTTTGCATTTGAAGCCAAGTTATCATGCAAGAAGAAAGCTAAAAACTTGAAAAGAAAATAATCTAAAAATGAAGAGAAAGATAGTCCTGACAGTAATCTTGAAGCCATTGAAGCATTGCTTGCAAGAAGGTATCCCAAAGGGAAAGGAAAGTACAAAGGTAAAATTTCTTTACTCTATTTTTCTTGTGAAGAAGTTGGTCACATTGCTGCAAGGTGCCCAAATAGAGAAGAAAAAGATGAAAAGAAGCACAATAAGTACAAAGGCAAGAAGGATTTCAAGAACTTCAAGGACTACAATGAAAAAGGTAAGAAGTCTTGTTTTATGGCTAAAGATTCAGATAGTAGTGATGATGATGAAATGGTCTATATTACTATAAAAGATGAATCTGATGATGAAGAAGATAAACTAACACTTATCTTTCATGTTAGCAAAAATGATACATGGATTATTGATAGTCATTTCTCACATCATATGACTATTGATAAAACAAAGTTTGAACATTTGAAACATTATTATGGTGGAAGTGTAAGATTGGGAAACACTGAACCATGTTGCATAAAGAGAAAATGTTGTATCTCACTAACTGATGAACTTAGATATGATACTGCTTATTGGGCTGAAAGAATAAAAAATAATCTACTGAGTGTGGCACAATTGAATAACATTAGATTCAAGGTAGAATTCATGAATGTGAAGGCCAAGTTGCTAGATGGAAAAGGAAATCTAGTTGGGTCTGATAATCAAACAAAAGGTAACCTATTCTACTTAGATCTCAGTGAAATTTCATGTTTCATTGCTCAAGTAAAAGAAACTTAGTTATGGCATAACATATTATGTCATGTGAACTTTGATAATTGGATTAAGATAAGTGAAAACAAAAGATTGAGAGGTATTCCTAGTTTAAGGAAACTTGATATAGGCCTATGTAAAAATTGTCAAATTCAAAAGATGGGAAAGACAAGTTTCAAAAGAAAGAACTATCATTCTGAAAAAGTCTTGGAGCCAGTTCATACTGACTTATGTGGACCTATTGAAATTGAGAGCTATAGTGGAGATAAGTAATTAAATTTTTTTGTTGATGATTATTCTAGAATGATGATTGCAATGTATCTAAAAGACAAGTCTAAAGCTTTTCAAAAGTTTAAGTGGTATCTGGCAAGAGTAGAGATGAAAAAAGGAAAGAAGTTGAAGTGTTTGAGATCAGATAGAGGTGGTGAATTTATGTCCAATGAATTCTACACTAAAAAGGGGATAAAAGACAAGTATAAACCCTTGGTACACCACGATAAAATGGTATAGTTGAAAGAAGAAACAAATACATCATGGATTGTGCAAGAACTTTGATGATGAAAAAGAATGTTGCAATCAAATACTAGAAGGAAGCAATCAATATTGCACTGCAAACCTTGAACAAATCATAGCTGAAGAAAGACTCAAATCAAACTCCTTATGAACTATGGTATGGCTACAAACCTAATGTAAGTTACTTTAAAGTATTTGGTATCAAATGTTATATTCTAAAAGAAACTAGGAAAGGTAAATTTGATGTCAAAGGTGATGAAGGCATATTTCTAGGACACTCCAATAGAAGTAAAGCATATAAATGTTTGAATTTGTCTACTCATTAGATCATATAAAGTGCACATGTGAGAATTGACGAGTTTGTAGAAAAGAGTGAAAAAGAGAGCAGCAAAGAACTTGAGGATTACATAATTTTATTTACTTTGAACCTGATACATTGCCAAATCCAATTGGAAGTCAACAAAATTCACCTACCAAGTCCCCAAAATCTCTAGATGCACCCAAGTTGCATCCAGTGCAACTCAAGTCATAGTCTAAAGGACTCAAAACATAGTCAGAAGCTACTAAGTTATAGCCAGAGAAAACTAAGTTTGAAGAACCTAAGTCATAAATAGTGGGACTTGAGCTTGATACAAAAGATCATGGCGAGGCTAGTGGAAAATTTTCTAGATCCAAAATACCTATGTTGGCAAGATATGTTAGAAGGTACCATACACCTGATCAAATCCTTGAAGATAAGTCAGATGGTATAATGACAAGAAACAAGTTGAAAGGTACATTTTTTCATATTGAATTTGAACCTAGATTAGTTAAAGATGCTTTGGATAATAAAAGTTGGATTGAAGCAATGAATGAAGAGATAGAACACATATAAAGGAATAAAACTGGACTCTTGTTCCTAGACCCAAAGATAAAAATGTAATTGGCACAAAGTGGGTTTTTAGAAATAAGCTAAATGAAAATGGAGAAGTTTCCAAAAATAAAGCAAGGTTAGTATGAAAAGGTTATTTTCAAGAAGAAGGTATTGATTAAATGGTGAAACTTTTTCTCTTGTTGCAAGATTAGAAGGTGTTAGGACTTTACTTGCTTATGCTACATATAAAGGATTTAAAGTTTATCAAATGGATGTAAAATCTGCATTCTTGAATGGAATTCTTGAAGAGGAATTCGACATAGAACAACCTGAAGGTTTTGTAGATCCTAGAGCAAAAAGGATATGGTTTATAAATTTCACAAATAATTGTATGGTCTCAACCAAGCTCCTGTAGCTTGGTATGGAAGAATTCATAACTATGTGATGAAGATTGGCTTTCAAAGGAAAAATGATAACATCAAATTATATATCAAAGAAGGACCAGACAAGAATATTTGGTCAAAATCTTTGTGGATGATACATTGTTTACTAAGAATGATGACTTGTGCAAAGCTTTTCCAAAGGAAATTAGTAAGGAATTCGAGATGTCCATGCGTGGAGACATAAAATACTTTGTTGGATTATAGATTAAATAGAAGAAAGATGGTATCTACATTACTCAATCCAAATATATCAAGGAGATACTAAAGAAGTTTGCAATGGAAGATTCAAATCCAGTTGGAACACCAATGTCTACAAGACATAAGCTTTTCAAAAATTGATGATTACAAGGAAGTAGATTAGACCACATACAAATTAATGATTTGCAAACTACAATATATAGTGCATACATGGCATGCTATTGTATTGGCAATTGGTATGGTGGCAAGATTCTCAACAAATCCTAAAGAAAATCATATGATGACAATCAAGAGAATAATGAAGTATCTAAAGGGTACCGAAGACTATGAATTATGGTACAAGAAAAGAGGTACTTTAGATTTGAAAGCCTTTACTAATGTTGATTGGGAAGGGAGTGTTGATGATAGGAAGAACACCAGTGGTGTAGCATTCTTTCTTGGTAAAAGACTAGTGTCTTAGACAAGTAAGAAGAAGACTTTCATTTCTTAATCTACAACAGAAGTAGAGTATATTGCAGTAGTAGTTAATTGTTCCAATATTATTTGGTTCAAGCAATTGTTGATAGGTATGAAGGTAGAAATAAAGGATCTAGTTGTTATCTTTTGTGATAACACTAGTACAATTAATATATCAAATAATCCCGTGATGCATACCAAGATCAAGCACATTACAATAAAATATTATTTTATGATAAAATTGGTGCAAGATAAAGATATAAGATTTGAAAATGTGAATACTAAAGAACAAATTGTAGACATATTCTCTAAGCCATTACCTAAGGATGCATTTTTTTTATCTATGAGGTAAGTTATGTGTCATTCCCCTATTTGAAGCTCACTAAATGAAGTTTAATGATGCATCAACTAGTGCATGTTGAAGATCAATCAAGTTGATGCAGTATTGAAAGGGCATATTGCATGTGAATTTGTACATGAGGTACATTGATATTAACTAAATATTATCTTTGGCATAAGATGTCAAAGAGGGAGAGTTTTCTATCATATTCATAGAAATTGTATAAAGAGTGAGAATTCTGTGATGAGGGAGAGTTTGTAGAGAGTTTAGTCATATATCAATCAAAGATGTCAAAGAGGAAGAACTTGGTCTGATATCAAAGAGGGAGATTTTTCTATCAGAAGAAGATGTTGAAGATAGAGTTTGCTGATAGAGGGAGAATTTGAAGGTAGAGGGAGTTCACACTAATAGAGGGAGTTCTCATGGATGAGAATCAAAATGAAACTAAGGATTTTTTCCTTACTATTATTTTTCTCTAAAATTTTAGTGTATTATGACACATTGTGTTGTCATCAATGCCAAGAGGGAGATTGTTGAAAATAATTCATCAATTATATATTGTCTTTGATGTTACACAAAATGTCATATCTTTACCAATTAGTGTATGATGAGATCACTCAAGAAATGAAGACAATTTCTTGTGTCTCACAAGCATTCCAGTGTTTGCCAAGTTCAAAAGGCCATGACTATTGAGTTCACTCAGGCGTTGAAGAGAAGTTCGTAGAAGTTGATTGTTAATTGAGTTCACTTGGTAACAAAGCAAATTTGGATGGAACTAGAGTGTTAACTGAGCTCACTTAGTTTCCAAAGGAAGTTAATGAAGATGTAGTGTTAACCGAGTTCACTTGGTTAACATAGGAAAATCATTTCTGAGTTAGTATCTACCGAGAAGGGACAATTAATGAAGGATTTTCTTATTTTGGCATGTTAAGTTTATTGGATTTTTTTGTTGGTTCTATCTGATTGAGGAGATTAATTTTAATTACTCTAAGTTGTATTCAAGATGACTTGACAATGGATATGATATAAGTATAAGGTCAAGTTGAGGATTGAATGAGTGTGAGTTTGTATGGAATAATAGAGGATGCTAAGAGGAAGAGAATTAGAAGGATAAGAAGAATATACTTGAGGAGCTGCAAAGATACATTTGATTAGAAAGGATCAAGTATTCGAGCCAGAATTGAGATATGAAATCAGCAATACATTTGCATCAAAAATCAAGTCATCTCATTGTTACTTTCTAACCATTGTAGCAATGATCTAAATCTCTTAACAGAGTTGGCTTAACAACTATTTGTAAATCCTCTAACAAGGTGGCATTTCTAGATTGAAGTGTCTAAAGACCTCTAAGAAGGAAACTCCTAACAGGGTGATTAAATACTCTAATAGGGTCACACCTAACAGTGTGTTTTGTAACCTTTAACAAGGTTAACTCCTAACAGGGCTCACTTCAGACGAGTGAAAATCAACAACTATTTGCAATTGGTGAGTTTTTACAAATTGGATTTCTACATTAAATCTTGGTGTCACTTGTATTCATGCTATTTCTTTCATGTGTATGCAACTAAGTTAATTAAGGTTAATCATATATAATATCCTAAAGATTTGCATGTTAGACATTTGTTTAGTTATAGTTGTTATTTCAGTGGTTACCGAGTTGCAACATATTATCAGTATTAACCGAGTGTCTATGTGTTTTCCTAGCTACAATATTTTTGTAGAGTTTATGTTCTGTGTTGACATCTAAGGGATTTGGGATAAATTTTAGTGGTAACTAATTCACCACTCCCCTCTTAGTTACTCCTCTTATATTTACAACACAAGGTTGATCAAGAAGGTTTAAAAGGGAGGTTTAAATGAATAAAATTTTCAAGAAGCTAATAATGAGCACTAATAGGAACTCTAAAGATAATATGATTGAACAAGAAATTAATATAGCCAATTACTAGTCTTTAAAAGATAATTTTTTTTCAATATCTTGGAAATATTTATGATATTACAACATTTCCTAGTTTAACAAGAAGAGTAAAGCACTAGAATAAGATTGTAAAGATGCCAAATATAATAAACTAAAAATAAAAAACATTCATTAATTATGAAGACATAGAAACCTAAATTTGATAAAATATTGAATTTCAGATTAAACAAATGTAAAAAGAGAAGCATCAATCTTAAAAGATGAATTAAACATTTAGTCAAAAATAAAAAGTAAAAATATAAATATAAAACATTATCTATGGGCTTGAATTTGCTAGACCTAGAGTCAATTTAGCAAATAGGTTGGGGAAATTAGAATGAATGACATCCCTTGCTTCCGTCTACCACTAATTATGTTGCCTGAAGGTGTTTCCTTTTGGAAATTTCACTTTTATTTATGAACTCTTGTTCTTAGACTAATTACCAACCAAAATATTTTCATACTTAAGAAGTCAAATATATGATTATTAGAATAATTTGTCAAATTTTGATATCATGTTGAAATGCTCATAATATGGAAATTTAGCTCTGACATGTTCATATGCTCTAAGAGTCCCTTTGGTTAATATGCTATAGAATGAGTAGTCCCATTATACATGTAAGGTATGAGGAATATCATAATATATGCAAGGTTAAAGGATCAGATGTTTATCTGATTAATGTTGTAGCATTATCGACATTTTTAATGAGCTCTTTTCCATAATAAAATGGAAAATGCTCTACCATTGTTTATGTCTTACATTTTTTTATGTTGTGTTTATGATTCATGCTCATACACCTCCATCAACGTATTGATAGAATGGGTTGGGAAGACACCCAATCATGGCTATTGATAGAATGAGACTAGAATCCAAGAACATAATGAGATGTATTTTTCAGTAGTCACAACTATTCCTAATTTTAAAATATTCAAATTCCATTCAATAAATAAATTAAATTTAAGGTTTCATTTTACAGCAAAAGCCCAATATTCAGTCCAGAATATTTTACTGATAAATCATCATAGTTGTGCCTCCACAAAATGTTAGAGAATGTTAAAAGCAATATGAAGATCTAATAAGTTACCAAGTGTATAATATCATTTGAGAAGAACTATTAGAAAGAACAATACACATCAACACTAGAATGTGTTCATTAACAAAATTATCTACAATTAAAAAGCTACCATAGATAAAATATTAAGAATGATAAAAAAATAGAACATTGCATATTTGATTCCTGATGCACAAATATAGTATAGAATGCATATATGATAAACACAAAATGGCAAGATTCTATGAAATTAAAATTGTAAAAAATGCCATGCAACAAATAATATAATTAATTTTGAACAAAACTAAAAAGAGAAAGAAAACAATATTTAAAAAAAGTTAATAGAAAAAATTAAATTCTATTATAACTTTACCTACTATATTTTATTTCCAATTAAATCAATTTTGATTGAAAAAATAAAATAGTATTCGTTAATGAACTATGTTTGGAACACACTCACTATATTTTTTTCTTAATTAATGAAATACTACTATATATAGATTGTCCAAAGAAAAAGATAATAATCTTGCCATTTATTTTCATAACATATGGTAAATGGAAAATAAAGCTTATTAAAATATTTGCAACTCATTAAAGAAAACTTTGGTGGATAACATATGAATTTCAGTCATACACTATTTGGTGTGATTGAGATAGAAATAAATAGATAGATTGTTGTGTTTTATTATTTGGGAGCATAACAGTTTAATGTATGAGAGTGATAGTATGAGAAAGACTGATTTCATGCAATATGAAAGGATTGTGGATGTTGTTGGGGCCATTATCTTCCATATATCAATTTTATTGAAAATCATAATCCAAGAGCCCAATGCATTCAAGATAATATTTGATAGCTTTTTGGAAATGAAAGGAAATGAGTAAATGACATAATTTAGATTATTTTACAATATATAAAATATGTGGTACATAATGAAAATATACGATAAAACTAGGGAATGGGCAAGCCAATGATGCTAGAATGCTAGATGTGAATCAAATTAAAATATTTTCAACTTGGGTAGCTTAGTTCAACTTAAATAGCTTAGCTTCTTTCACTAGCCAATTAGGCAAATAGAACATGAACTCTTAATGCATGAGATCGGGACCTTTCTAAAATTGACAAGGATATGGTTGAAATACCTCTTCTAGCTGAAAATATTATGAAGGTTTAGGCCATAAGTATCAATAAATGCTTACCTGATATAGTTGAAAAATGTGATGCCACAATCTTTAAGAGGTAGTTAGAATTGAATTCTTTGTCTCCCTACAATGTCTCAATTTTTTTAGAAAAGAGTTCATGAGATGCAAACACAAAAAATTGAAAATATCTAGAAAGTTAATCTCTGTGAAAAAAAATCACAACTTAAAAAAATTTCTTGACACTAGAAGGTGCCAAGGGATAGAGAGATGGTGCTGATTTACTCGACACACAAAGAAGTTGAGTAAGATCAATAGAAAGGGGCAACTTGAGACAAGAGGATGTTAAGTGAGCTCAGTCCACAAATGGAGAGCTTAGTTCTAGAAGGACACAAAGGATGTTGAGTGAGAAGAATATGAGCTCGGTTAACATGTGAGCTAAGTGAGTTAACAATAGACTTCCCACCTGAACTTTTCTATCATTGAAGACATAAGGACGATAACAACTAAAGCTGAAAATATGAACTTCACAAATAAAAATCACCATCCAATAACAAATAGAAAAGGGAGAACAATGAACCAACACAATAGGATTGATTAGTATGCATGCTTTCTTTCTTTCTATTCAAACTAGGTTAAACTATTACAAAATTTGGGAGAATTCCAATTCAACTAGAAACTACAAAATACTTCAATTGATAAATCTTTAAACTTACAATGTGAAAGGCTACATACAATAACACCTAGAGAAATCACTACTTCACAAGACAAACAACTACAAACTTAAAAAACAATAGAGAGATTCAACATGTACTAAGCTATAAACATAGAAATTGAATCTTCCTTCTATCTTCTGAACTTTCTACACTTTCTTTTGGACTTGCTCTAATTTGTTAATCTTCTTTTTTTTATGCTCTTTGCTATGCTTCTTCTCCTTTGTCCAGATCTACTGACTTATTGAATGAATGAGGGTTTCATCCCTTTTGTCTTGCTTCAAAACATTTTCCTCTCAATTTAGATTTCAAACTCATGACCGACCGAGTTAATGAGTGTTAGGCATGTAGGTGGGCATTTGGCTCTAGGGGAAACTGACCATGTCACATCAAAGTTACGACACTCCCCCTTTGTCCCAAGCCAAACAAAGAAAGGATCACTCCTAATCAAAATTAACTACACCAAGACTGTTTCATAGGTGCACAAAACTTCCTATGCCCGAAGGCTTAGTAAACATGTCTACTAGCTGCTGCTCAAGCTCACAAAATTTCATCTTTATATCTCCATTCTCCACCAACTCTCTAATGAAGTGATATATGATTTCTATGTTCTTTCTTCTCCCATAGAAGAATGGATTCCTAGATAGTGCAATTGAGGAAATATTGTCACAAAAGATTGTGGTTCCACCCTCTTATCTTTTATTCAAATCTGTCAAGATCCTCCTTAACCAAATAGCTTGGCATGTTGTTACATTTGCTGCTATGTGTTTAGCTTCTATTGTAGATTGAGCACCTATAGGTTTCTTCTTGGATGCCCTTAAAATTGCACCCAATACCATATTAAACATGTATCCAGAAGTTCTCTTCCTATCATCTAGACTTCCAACCCAATCACTATCAGTGTAACCAACCAACTTGAAATCATTATCTATAGTATACAAAATCCCTAATCCTTTAGTACCATTCACATACCTTAGGACCCTCTTTCTCACTTGCTAATGGGAATCTTTTGGTGTTTCCATAAATTTGGAAATCATACTTACTACATGCATCATGTTAGGCTGAGTTGTTGCCAAATAAATTAGACTTCCAATTATACTCTTGTATAGTGTTAGATTCACTATTGTTGTTGTTGTTGGGTCTACCTTACTATTGTACATTTTGAATCTCTCCAAGATCTTCCTTGCATACTTTTCTTGAGAGATGAAGATGCCATCATGCATTTTTTTTACTTCTATGCCTAGAAAGTATTTTAAGAGACCAATGTTTGTCATTTCAAATTCATTCTTCATGGCCCGCTTGAACTCACCAATTAGGAAATTATCATTTCCAGTGAAGATTAAGTCATCTACATATAAGACAATAATCAATACATTACCTTTTTCTACCTTGATGTAGAGAGTGGAATCACCATCTCTTTTGCTAAAGTAATTACTCATCAAATATGAGTCAATTATACTATACCCTATCCTTGGAGATTTCTTAAGCCCATATAAAACTTTCTTCAATCATGCACTTTGTGATCTTCACTTGACACTTCATAATTAGGTGGTTGCTCCACATATACTTCTTCTTTCAATATGCCATTCAAGAAGGAAGATTTCATATCCATTTGATATACCTTCCATATGTGCTGGGCTACAATTGCTATGAAAACACACACGGTTTCCATTCTTGCAACTAGGGTATATATCTCATCATTTTATGGCTATCTATTTTTCCTTTAGCATTGCACTTGTAAACCCATTTCACTTCAATTACTTGTTTCTTGGAAGGCAAAGTATTTAACTCCCATGTCTCATTTCTTTCAATAGCATATATTTCCTCATCCATGACATTACACCATTTCTATTCTTTTACAACTTCTTCAAAGTAAATTGGATCACTATGAAAATAATAATGCAAAATTGACACTCTCATCAAACACTTCATCATACCTTTCTTCTTGGTATATCTCCCTTAAACTCATAGTCTTTCTTGGTAATAGGAAGGTAAGAGTGGGGTCTAAATTCTCAATATGTTGCTACTACTAGTTTGCATGTTATCTCGGTGCTATCTTGAGCTGCTTGGAGCTATCACTCAACATGTAAGAGGTTGCTTCCATTTTTTCCTTTGTTTGTAATCCATGCTGGTTGCTCTATCATCTTGCTGACCACCAATGTCATCTTCTTCCTCATCAACACTTGACAATTTGCTTGAAGTTCTTGAAGATTCATCAACCAAGCCATACCATGAATGATTCTCAAGGAATTCCACATCTCTTGAAATGATGATCTTCTTAGTGATTGGATCATATAGCATGTAAGCCTTTGATTTTGAGCTATACCCTATGAAGATACACTTCACACCTTTGTCATCTAGATTTTGCCTTTGTTCCTTTGGCACATGTGCATATGCTACACATCCAAACACTCTCAAGTGCCCAATTGTCCATCGATTCCTTGACCATGCCTCAAGAGGAATCTTGTCATAAACTGATTTTGTGGGACACTTATTAATCAAATATATTGTTTTTGTTAAGGCCTCTTTGCAATACTTAGTTAGGAGCCCTTTTTCTTTCATCATGCTTCTAGCCATTTCAACAATGGTCATGTTCTTCCTCTTAGCCACTCCATTTTTCTATGGATTATAACTAATTGTAACATCTTTCTTAATGTCATTCTTCCTGCAAAAATTTACAAACATATTGGAGGTATACTCCCCTCCTCTATCTGATATAAGGAGTTTTACATAGTGTCCATCTTCTTTTTCAGCTAGGGCTTTAAATTCATCAAATTTGTCAAAAGCTTATATTTGCTTTTCAAAAATATGCCCATGTCCTACAACTGAAATCATCTATGAATTTCATAAAATAAGTACTTCCCCCAATAGAAGTAGTTTGCATAAGGCCTACTAAATTCAAATGCACCAATTCTAATGGTGCTCTAGCTCTTCTAGAATTTCCAAAATTAAAGGGAAGCCTATGTTACTTACCCAAAATTCAAGCCTCACACTTTTCATATGAATCTACTATTCTTGGCAAACCATCTACCATTCTTTTCTTGGACAACAATTTTAAACCAACAAAGCCAAAATGTCCATACCTGAGATGCCATAGCTTGGAGGGCTCTTCAATCACACTCTTAAGAGCTGATTGTTGATGTACTATTGGACATGCATGTTTAGGAGGTGCATAATTGACTTGAGAAGAGAAGCATGTCTCTATCTTTAATGGGAACATCTGGTTCTTTATCATTTGGACTGCTACAAGTAATCTATTACTCCCATCTTTTTCATGAATGACACACTCGTTATTTTCTATTAGCACCTTGTAACCATTTTGAATGAGTTGTCCAATACTCATCAAATTTTGCTTCATACCTAGGGAAAAATATTCATTTTGTATCTCCTTCTTCTCACCTTGCTTGGTGTGGACCATGATAGGTCATTTCCCCACTATGAGAATGGTTCTATTATTTCCCATCTTAATTTCAGACTTGAAAGTCTTGTCAATGAAAGAGTGTAAACTTACATTACCACTCATGCGGTTTCTACAATAGTTGTCTAGGTACCATACCTTAGGGCTGCCTTCTTCACCAATGTTGCACATGATGAAGGATGTGGGATTGTTTGTATTTCCCATGTTCACATCAGCCACATTTACATTTTTCTTTGACTAATCACCCTAATTCTTCTAGCATTCACTAGCATAATACCCATACTTATGATAATAGTATCATTCTACATTGCTCTTATTAGAGTTGTAATTCTTCTTACCTCATATAGAGTTATTTTGAGAGGTGCTTGCTCCTTCTTGGTTGCTTGCTTACCCTAATCTCTTTGCACCAATATTCCTTTGACCATTCCTTCCATGACCTCCACTTTTTGAGCCTCTACCAGATCCATTTCTTCCTCTCCCCCTGCCTTCTGTTTATCTTGAATTCTCTTGAGCCTTGAAAGACTTCTCTTGGGAATTTGTTGCTGATCTATTTATCCGGTGCTCATGGGCTTGAAGAGTTCCCATCAACTCATCCATGGTCAATGTGGTGAGGTCCTTTTCTTCCTCAATGGTCATCACAAGGTTGTCATATTTTTGAGGTAAACTCCTCAATATCTTCTCCACAATCCTTTTCTCTTCGTAATCTTCTCCATTTGATTTGAGCTGGTTTATCAAAGTGGAGATTCATGAGCTGAACTTAGCAATAGGTTCATTGTCCTTAATCTAAAGGTTCTTAAACTCCCTTTTGATCATTTGTAGCTTCACTACTCTGACCTTATTACTCTCCTTAAAGTTTTTCTCAAGGATAGCCCATCCTTCCTTTGAGTAATTTTTTGCTACAATCTTGGCAAAGACAGTCTCTATCATTGCTACCTCAATTAGACTTAATGCCTTTGCATCCTTTCTTCTTGACTGCTTCAACTAATTCTTATATGGGTTTGTGAGGGTGGCATACAGTGTTGGGACACTAACATCATTGAACCTATCCATCACAAACTCCCACAAATCATTAGAAACCATAATGGTTTTCATTTTCTTTGCCCATGTATTATAATTCTTTCTATTAAAGAATGGCTCCTGCCATATCTTTCATCCATCTCCTACCATGTCAAATATACCCAGAAAAAAAGTTCCCTAACTCATTATGGATGTGGGGCCTCAAATCTCTGATACCATCTGAAAAAAAATCACAACTTAAAAAAATTTCTTGGCACTAGAAGGTGTCGAGTAATAGAGAGATGGTGTTGAGTTACTCGACACATGAAGAAGCTGAGTAAGATCAGCAATGAGGGGTAACTCGGCACAAGAGGATGCCAAGTGAGCTTAGTCCACAAAGGGAGAGCTTGGTTCCAAAAGAACACAAAGGATGTTGAGTGAGCAGAATATGAGATCGATTAACATGTGAACCAAGTGAGTTAACAATAGACTTCATGTCTAAACTTTTCCACCATTGAAGACATAAGGAAAGTAATGACTAAAGTTTCAAATATGAACTTCTCAAATACAAAACATTATGCAATAAAAAATAGAAAGAGGACAATAATGAGGCAACACAATTGGATTGATTAGTATGCCTATTTGCTTTCTTTGTATTCAAACTAGGTTAAACTGTTACAAAATCTAGGAGCATTTAGCTTCAACCAGAAACTACAAAATACTTCAATTGATAAATCTTTAAGTTTACAACACGAAAGTCTGCATACAATAACACATGAAGCAATCACTGCTTCACAAGACAAATAGCTACAAACATACATAATAATAGAGAGATTCAGCATGTACTGCTACAAACACAGAAGGTGAATCTTCCTTTTGTCTTCTAAACTTTTTGCACTTTCTTTTGGACTCGCTCTAATATGCTGATCCTCTTTCTTTTCTGCTATTTGCTGTACTTCTTCTCCTTTGTCCAGATCTACTCACTTATTGAATGAATGAGGGTTTCATGCCTTTAGTCTTTCTTCAAAGCTTTTCCCTCTTAATTTGGATTTCAATCTCACCTACGAAGTTAATGAGCATTGGGTGGGTAGGTGGGCATTTGGCTCTAGGGACAACCAACCATGTCACATCAAATTTTTGACTATCTCGCAAAAGAGAACAACAAATTTATATTTTAAAAACCCTTCTGATAAAAATATGTCACCAGTTTTTGCATTAATCAGTTTTGAAGATAACAATGAAGAAGAGCAGTAAAAAATAAATAAATACCCATAAAAAAATTAACCTACCCCAAAGAATAACATAAAAAATACACAGAGTTCTCTACCATACACTGCCATACACTCAATGATAATATACCATACACACAATACAACAAGAAATCAACATAAGAAATAAAATTAGTACTAATTAATAATAGTATAAAATCATTCACAAGTTGGTAAGTCTAGTTTAAACTAAGCACCTCATAGAAAGTTGCATCAGCATTGACATTTCTTCTTCAAGTATCTAGAATCTAGTTTGTTTCATCTTTAGTAGGCTACAATTCTATTCATTTGGAAATCTGTTGGGTAATTTCAAAGGCTATGGAGAAGAATTGACTTCTGTTGTTCTATTTATTTTGTCAATAAGAATTCTTAAAACAAATAAGGAGATTTGAGAAATACATTCATGAGGAAATAAAATGAGTAGATGTGCATTGGAAGAGGCTCCCCATATATGCAATTGGATTAGAAGAATTTGATACCTAGAAAATAATATTCGACCTACACCTAAGCTCCCTATGATAGAACTAAATAACCCAATAGAAATACCCAAATTTCCATTCTATATATGTCGAATCATCAACCAGATCTATGTATCATGGAAAAACCATTGATGTTTTTGTTTGAGGAAGCCTATAAAGAAGACCTAGGATAGAATGGAAGATACCATAAGATTGATTTGGGACTTGTCTCCACTACTAACAAGACAAGAACACAATACTCCTCGACTTTTACTTCTACCTTAATCACAATCATGTAGCAAATGATTGCTAAGATAATAGTGGTTAAAATAGGTAAACAAAACCCAATAGAAGTGTAGTTTCTCTTGAGTGTCCACACTACAGTAGCATGAAAAATATAAAAAGCCTTAATATGGAACTCTAACAATCACCAAAACCTCATTAATTTCAAAGACCTTGATTTTAGAGACCCTGTTCTCTATATTCAAGCTGGTTGTTTAGCTGGAGGCTCATGTGAAACCGAGTATATGTATATATATATATATATATATATATCTTATTATTACCTCAATAACTATATCTTCTCTCATCTTGAAATCTGTGGGAAGCATTGACAATCTGAACTCACAAATTTTAATCCAATAAAATGATAGATAATTAATTTTAATATATTTTGAACTTAAAACACTTCCAACTTTCTTCAAACAAACTTAGGATTAATATAAGAACTAACAAACATTTGAGAAATAGTGAAATTTAATTGGCTGTTAACTTTCAGTTTATTGATTGTTTAAGGTAGGACCGTCGACAATAGTTCTTAGCATAGCATGGAAGGAACTAATAATAAAAATAGTACAATAGATGTGGCTAGCAATCCAAATGTTTAAATTGTGAGCATAGAACCTCAGGAACATACTTTCAAAACTTAATACCATTGCCAACTCATACTATAACATGATTCCAAGTTTGTACCTAAACACTTTCTTTTGGATGGAGATTAGATGGACTAGCAAATCATAAATCATAAATCCTTCTTTTCAATTTAAGATTTTCTAGTTGCATCATGATCATGTGCTAGATTAGTTGGAAGGTTAGTCATGCTAGACTCATCAATGACTATCCATTTTTTATAGGGTGAAGAACTGTTCTTCGATTTGTAATCCTAACTTCTCCTATTTATAGGAGTGTTTTTATAGGCATGTCCTCATATGCCATAAGGAATTAGACTCTCTTTTGGACCAATCCCTTTGGAGCAGTAGGTTTCATGTTTTTAAGTGAAACTTAGTTAAGTGAGAGTATGCATACAGGTCAAAGAAATGTAGTGCCTTCATCTTTATTCTATACTTTTGGATAGTAAAGTCCTTGCAACCAATTTCTTTGAGATGTTGTGCAAGTCAAAATTAGGTTTGAACTCCTATTCTCATGCATGAGTATTATTGTGAGCATGATGTACAAATTTAATATGGTAGATTATAATAATTGTGCACTAAATAATGAATTTATTACAGATCACAAAATAAGTGGAAAAAATAGTGATTAAACCATGTAGTTTACTATACAATGGACTTTAGATCATGCTCTCTCTATAAAGGAATACTTAATTCACATTGACACTAGAATGAATGTTGAATCCAACTCCTTTTATGGAACCAAATATGAAACCTATCTCATGATGTATGAATTTATAGTTTGACAATGTCATTACCAATCTTACACATTGGGCTTGTCAAATATTATGCATTGTAATTACCATTACACTCTTCCCCTAATTTGTACAACTATTTAACTTTCAATCCATGATTCTTGAACTTTCTTGATTTTCCATCAATGCAAATATTTCGTTCTAACCCCAGGCTTTTCACACTTCATATTTCTCCATCCAAACTTTGGGGTTGCACAAATATAAAAGGAAAAATATATTGTGTGAATATAAAAAATGTAGTCTTCATTGATACAATCTACAAATATTGGATACAACTACCCATTGTAAAATAGTTGTATAAAAAATATTTTGCGTATTCAATTAAAATACATATAGATTATTTACTTCAAGATTTGATGTTATGTTATTGTATAATCTAGTAGCTAACAATAAATATATTTGGATTTATATTAGATGATAACACAAATTGTCATGTCCAAATATAAAAAATGTAAAATTACATTTCAATTACTATGAAAATGAATTGATATTAAATTAATGCTTACTAATTGAATATGTAAACATATTTCACAAATCTTGATACTTAATTTTAAATTTTTTTGTTAAACATTATAATTACAAAAAAAATCTCATTCTTATTATTATATAATAACATTTCCTTCTAAGTTCTACAACATTAAATGTCAACATCAATTCTATTCAAAGATTAAACTAATCTAACATAGACTTTGATTAATGAATCAATGTCTACATATAGATTACACTTGATAAATATTTAATATTTAAAATTTAATGTTGATAAGTTAAAGATTTTCAAAAAGATCCAAACTTTTGATAAATTAACAAATATCAAAATTGCCACATCCAATGTGGTCTATTGGCTAGTCCCTTATGATGCAAATGCTAATATTATAGATTATAATCATTGAGCATAGAATAATAAATGTATTGCAAATCATAAAAAATGGTTGAAAAAGTATCTAATAATGAAATATTTTCTTCTTCTTTATATGTAAAAATAATAAATAATTTTAAAAAGAAACAATGCGAGTCAAAGTACTTTTATATAATTACATTATACCAATTCACATATTTTAATGTTTTTCTTAAACTTTGTGTAAGTGTGTACATACATAAGAGATTAAAAAAAGTAATATTAATATTTACCAATCTGCAATGCTACTGAAAGAAAGTAGGTACATGGCTTACCATAAATAAATAAGGAGGGCTGGGAGGTGGGAGACCACCCACTATCACTTTTTCCTTTTTCCAAAATTGTCATTTTAAATTTATATTAAATTAGAAAAAGATAGAGTTATATTAAGATTTCATGCAATAACAAGTGTCATGAGTAAAAAAGAAAAAAAAAAGAAAAAAATTGTTGTATAATTATTTAAAACAAAAACAAAGTAAAAACTAGAAATAAAATTGCAGTGAATTGAAAACAAATCTTCAATTCACAATATTGTTGCTACCATAACATCATAAATCAAGTTTAGAAAAATAATTCAACTTTGGTTATTCAACCATTTGATCTAGAAATCAAATCTTAATATAGTAAGTGATGTTTAAACTCTTCTAACCAAATATTAAACAACAAAATTTCTAACTAAATCTATAAATATATAAAATGGAATAATAATCGCAAGCGTAACAAATAATATTTTGGCCTTTAAAAATGGCAAAATTTGCCAAATTATATCCTGCCAACAATTTGAAACAAAAAGAGCATTTAGATTCAATTAAAAAGCTCTCTAGACCAAAAAAAAAAAATATTTTCACAGTGATAATCAAGCACTAAGCCTACACGATATACTTGAATACAACCAAAAATCTACATAAGAATAAAAACTTCGAGCAGATTGCGGCTAGTAGCCTGAATGTTTATTCGTCCGAACACCATTAAAGAAAAGAAACCCTGAGGAACTTGTAAAAGCAGTCTTATGAAATCCTAATACCAGTACCAACTCATAGAATAACCTGATTCCGAGCAGAGCCACGTTCAAGAGAGCCACATTTAGGCTTAGCCCTAGATTTCATATAGCAATCTATATGAAATCTAGGGCTAAGCCTAAATGTGGCTCTCCTGAACGTGGCTCTGCTGAAAATGTTTAGGCGCAAACTCAGAATCAGGTTATTTTATGAGTTGGTACTGGTATTAGGATTTCATAAGACTGCTTTTACAAGTTCCTCGGGGTTTCTTTTCTTTAATGGTGTTCGGACGAATAAACATTCAGGCTACCAGCCGTAATCTGCTTGAAGTTTTTATTCTTATGTAGATTTTTGTTTGTATTCAATCAGAGTAAAGGATAGTGTCACACTTGTTCTTACATCGGCGCAAGCACTCAAAGCATCCAAGACCTTCTAGTCTCATCCACAAAAATGCCACCACACCTTCATGAACAAGAGGAATCATGCCGTGCAGGTGGTCGAATCTCGCCATCTTCACTGTAAACTTCACACTCCAACTGATGAAAAGAAAAATGCCACAACCACAGATAATAATGGAGAAGTCAATGAGTAGCCAAGCGAGCATGTTGAGTTTGTGCACAAGCATGGACTACACCGCAGAGGTGAAAGCCAACTTAGTCAAACTGAAGCTGAAGCAGATAATTACGTTGGTTATGTCGAGAAACAGTATTTTGTCTCCTGTGGTAATAGGTGTACTCAGATGCCACATGAGCACCACAAATAGGGACAGAAAGAAGGCCAAACAATCAAAAATGAGAAACGCCCGAAATGAATCGAATCCAATTAGAAGTGGAGAACCCAACATTTCTTGTGTTTCTCCTTTGTTTACCTCCATCTGGAAACCATCTGGAACAGTGAAGGCTGCCGTAAATGACATTGTGGCCAACAACACTACCACTACTAATTCTGTGTGGCGCCTGTCTTCATATGCTTTGTTCACCAAGTTAATGGCATTCTCGTACTTTTGTGAGCTCACCTTTAGGGACATATACAGGAAATGCCTCTTCCTCGGAGGATAATTAGCTAGCATTGCAATTAATTTGTGAGATTCATAGTGCTCTGTTTTCTCTCTTGCAATGTCCAGAGCCGTCAAGCCTTCCTCGTTAACAACATCTTTGTTTATGCCTGTTATACGCAGCAGTGACTCCACCATCTACATAATGCATAATGAAGTTTAGAAAGCTAAGAGGGTAATAATATTCCAGCTCTTATTATCATGATATCAGAGGATTTAGAATAAATTAACATAATTTACTATTGATCTTTCCGTACTTCAAAATTATTATTTAAAGCATAAAATTCAATCTAAGCCAACAAACTTTTTTTTTTTTTTGTGTGGTGGAAAACTAACTTTGGCATTCCAAAGTTAATGATTATGAGAAGCTTCTTGAAGAATGAGTAAAAACAGGGAGTACAGAGAGTTTTTGAAGTAAAGGAAAAGAAGCTCATGCAAGTTAAAAAAACATTTTATGGAAAGTGATATAGTAAGATAGATATTTATAAAAAATAATTTTAAGAGAAGAGAATGAAACTACTATTTATTTTGATGATTTGTTGTATATAAGTAGCAAATTTAAGATGAAGGATGAGTTCAAAATTGCTATTATGAATGAATGTATACAAAAGATCTTAGTCTTAAAAGATTTTCTTGGATTGGAGATTTATTAAAGTAATAGAAACAAATTGTATTTATAAAAAAATATGAAAAAAGTATGCAAAGGATATATGCAAGAAATTTGACATAGTTGATTATACCCTCCACTCTTAGTTTTCATGGAGCTGTGTTGTGGTGTGGTAGTAATTGATGAGACAACTTCCAGAAGTATTGTTGGAGTTTGAGGTTTTTAAGTTACACAAAGGCTGATATTGCATATTCAATTTTATTTGTTTCAAGCTAAATGATAGATCCATTAGAAATAGACATGAAGGTAGTCAAAATAAATTTTAAGGTATGTAAAAGATATTTTGAGTTTGGATGTTCATTACTACTTTTCTACAAGGTTCAATCTTATTAACATCTGATCAAAACTGGTGAGATAGTTTGTCCGAACAATATGAAATAGTTTGTCGAACAGTAAGTCTACATCTGCAAATTGTTTCTCTTTCAATTTTGGTTTTATTAAGTAGAGTTCAAAGAAAATAAAATATGATTGGCCCTCATCTACTTGAAACTTTAAAAATCAATGTATGTTTGTCCTCTCATCCATAGAAACAGAGTACCATAAAAACAGAGTATATTGCTATTACTTCAACTAGCACATAAGCTTTTTCACTTCGAAGAAGTTACAGAATAAAAAGAAACCAAATCAGCCTACTTTAATTCTTTGTGACAACATGAATGTCATAAAGTTAGCAAAAGAATCCAATTTATCATAATAAGAAAAAGCATTCTGATCTTAAGTATCACGTCATTTGAAATTTAGTGCAGAAGAAAGAAGTGGAATTAAAATTGTCAACAATCAAGAAAAGCTAACTTCTATTCAAACATTAAACATCACTAACCGAAAGAGTATGAAAACTAAAATGTATTCACCAACTAATCAAAACAATACCATTATGTTGCTCAAAACTGAAGTGTATCCAAAGCTCACCTGTTTGCAAACTAATAATTTAGGAAAAAACTTTGGATAAAAACTTTTAGAAATAGGCAGTTCTTCATTTTATCTTATAAAACAATAAGCAAACCCAATGAAAACATCTCTGATCAGATTATAGGAAAGAATTGCTGCATTGCTGAAAGAGGGATCAGATGTGAAACATACACTCAGGTTTCAGTTAACACGTAGTAATAAAAATGGCAAAAGCTAGTAACATTTTATTTGGTAGAACCTAATTCATTTACTTCATTGTCAAGTAAAAAGAAACTTACACGAAAGTTTTTCTTCCTTGCTGCAATATGCAAAGGCGTGTCACCATTTTCCAAGGCCTCTGTTTTTGCACAAGGATAATTGATGGCGATTTCAGGCATTTCAGCTTTGTGTCCTCCACTTTCAAGGGGCCCTGACTGATTGTTCATGTATGGAGTCTTCTCAACTCCCTGGTTCACAATGTCTGATAAGCACGCTGCTTTGTTCAAGTAATCAACAATTCGCACTTGGCTAACTTGGGCAGCTAAGTGCAACACATTCATTCCACAACTATTTCTTATTTCAACAGCGTCTGGACGACAATTTATCAACATCTTTACTGCCTCCAGATGCCCCAATTTCGCTGCCATACAAATCGGTGTTTCTTGGTTGTCATTAACCCAATAACACAGTTCCGGTTCAAACTCAATTAACAAACTCATTATATGTACGTAACTTCTCCCTGTAGCTACATGCAATGCTGTATCGCCATTTGTGTAATTTACCTGGATTAACTCTCTTGCAACATCTGGTAAACCTAATATATCTTTCACCAGATCTGTAAAATAGGCAACCGAGATCTTTGTAACTGATATTTTTCTCTATATGAAATAAACAATTGGTTGAGAAATGAAAATGAGCCAAATCCACATATAAAGACCCGCTTCAAATACTCATACATTAATAAGAAATCAATATACAAAGAAAAACATAAACTCTAGAGACTGACCTTCATTTCCTTTGATTACTGCAACATATAAACAGGTTCGTCCGCTCGCTGTCCTTTGACTTAGACCTTGTGGATATGCTTCAAATAGTGCCTTCACCGTGTCTAAATTGCCACTTTCGTAGGCTTTGAACAGAGCTTTTTCATTATAATTTTTGCAGACATCGACACCATTATCTGGTTGTTGGAGTAGAATCTCCACAACTTTGGAAAAGCCACCATGAGCAGCCAAGTGCAAAGGAGTATTTCCTTGGGCGTTGGTAGCCTTCAAAAGCAGAGGATTGAGTTTCAGCAGGTCTTGAACGAATTGTAGATTTCCAACACTTGCAGCCAAATGGAAAAGTGTATTTCTACTTCCGGGTGTAATACTGTTCAGAGCTGCTCTAAGTTGGGATTCTTTTATTTTTGTTGCAGGACATATTGCAGCATTGTACACGCTGAGATCGATCCCTTGGCTGGGCCGTTGAATTGCCATGGATTTTTTCTGTTGTTGCTGCCTTCAACAAAAGCTGGCCCATATCATTATATGATCTCAAAGACGTCAATCAGAATACATGGTAAGTGGGGAAAAGTTGCTCTAAGCGGGGTGATTATTTTAATTCTACAGATAAAGACGAGGTGAAAGTGAGCTTTGCCTTCAAAAGAGAAGGCAAAACGGAAATGTGTTTATACCATACGTTAAGGGAGACAAAGATCATACTAAAGAAATTCCCTTTGCTCTGTTCCTTCGTCAATGAAAAAGAGGTAATTGCATATTACAGCTGCAAAGCATGCTGATTGAGATGTTATTCTATTTTTAAAGTATTTTGACACTGCCGATGAGAGTATATAGGAAGCAAAGTATGATATTTACATTATTATAATGACACGGATGGAATCTTCTTGTGATCTTTCACCTGTTTAGTTACTTCGAACAAAACTTTAAGATTTTATTCGCCGAAAGGAGCGCTGGAATCATGATTTTGCTTGTACCAAAATATCGTATTCCATTTAAAAGAATGGCATTATGGCAGTGTTGAGTTTGTTTCGTGAGGTGGTGAAAAGTTCAAGGTGTTGAGAACTCTTGTCTTCTTAAAATAGTTTGATTCAAAGGATGTTATTGTATTTACCTAATGTAGGCAATATATCGACTGTAGACAATATATTATTGTAACGTATTCTCATTCAACCAATTACAACCAATTAGATGTTAGTATTTTTATTGTTATTGTAGATTTTAATTTTTATAATGTTTATGTGTTAGATTTATACTTTCTAGAATCATAAAAATTATTTTGTTTTACTTGATTGGCTCATATTCTTTGAGTCTTATAGGAGCCAATTTTATGCGATAGTTGAGGATGAGCTTATACAAGGATAGAAAGTTAATTTTTTTAATAGAATTCATTAATTAGATTAACAATTAAATTATATAATACATAATTATAAAAATCATATGAAATACTTATTATATAAAATTCCTTAAATTCCTTATATTTTTGAATAAAACTAAGATGCCTTGAATAAATATATTTTTTTTTACGAATGAGAACATGTTGAATGCTAAAAATTTAAACACCAATTTTTTTAAAAAAAATTGGTGTTTACTTTTTAAAATAGTATGTTTAGTTTATGTTTTATTTTTTCATATAGTAATTAAATGATTAATTATTATTATTGTAAATTAAAATTTTTGTAATTAATATTGTATAATGCCAATAATTTGAATATAATAAAATAGACCCAAGAATAAATTTAATCCTAACATACATTTCTAACTTATGTATTAAATAATTAAATTTCTACTATTCCATATGTTAAATTATCTATTTCAAAGAAAATCTATTTGAAGTTGTTATTAAAGTTAGACTATCATTAGTTTACTAGTTTTACACTTTATGAGAAAATGGTAAAAATCCTTTTAGATAATTGTAATATCATGAATGATTTATAATAAATTATGTTATTTTGGACACACTTCATGACTAAATAGTTGTAGCATGGGATTTCTATTATATATTAAAAAAAAGATCTTAAATAGTAAAATAATTTAATTATATCTTAAAAATGAGTTGTATTACATTTACCGAGGATTAGGTAAGTTGTGAGATAATCTACTAAACTTAATTTTGAAGTAGTTAATTTTCCTTTTGGATTCTTTGATAACAAAAGACCATTTTTTAAAACTAAAAAGCCAAAAAAAAAAATAAATTATTCATAAGCATGAAATAAATATAATCAAAAAATTCGTTACAAAAAAATGAGAACAAATATAAAAAGAAATACTCTAGTCCACAAATGAAAAGATTTACCAAGTTTCAAATAAACAAATGTTGTGTTAACATAATTTGTGTCCTCTTGGTTAGTGGTTGCTAGTAGATGGTTGTTGGTAGGGGGCTTTTAAGTCTAGTTATTTTTGTTTTATTTCTATAAGGGTAAGGGCTCATGAGCCTATTTCTATTGTCTTTAGACTTGATGTTAATTTTATGGGTTCTGATCATTTCCCTCTATTGTAATGGGCACCCCTGAATGTCCCAAAAACTAAACCAAATTGCTGAAAGGAATTATGTCAAACAGTTTGCATTCAACCTCTTATTTCTCTGTTTAATGTTTTAAACCCCTTATAACTCCGGAAATCAAAAGTTTATTTGTTTGTTGTGTTTTGTGCATGGAATTGGTATCATACAACATAAACAAGAAAGAAACTACAATAATATGCAAAGTGGAAATGAAGTGCTGCCAATAAAATGTTATTTTCAGAATTCATAAAACCAAATACATGGCAGATTTATCAACTCACTAATTACTTCAGCATTATTGACATAATACTCCATCCCATGCTTTCGAACTTGCTGCTACAGTAATTTGTCCTTCAATTAGTCTGCTACCTTTGTAATATCATTCCCTCAAAGCGGCATAAGTGTCAGACAAGTAGTGAAGAAGATATGAGCAAATTACCAAATCTGCCTGTAGCTGGAAATGTAACTAAACTGCCTGATAATGAAGCCGATAACAAAGAATTCCAAAGGCCAAACTCCAAGGGAATGATGTCTAGAATGTTACAAGAGAGGAGAAACGTCCTCAAATGCCAAGAACAGAGCTGCTACTCACACACCAATTTTTGCTCATATTCAACCTGTCTAATGAAGCCACAAATGCTTCCTTTTATTCTATTTCCAAAGGTCCGCTCAACTCATATGGGCAATGTGGGATAAAAGATGTGTAATATATAAAACATATATTAAAATACCCCTTATGTCTCCCTTGGGTACACACCACCATAAAATAAATATTAAAGTAACACTTTAATAGTTTACAATTAAACTAGATGTTACTTTAATAAAACTTCAGGCATTAAAATGTATTAGCAATCAGACTTTGAATAATGCGAGTGATAGCTCATTGGCAAGCTCTCACTGAGGAGTATCGAATCCAATCACCAAAATTGACTTGCACTCTGTCCTACCAACTTACTAAAAATAGTAAGTATGCCTGAAACTGAGTAAATCAACTTCGTTTTGGCCCAAACTTGAAATGACTAGGCCAAAACACTCCAGGATCCCATTAAACCCTTCGTCAGCCCTCGGGACCATGTAGAACAAGGCTAACGTGCACACACTTGGTCAATTGCTAAAAGATGGGATCATTAGAAATCTGCCCTCCTTGAAATTGCTTGTCCTCAAGCAATTAAGTAACATAATGAACTCCAACCTCCACCTGGATCCCAATCGAAGTAATGTGTGATATCCATATAGACATTAAACAAACTGCAAATGAACATCATTAGGACCAACCACATGTCCTGCAAGTTAGCTCCCAAAACTTGTGCTGATGAAGTATAAGTCTGGATGTCACCAGAAGGCGGTTCCATAGAAGATCTATGAAACCTCTTCCTCCCAACTACTGCAACACAAAACTGAATATTTTTAGATGGTGAAAACTGAGCCCAACTCCACTCAGGTGAATGATCAACATCAGCCTCAAACATCTGATTGTCATAAGACAATGTTGGATCCATGTTGAACATAGTACTATCCCAAGAGTGAACATTAACACTTTGTTGATCGATAGTATAATATGACTCTATCACTATATTGCTCACCTCATTAGCAATAACAAGTGTACTATCATCAGAGCACACATCTACAACCACATGCTTATTACCAAACTGCTCATTGGATGGTTCAATTGACATAGAAGTGGTTGTTGATATGACAGTTCCCTTGCATTCTCCTAATTCCACTATTGCTACATCATCATCCCCTGACAAGGCTTCATATGTGGTCTCTTGACTTTGCACGCATGTCTCTACTGACTCTGCCGAAATGCCCACATCACCAACATCATAACTGGCTGGCTCTATACGTGTCTCGATCCCACCTAAGGAATCAACTACCTTCTGCTCTGGAGCAACATACGAATCATCAATGTTGATGCCCATCTGTCTAGCCATAAGCTGCAACATCATATCCATTCGCCTATTCTGCTCCTGTTGCATACGTTGCCCCTTCTCTAATGTACCCAATAACTGTCTGAACATTACCTCCCCCTGATCTGGACCGGTATTCCCGCCTCTGCCTAATCCTGTATTCCTATCATCTCGATCACCCATATTGTTGTCCTGATCAAAGAATATCTCCTCTGTGTTTGTATGGCTGGATTCATTGTCCCCCTACACAGATGTACTAGACTATTTGATTTGCAAATCTAAAATCCTATTTTGTCTTGCTCTGGTATTGCAAAAATTATAAGGCCCTTGTCGCACGCTCAAACTTAAATGCTTAGCTTGTGTTTTTTAATTTATTTATGATTTTAGTGTTTTGACATTTTGTCAAACACTTTTCCCTCTATCCGGCTGTTCCAAATTCCCTATAAGACCTCCACAGGATGGCAGGACTTATAGCTTTGATACCACTGTAATGGGCACCCCTGAATGTCCCAAAAACTAAACCAAATTGCTGAAAGGACTTATGTCAAATAGTTTGCATTCAACCTCTTGTTTCTCCGTTTAATGTTTTAAACCCCTTATAACTCTGAAAATCAAAAGTTTATTTGTTTGTTGTGCTTTGTGCATGGAATTGGTATCATACAACATAAACAAGAAAGAAACTACAATAAAATGCAAAGTGGAAATGAACTGTTGCCAATAAAATGTTATTTTCAGAATTCATAAAACCAAATACATGGCAGATTTATCAACTCACTAATTACTTCAGCATTATTGACATAATACTCTAGGCCATGCTTTCAAACTTGCTGCTACAGTACTTTGTCCTTCAATTAGTCCGCTACCTTCGTAATATCATTTCCTCAAAGTGACATAAGCGTTGGACAAGTAGTGAAGAAGATATGAGCAAATTACCAAATCTGCCTGTAGCTGGAAATGCAACTAAACTGCCTGATAATGAAGCCGATAACAAAGAATTCCAAAGGCCAAACCCCAATGGAATGACGTCTAGAATGTTACAAGAGAGGAGAAACGTCATCAAATGCCAAGAATGGAGCTGCTACTCACACACCAATTTCTTCTCATATTCAACCTATTTAATGAAGCCACAAATGCTTCCTTTTCTTCTATTTCCAAGGGTCCGCTCAACTCATATGGGCAATGTGGGATAAAATATGTGTAATATATAAATCATATATTAAAATACCCCTTATGTCTCCCTTGGGTACACACCACCATAAAATAAATGTTAAAGTAACACTTTAATATTTTACAATTAAACTAGACGTTACTTTAATAAAACTTCAGGCATTAAAATGTATTAGCAATCGGACTTTGAATAATGCGAGTGATAGCTCATCGGAAAGCTCTCACCGAGGAGTATCGAATCCAATCACCAAAATTGACCTGCATTGTGTCCTGCCGACTTACTAAAAATAGTAAGTATGCCTGAAACTGAGTAAATCAACTTCATTTTGGCCCAAACTAGAAATGACTAGGCCAAAACACTCCAGGATCCCATTAAACCCTTCGTCAGCCCTCGGGACCATGTAGAACAAGGCTAACGCACACACACTTGGTCAATTGCTAAAAGATGGGATCATTAAACTACAATAATATGCAAAGTGGAAATGAACTGCTGCCAATAAAATGTTATTTTTAGAATTCATAAAACCAAATACATGGCAGATTTATCAACTCACTAATTACTTCAGCATTATTGACATAATACTCGAGGCCATGCTTTCAAACTTGCTGCTACAGTACTTTGTCCTTCAATTAGTCCGCTACCTTCGTAATATCATTCCCTCAAAGTGGCATAAGCATCGGACAAGTAGTGAAGAAGATATGAGCAAATTACCAAATCTACCTGTAGCTGGAAATGCAACTAAATTACTTGATAATGAAGCCGATAACAAAGAATTCCAAAGGCCAAACCCCAATGGAATGATGTCTAGAATGTTACAAGAGAGGAGAAACGTTCTCAAATGCCAAGAATGGAGCTGCTACTCACACACCAATTTCTTCTCATATTCAACCTGTTTAATGAAGCCACAAATGCTTCATTTTCTTCTATTTCCAAGGGTCCACTCAACTCATATGGGAAATGTGGGATAAAATATGTGTAATATATAAATCATATATTAAAATACCCCTTATGTCTCCCTTGGGTACACACCACCATAAAATAAATGTTAAAGTAACACTTTAATAGTTTACAATTAAACTAGACGTTACTTTAATAAAACTTTAGGCATTAAAATGTATTAGCAATCAGACTTTGAATAATGCGAGTGATAGCTCATCGGAAAGCTCTCACCGAGGAGTATCGAATCCAATCACCAAAATTGACCTGCATTGTGTCCTGCCGACTTACTAAAAATAGTAAGTATGCCTAAAACTGAGTAAATCAACTTCGTTTTGGCCCAAACTAGAAATGACTAGGCCAAAACACTCCAGGATCCCATTAAACCCTTTGTCAGCCCTCGGGACCATGTAGAACAAGGCTAACGCACACACACTTGGTCAATTGCTAAAAGATGGGATCATTAAACTACAATAATATGCAAAGTGGAAATGAACTACTGCCAATAAAATGTTATTTTCAGAATTCATAAAACCAAATACATGGCAAATTTATCAACTCACTAATTACTTCAGCATTATTGACATAATACTCCAGCCCATGCTTTCGAACTTGCTGCTATAGTACTTTGTCCTTCAATCAGTCCGCTACCTTCATAATATCATTCCCTTAAAGCGACATAAGCGTCAGACAAGTAGTGAAGAAGATATGAGCAAATTACCAAATCTGCTTGTAGCTGGAAATGCAACTAATCTGCTGGATAATGAAGCCGATAACAAAGAATTCCAAAGGCCAAACCCCAAGGGAATGACGTCTAGAATGTTACAAGAGAGGAGAAATATCCTCAAATGCCAAGAACGGAGCTGCAACTCACACACCAATTTCTTCTCACATTCAACCTGCCTAATGAAGCCACAAATGCTTCCTTTTATTCTATTTTCAAGGGTCCGCTCAACTCATATGGGCAATGTGGGATAAAAGATGTGTAATATATAAAACATATATTAAAATACCCCTTATGTCTCCCTTGGGTACACATCACCATAAAATAAATATTAAAGTAACACTTTAATATTTTACAATTAAATTAGACATTACTTTAATAAAACTTCAGGCATTAAAATGTATTAGCAATCGGACTCCGAATAATGCAAGTGATAGCTCATCGAAAAGCTCTCACTGAGGAGTATCGAATCCAATCACCAAAATTGACCTGCACTGTGTCCTGTCAACTTACTAAAAATAGTAAGTATGCCTGAAACTGAGTAAATCAATTTCATTTTGGCCCAAACTGGAAATGACTAGGCCAAAACACTCCAAGATCCCATTAAACCCTTCGTTAGCCCTCGGGACCATGTAGAACAAGGCTAACGCACACACACTTGGTCAACTGCTAAAATGGGATCATTAGATCTATACTTAATCATAGTTAATTGTAGCATATACTATAAGTAATTTTCAAATTATAAATATTTATAAATTTAACAAGTGCCAAATAGTATATAAAAATATCTAATATATTTTTCAAAATTAGATACTTGATTAATGAAATATATAGAGAAAATGTCTCATAATTAAAAATTATTTTTAACTATAAATAATATTATATAAAACAATAGTATTTTTCAAATATTTAAATATGTATGGACATTATTTTTTTATAATAATTTTAAATTGAAAAATCAAAATTTCAACTAAAGTTTCATCTAATAATATTAAAATATTAATCAAGTATTACTTAAATTATATTAAATATCATCACTAAAATTTATTCAATTTATTATTTTCTAATTATTGAATTTTAATCTTTACTAGTGCACTTGATTAAACTATTGTAACTTAAGGCAAATACAAGCCACTATGTGGCACTTCTTAATTTCTTTAATTGGAAATACTATTAATGATTTAAATATTACGTATGATATGGAAGGTTTATAATAAAACAAAATCTTTGGTATATAAGGCTTAAAATTTAATTAAGATTTTTAAAAATATTAATTCATTATTTAAATATATAAAATAAAAATAAAGAATTGAAGTGTGTATATTCATTTTTTGAGGTAGTAGAAGGGGATTTTTTATTTTGAATTATTTTGATGAATTTATATAAATCTAAGATTCAATATTTTTCACCTATATATCTCTTGCATTGGAAAAGTAAGTAATTATAGTATTCTATAATGCCTGGTTTACATATGATTAAAAGCTTTATCATGTAGCTCGACAAAGATCAACTTTGTTGGTGAGGAAAAATATGGTAGGATGGTCTAAATATCCTTAATCAAAAGGATTCTTCAAATAATGTAACATGCACCTCCTAAATCATTGAGAAGATCTTGTAACTCATATAGTTATTGTACAACAAGTTCAACCTACATTTGAATTTGTTTGTTAGATAGTTTTAATATTATCAAAAGGTATTTACATATCTTTTTAAGTCTAAATACCAAGTGCAGAGGGAAGAATATAATATTTGTAATCATAATATTAATAGATCAAGAGAAATCTCACTAGAATATACAAAAAGGGGAATGTATGTAATTCTTATAGACAATATAAAACCTCTACTTTCAATAATTGTTTTATACACTTCAGTGATGTATGTAAGTTTTTTTAAGATGAAATCATAAATACAATCTTGAATGAGTGAGATAGAGGGTACATATGCAACCATCCAAAGCCTCTAATTCAAACCCTCTATGTTAAATTCAATAAGACCTTATCATATAACCAAAATCTACATCACCGACCCAACAACATTAGTATCCTCTAAATCTAGATCTATGTTACCCAAGGTTCCAGAATGAGGGAATGGGGGAGTAGGGAAATGAGTATCCACGATGACTACTTTTTCCCAAATAAGAGATGACAAGGGACTGAACAATGAGATCAACTATATAAAAAATGAAAAAATGAAAATATATATATATATATATATATATATGGAAATTAATTGATAAAATAGACATAAATGTATGAGTTATTTTTTTAACTTAAAATATTACAAAGTACTATCTCAAAAATAATAATGATAACATCTATAGATAGTCCAAATGTATTCCATGATTCTCTTGCCACTATATAGTAAAAAAATAGGTGCAAGATTGTATTAAGAACTCTAGAGATAAGACACAAATTATAATCCAAATTAGTCGATTAAGGGTGCTCCCCTTAATACCACAAACAAATAATGTAAATCAAGAAACACAAATAATTGGCAAGAATAAAATATGGGCTTTCTATTATCATCACAAATATGGGATTATAGAGTTTTGAAATACAATATGCAAACCTTTGTGCAAAATTTATTTAGAATATTCTTCAACAGAAAACCAAAAATTACCACACAGAACTGCCTAAACATCACTACGGGCTTTGCTTAAATACATAAATTTTTATCACTCGGTAAAGTTCTAGACATTAATTGTAACCCCTAATGCCAAGAAAACCCCAATTAAAAATTAATTTCTAATTTTTTACATAAGGTTGGCTATAACTATATTTTTAGGTACCCCAACTTTTTCGAAGGCCATAACTTTTAAACTGTATGTCTGATTTTCAACTATAATACTTTTTAAAGTCATCAGCTCTTGAACTACAGTGCTTGATAGGCACAAGGACCAGTTGCTTTAGACACAATCTCATTCTAGATCCTCTAAGCCATTCAAATCTAAACTCAAAGGCTTTGTACCCAAAAAGCTCAGTAACTTCTACAATACATGCAATGCAACTCCACTGGCAAGCTGATATGACTAAGATGAACCTCCACTTGTGAAATTAGAATATTATGGGATCATATGACCCACTTACTAAAAATAGCAAGTTTCTAGAAATAGTAACTCTGTACTAAAATATCCCTTATTGAAATTGACAAACCATAAATAATTTTGGGTGATGCAAGATTGCCCTTACACTTAGGATGCTCATGCATCAGACACCTGGGGTAATTTGAGATGTGACCCTATCATGTCTCAGGTGTTTAGAGAAAAACCAAGGTAGTTAACCTCCTCCATTGTTAGCCATGATGAATCCTCAATAGGTTTCCTTTCCACTTGACTAGATATTCTTCATATTCTTTCTTCTTGGTACTTCTGCCAACTTGGCTATCTAGTCTGTCCTCGGTCTCCTTTGTAGTTGAAGTAGCTACTGGAGTACTCTACTACAATTCTACAACTTCACCTCCTTCATGATACTCTATCAAATCTAAAATGTTAAATATTGGTGAAATATCTAGTCCAACAAGCAACTCTACTTCATAGGCATTTCTAGAGTAATTCCTTTTCACTATCTTGCATGGTCCAAACTTCTTCATTTCAGCTTGTTATATGCACCCATTGGAAATATCTCCTTCCTCAAATGAACCATGACTTCATCTCCAACTTGAAACTTCTTATACCTTATTTTCTCATCTTACCTAGCCTTATACTAAGTATTCATCATTGTAATGTGCTTCCTCACCTCCTAATGAATGTTCTTCAAATGTTCAACAAAATCCTTTGCCTGAACACTACTTGTCTCTCCTTTATCCAACTACCTCAATTCATAACAATTTTTGGGACTACTTCCACATATAATCTAGAATGACGATTTACCAGTACTCCTATTGATAGAATTATTATATATGTAAATTATGCATGTGGTAAAATTAGATCTCAACCCTTTGGCTTATCTCCAACCAAACATCTCAGCAAGTTCCCTAAACTCCTATTCATAACTTATGTCTATCCATTAATCTATGGATAATCTGATGAACTAAACTTCAAATTTATCTTCAATTTCTTCTGCAGTGTACACCATAAATAGCCAAAAAGCTTGGTATCTTGATTTGAAACTATAGTCTTTGGCAGACCATATAGGCTCACCACTTCTTTGAAAAAAAACTTTTCCATGTGAACAACACCACTAGTCTTCATGTAGGGAATGAAATGTGTCATCTTTAAAAATTTGTCAACCACCACAAAATATGAATCATGACTTTTTTGAGTTGGTAAACCAAGAATGAAATTCATGCTAACTTCCTCCCATAGATTCTCTAGTACAAGTAGTGGATGATACAACTCCATATTATACTTCACTAATATCACCATCTGAAATACTCTAGAACTTTGTACAAACTTCTTAACATTTTACTATAATTGTGGCCAATAATAGTTCTTAACAACCAAAGCAATTATTTTATCTCTTCCAAGATGTCCACTGAATCCTCCACTATGCTTCTCCTTAATGAGATTCTCTCTCATAGATTTTTCTAGAATTTTTAATTGACTTCCTTTGAACAACATACCATCTTGGATTATGAAATCTAACTACTTTGTTAGGTATCAAGTGTAATAGTAACTGTACAAGCTTTCCAAGATTCAACAAAATTAGGATCATCTGGAGGCAAATTCTTGAGTTCATTGAATGTAACCACCCTAATATACATTTATGTTAGAAAAAGTTGTCTTCTACTAAGATAATCTATAACTCTATTAGACTTCCCACTCTTTAAAATAAAAATTGTATAACTTTGCAAAAACACAACCCATTTCAAATGCATTTGGTTCAATTTTCCTTGACCATTCAAATATTACAAAGCTTGATGATTAGTATACAAAATAAACTCCTTAGGAAGAACATAATGTCTTCACTTCTTCAATGCCTAAACTATAGCATAAAATTCCTAATCATAAAAAAAATGTACTTTCTTTTGACATCATTCAATTTCTCAGTACAATAAGCAACACGTCTACCTTCTTGGCTCTAAATAACTTCTATTGCAATACCACTAGGATCACAGTCTACTTGAAACACCTTGTTAAAATATGGAAGTGCTAAAATAGGTTATTCTGTGACTTTCCATTTTAAAAAATTGAAACTCTTATCTACTAATTTTGTTCACTTAAACTCTTTCCTATCCCCTCTGATTGTTTTGGTCAAGGGTCCATAAACATTTCTAAAACCTCTTATAAACTTTCTATTAAAACTAGTTAGTCCATGAAAATATCTTACCTCAGGCACACTGCTTGGAGTAGGCCATTCGAGGATAGCCTTCACTTTCTTAGGGTCCATTTTCAAACTTTGTAATGAAACAAAAAACCCCCTTGTACACCAACTCCTTCTTCACAAAACTACAATTCTTAAAATTTATTAGCAACTTTTCTCCCCTTAGCTTATAAAATACCTTACTAATGTGCATCAAATTCTCCTCAAATTTCTTACTAAAGATCAAAATATCATCTAGGTAAACAATGAAAAACTTATTCAAAAACTCCTTTACTAACTCATTCATGAGTCACATGAAAGTGATCAGTGCATTGGTTAGCAAAAAAGGCATGACTAACCATTCATACAATCCTTCCCTTGTATTGAAGGTAGTCTTCCACTCATCTCCTTCTCTCATGTAAATCTAATGGTACCCACTATTCATATCTATCTTTGTGAAATACACAACTAGACACTCAAATAGTCCATAATATCATCCATCCTTGGTAGTGGAAATCTGTATTTGATTGTAATATTTTTGATAGCCCAAGAATTTGTTCACATCCTCCATTATCTATTCTTATTTGATGAAAAGCTTTAGATTCATCAAGCTCAGAGAAAGCTTCTACAGAGTTGGTTGTGGCAACCACAACAATTCTATGCACCCAACCAATCTCTACACCTATTTAGCTAAGTACTATAATGATTGAAGTGATCAACACTTCATGTATTGATCAGCTAGTGCTTCCTCCATCATGAGATTTGGCTTCACAAAAACTAGATATTTCTACTGTTAGTGCAATATCTACTTTTTTTCTAGCCCTTCTATTTCTACTATTGTTTCAATTCCTATTATGCAAATAGTAAGTACAAAGACAATTGAGAGAAAGCCTTAACCAAGTACTAAAGTTTCAGGCAAGGACAAAGGTAAAGAAGAAGACATTGATCTTAATGAGGATATAGTTATCCTGAATTGGGATATCTCTACTCTGAATCCTAATCAAATGAACATTGTATGAACTATTGCAAAAGAAAGCTAAGCAGTAGAAACTTATAAAAGAGAAAAGTAGAGAAAGTCAAGTACTTGAAGATGCAAAGAACATATTTGTAGATGCACTAAGTACCGAGGTTGATAGTACACAACCTATTTTGGTTTAGTTAGCAGAAGTTCTTCATAAATTCAATGAAGATCTGAGTGGACAAGAAAAGTTTCCATAGAGAGCATAGATGAAATTTGAAAACAAAGCATTGGAGCAAGTTCCATAAAAAATTACAATATATCAAGTAGACTTGTCTACTATTCTTAGCTCATTAGAAGCCTTTGCAAATAATGTCACATCATTATTTAGCAAGCTATGTGATACATCTATCTTCACTCAGGAAATCAAAGATAAACTATCTAAGATAGATGAAGAATTGAAGGCAAGTGCACACTAGTTTTCACTTGACTCGAGCTATAGTTCTTATCACTACTCAAAGATCATATTTTTGACTAATATGCAAGAAAAAATATTAAGGGAAGAAGCCAAGATCAAGGCCACACTTTTATAATTTCAAGGCATGATTCTTTTGAACATGGATGCATTGCAAAAACACATTGCACATGCCAAAACTCTCATCCATGATAATAACTTCTCCATAGCTGATCACATGATGGAGTAATTAGTAGAATTATAGATTGTATTACATGCAAGAAAGGTGTTATAGGAAAATTGGGACAAGAAAATAGCATTGATTTTCAAGATACATTCTAACTTCTTGTCACATTTTGGCATTACCATGTAGCATACACCTTTGGCATTTATGTCAAAAATGGGGAGAAGATGAGAAGATGAGATAAGATAAAAAGGGAGAGATATAAAGATATGAGATATATAGTAAGTAAATGTATACATGTATAAGGGAGCAACATAACATTATATACTCATGTACATATAATCAGGAAACATCTCTTACAAAAGAAATGTTGAAAAATCTCAAAAATAGAGTATGCTACCAAGTTAAAGACATAGGATGGAGACTAAAGATTATTTTGAAATTGAAATTTTGAGAATCCAGTTTTTGATTGATAAGTGTTTTCGTCACTAATGCCAAATGGTGATATTGTTGACATTATGGTCAAGTTTTTTTATTAAAGTGACTCACACTTCATCAAATGGGTAGTTGCTACCGAGCTTATCTTATAGCTTACAATGTTAATCAAGTAATTCAGTTATACTGAGTTCTATAGTTGCTACCAATTTCAAGAATTAATATTCAGTTCACATTGAGAAACATATACCAAGTTGATGAATATCAGTGCAAACCAAACTTCATAGTATTTACCAAGTTGCATAGTAAAAACTGTGGTTTCCAGTGTTTACCAAGTTTGTAGCATCAGTGATGTGAATCTAGTGTTGATCGAGCTAGAATGTGTCAACCAAGGGATTCATTTTATACTAAGCTTGCAATATTAGTGTTAATCGAGTCTTGCAGTGTCAACCAAGTGATTCAGTTTATATGCCGAGTTTCATAGTGTTCAATGACTCACCAGTTATGATTGAATTCAAACTACTTGGAAGTGATTAGTATTAACTAAGCTTCTACGTCTACCGAGAGCATGATGATGATGAGCATTGACAATGGTTTTCAAGTATCAGAACCTCATGAATTCTATCTTTAGAACTTGAGTACAAGCAGTTGGGCCGACTTTGTGTATTTTGGTGAAACTTGTATTATAGCTGGTTTTGATGAATTATGATTTAGATTGGTATATATGTAATATATTGTATCACATCTAAAATACTAGAAAATAAAGGAAATATGATGTGAATATAATAAGAGCAAAAGTGTGAAGTAAGAAAGCTACAAGCAGTATAAGGAACAACAAATATTTATCTATCATAGCAAGGTGATCAACACACTCCAAAGGAATATTAACCAACAAATCGTAATTGTAGATCAGAGATTAGGTACTTGTTCATCCTAATAGGTGGAACAGTTAAATCCTTTCACAAGGTAGACTTAACAATATTTTGCAAATCTCTTTACTAAGTGCATACTTCATTGTATGTTTTGTAAGTCCTTTAGCAAGGTGGACCTAGTAGTCCTTATTGCTCCTAATAGGGTAGATCATCCGAAGTGATCAATTGTAAGCCTTAACTAGCCAACTTTTTACTACAGTACTAAAGCTTGTGGGTATCATCCCCACCCAAGTTTACTTTCTATTTGGAAGGTTTTTGGGTCACCATATCTTTTATCAAAGCATTATGAATGTTTTAATGCTTTTAGTTTTTCATGCATGGAATTAGATTAGAATACATATGAATAATTAATTGGTGAATAAAAAATAAGTTTTATTGGTTCCTAATTCACACCTCCCCTCTCAGTAACCTAGCCTATCCTATATTTCCAATAGTAATTCCATGATATTTAACTTCTCTTCTTCAAAAAAATTTCTAGCTCACCTTGTTACCGCCTCTTTTCATATTCTCTTCATCAATCAAATGATATGACACTCTAAACTATTAGTAAATGTCTCTCTAGTAGGTTTGACATCAATGACAACATAAAAATTGTTCCAATTGTAGTTTCCAACAATCTCCCTCTTTGGCATTGAGGCTAACACCTTTGGTTACCATGCAATTCAAAATATTCATTACGACTTCTTTGAAATTGTACTATCTACTCCCTTAGATGTTTTTGTTCTCTATTTTTTAGTCTAATTCTGATTCTCATCTATGTAATCTCTAGATGCTCCCTCTAACCTCAACTATCTTCTTCATAACAATTCCTCCTCTTTTATTTCAGCACATACTCTTTCTATGTCTTATCTCCCCCTTTCTCTAGATGAGGACTTATCTATGCATTCTCTCTCAACTCATGATATCAACTCATTAACTACAAAACTTCTCCCTCTTTATATATAGCATGTATGATAACTTGAACACATTCATCTTCCTCTTTGACAACAATTCCAAAGACACCATCTCATATTTTGTACTCTATCCGCATTATCCTCATGTCTCTAAGTGATATAGAAATTTTATTCTCTTTACATTTCACAACTTTAGGCAGATCCTAAAGTGTGACATTCCACATCAATGTGTAAGATATTTTAATTACAATATTTGATGCAATGTAGTATCTCTTCTCTATTTTCTTCAGGTAGGGGAGTGACCCCTAACTTACCTCTATGATACTCAAAAGCATCCTTAGGCAGTACCTTAGTGAATATGTCAACTATATGTTCCTTTTTATTCACATTTTCCAATCATACTTCTTTGAATTGTACTAGGGTATGTGTAGGATCATGATCAACCAAACTATGACCTTAAGTGGTAGTGAAAACTTAGCAAATCGAGGTTTTGTTAACTTGACACATTATTTAGAAGTAGTTATGAACTTTATATCAAAAATTTGTACCAAAAGAAACTATAAGAAATTTAAAGTAGTTTGTAAACTACTAGACCTTATCTATAAAAAAAAATTCATTTGATTGTCATGGTCAACAAAACAATGGCCTTAAGTGGTAGTGAAAAATTAGCAAATTAGGGTTTTGTCAACTTGACACATTATTTTGAAGTAGTTATGGAATTTTTATTAAAAAAATTTAAAAAAAGAATCTGTAGAAAATTGAATGTAGTTTGTAAAATACTAGGCCTTATTTGAAAAAAAAAGTTTAAAAAATCATTTGATTGGTCTTTTTTTAAAACTTTTAGTGCACTAGTATGGAAATTTCACAAAAATAAAAAGTAGGTGTATGTCTAACCTTCTTAATGAAAATCAAATGATAATATCTTTTAATATAATTATAGATATATAAAGTAGACTAATGTCTAGATTTGACACTAATATTTGGGTAATTTTATTCTAAATAAATAAATAATTACATGAATTTTCTACTATAAAATTTTTAGAATAAAAAACTCTTGTGTCTGACTACCTTAACTAATTGAAAACTTTAAAAAATTTAATTTTTAATTTTCTTTTTCTTATAGTAGGTGAAGCATAGAATGTGACACAACTTTTGGATTTCAAAAATGTTATTCCATTTGAAATTTATACTTGTTTTTCAATCAGTGTGTCAATCAACACTTTCCAAACATCTTCATTAGAAATTAAGTAATAAATATTTATCAAACTCATAATTTGACAACAATTATATCGATGGAATTTTGATACTATTCTTAAGAAACTTTTTTTTTTCATTAAATTTGAATGAAAAAAAAAGTTGTCAGATGAATAGTCAAAGTCTAGATGTCAAATAAACATGGCTCAAATACATTTTTTAAGTTCACCAAATAAGTTTGGTAAATAACAAGCCTAACCAGGTACCCAAAATAGGATTAGGTACTTGATCTAGTTTTAGGTACCCAAAAACTAGTGGCAAAAATAAAAATCTCAAAATTTCCATAAAGGGGACCACATTGTACATTATAAATCAAAGGATTTAGAATCATTTTTTAAATATGTTTTACATTGAAGATATAATAACATATCAATAATATTATTTCTTATTCTATTATTATATATTATATAAAAATATTATTATTATTCGTATATTATTATATATTATATAACAACTATTATAATAATAACATTATATATAGTATCAAATATGATTACATAGTATATTAGGATCATACTACTCTATATTATTATATAGTATTCTATATTATCTATAGTTTTATCAAATTTATCTATATAATATATAATATATATAATAATAGAATTATAAATATAACATTAAATATATATCTATTATAATATGTATTTTAACATAGTATTAGGAAATATTTTGTAGTATTATATATTTTAGTAAATAAATATATTTTTGTTTAATATTCTATAATTCAACTTTAGTTTCTTATATGTTGAAAGGGCTCATAGGTTAATCTATGACCCCTTTCGACCAATATGATCAATGATAATATGTCCCTAGGGGTCTTAGGACCCCTAGGGACATGTTTTCACAATATACATATCAAAATGGATCATAGGTTAACCTATGACTACTTGTGACATATATGATCTATCATAACATCTCACTAAGGGTCCTAGGACCCCTATGGACATATATTGTCATGATATGTGTTGAAAGAGGTCAAAGGTTAACCTATGACTCCTTTCAACCCATACGAACAAATGACATAGTTCCCTAGGGGTCCTAGACCCATAGGGACATATGTTATTGTGATATGTGTTGAAAGGGGTCATAGATTAACCTATTTCCCCTTGTGACCCATGTGAAAAAATGACATATGTATTCTCTATTTAATAATTAATTAGTAATTATTAAATACCTTTTACCTTTTAGGTTACCCTTTGAAACTTTTTAGGTTACCCTTTCAGGTTTCAGCTCCTTTTATAAGGATATATCTTTTGTAATAATCTATATCTTTTCTTTTTCTAAGAATACAATTTGCATATTTTTAGAGCAAACCCTTGCCTCCTCTTTTCTTTTTCTTCTTTGTGATAGGTTTTCTACATGTAGGTATTTGAGGGCTTCGTGGATTTGTTTTGCATATTTACTCAAATCTTTCATGGTATCAAAGCATACCAAGGTCTTTTATCAATTTGAAAGAAGCATTGAAAAGCTAGTTCTAAGATGGAGATAGAGGTGTAGGAATTTGTTAGTTTTGATGTAGTTTGGTAGCCTATTTGGGTAGTCAAAGCGAAGTGTTCTATTTTTCACTCTAGAAGGCACATCTTGAGCATCCCCACTCCCTTTTTCAAAAACATTATATTTTTAGAAATCTTATTTAGGGCTCTTTCCAAAAATGCTAGTTTGTCTTCCAAATTCTACTTCATGCTCTTTCTATCATGGTTTTTTTTTTATTGTATTGAGGTGGATATCTTGGGTATTTTAGGTTTGGGCATCATTTTTCTGGCATGGGATTTCTTCTTTTGGGTTGTACTATCTATTGTAATAGCTCTTTGCCCCTTTTGATCATTGTTGATATCATTTTTAAGCATGTTTATGCAAACACACTAAGATAACGTGCCACTCCTTGTATTTTTGGGATCTTTTTCATCATTATGACTTATTGTACTCACATCTACATTATAAAGTGCCATGGGGTGATAGTTGTTTACCTTTTAGTGCCTTCTTCTTTTTTTCAAGTGAGTGTTCCTTCCATGACATTAGCCCCGTGATGTGTTGATGACATGTGCCTTTATAGGTGTCTATACCTCTTCCTCACTCTTGATGTTCTTAGTTTTTTCTATTTTGTAGGAGTTATTTTCCCACTTTCCTAGTTGCCTATCACCCCACCATTGTCTACATTGGGGGGTGGGGGTGGGGTTTTCTTCTACTATTTCCCATGCTTCCTTGGTTCTATGGTGTGAGCTATGTATTCAATTTTTGTTCCTATGTACTAGGCAGATGCAGTGGTTAGGTACCTATGCATTTTGGTGAGATGGATCATTTTGTAGTGCCTCTCCCATTTGACTTCTGTAAGTCATCCTGATGGATGCAACCTTGCTAATCTTTTGTTGATCTAGTATCAGAGCCCATGTTCAAACATTGGGATCTCTGTGTTTATGTTGCCCTTGTAGTTGTTGCTGTGTTGGTTGAGTGCGAGTGTCTTGGTGAGAACTCGTGATCTTTGTTGCTTTGGTATCTACTTGGGATGGATTTGCTTGTCTATTAGATGTGACTAGAGCAGTATATGAAGACGGAAGTGAGACTTCTTGGTTTGGTAAGCAAAATCATTGTGCCTTGGTCGGTTGGTTTCTTGTGTGACCCTTTGGATGGAACCACTGATTGGTGTCCATGTGTTGGCTTTGAGTGCTTCTTTTTGTTTCCCTATTTTCTCCTAATTGCAAGTAAATAGATGAATCTTATTGTGATTCTTTATTTTTTTTTTATAATAATTAAATGGTTCATTTCATTGAAAATGAGTGTTATTGTGAATCATTGCAAAGTAGTAGTTTTGCATTATATCCTTGGGTTGATGACTTAAGTCCCCAATCTGATTACTTCTTAAGCTTATGTAAAATTGTATTAATTTGATGGATATCTAAATGTTGCATTGTATGGAAATTATTTTTGTCTAAATATGCATGAGGTTACTAATGGTATACTACTTGATGTGTGTGAGTGTGTTTTCTAATGATGCTAGGATGATGTATTCCTTAGCATTGTGTGGTGATTTATCCCTCTTGTGTGACTGTACTCAGTCATCACCTGTAATGTGATTTTTTTGATGCCTTATTTTATTTGGCTAGAGGTACTTTCCTCAAGTTGTTGGGCTAGCATTGGTTTTTAGTATTTTTCCTCTCTTGGAGTAGTCATCAAATTTTATCTATCATTCTCTTTGTGATAGTTGTCACATTTGACTTATTGTTGAAATGAGCTCTTTTTGGTACTTACTATTGGAATCGATAGTTTCCCCCATTTGGGATTTTTGATTATGTTTCATGATGACTATTCTGGATGTGTTTCACTGCTGCCCAGTTGTGTGTTGTGACTCTATCATGTTCATCTCGAACCTTTGGTAGTGCGTACAAGGGATAATATCATGGAGAACATGCTAGTGTGTCTTTGATAGATTTAAAGTTGTTAATGTAATTGGATGGTTTAAAAGATGAGTCAATGGAATGTTTTTTTTTTTTTTGAAAGAAATTGAAAGATATGTATTTGTTTTATGGTAAGTGACCCTTGGACCCTTGCTTGAAAATCTTTCAGTTTCATTATGCATTAGTGCTTATGTTATGTTTAATTAATGAAATTATGAAAGATTAGTGATGATGGGTTTTAGTGTGTGATTTACCTTTCATTCCATGTCTAATGTTGTTTTGGGCATGTGTGTTCTTGTGTGGATTTGGACGTTTTGTCTGTCACTTGTCTTGGTGGCCAAGATTGTTGTTTTTGCCTTTGTGGTTTTGTTTTGAGTGGTGACTCAATCATAGGTCGTAGGTCTCTCTTAGCTTCTTCTTTTTTAGTCCTTGTCGATATCTTTTCAACACTTTTTGAATGGATTCAATCCGAGTCCAGACGTGAAAGCTATGGCTTCTAGAGTTGTTGATCGATGTTTTGAGTACCTTTTTGAGTAGAGGCCAATTCAATCATGTCATATCATATTTATGGCCATTGGAGAAGTTTAATTCTTCATGTTATTCATAATGGAAGAGTTATCTTGTCTTCATAATCTACTAGGAACTTGTTGGAGTTCATGCTTGGGTTTTTGTGTTTCCTTTTGCACTGACCCACCCTAGTGAGGTGAAGTGGGGTTTGTGAGAATTCCTTGCTCTTGGATGATGTTGCCTTGTCGCTTGGGAGTGACTCAGTTCTTTGATGAGTCTAGATTCTCCCTTTTTGGATGTTGTCTTTGGCGCATCTCCATAATCTTTCTCTCTTGAGAGAGTAGGCTAGTGTGGTTATGCCACTAGCTTAGTTAGTATTTTCTATTGAGTATGTTGATGGTTGGTGGAATTGTGAGGTTCCCTAATGTGTCTTGGGCTGATTTTGTGCAGAGGTTGAGAGTTACTCCCTCTCAATCCTAATACTCTGTAGTATCCTTCTCCCCAAGCTTATATCTTCATGTGGACTGTCTCAGTCAAGCTTTCTCTTAAACTGTTGACTTGAGGCCGGAGATTGAGTTAGTGGTAAGTTGGGTGTAGTTTTCCTAGCATGGTGCTAGAGGGACATGGTATCAATGGGCACATGTTACCATCCTTTGAGTTGGTATGCAGATAGATTGCATGATTGTGTCCACTGACAAAAGTCTTTGAACCTTGTGAGAAGGTGATATATTTTCCTGTTGGGTTATGTTACCCTAGTTTCCAGTGGTAGTTGAGCTTTTGTACTGTGGTGAGGCGTCGTGCTCCTACGCTTGGTGGTGAGTAGTCTTTTGGAGTGTGTCCTTTTATTGGTAAACTTTGATCCACTTTGTTCTAAGGGTGAGTTTACGTGGATTCCAGAATGATCATGTGTGACAAGATAGTATTCTTTGGAATTTGGAATGGTTATTCCCCATGATTCCAACTCTTGTTGGAAGTGTGTTGTGTTTTGACCTTGATTTTTGGTCATGTGGTTGGTGCATGTCATAGTTGGGCACCTATTAACGAGGTAGAGAGGGTTGTTCCTTACCTTGTATTGTTGACTTTATGGCTAGATGGGGTTTTCCTAGCACATAGAAGGCTCCTTGTTGGAGGACCTTGTGTCTATGTGACACCCATTCTGTTGTGGTTAACCTATTTGGGGGTTGACATGATGGTTTGAGAATGTTGGAGTGATCTGGTTTGACATGTGGAGAGTTTGATGAGTCATTCCTTTTGCTCAATTTTGGATTTTGGTTCTTGTGTTTTTTGGTTTCTATTCTTGGATTGCAGGCTTACAGGAGTAAGCCTAGTCTTTGGGGGGGATGATGTAGTGCCTCTCCCATTTGACTTATGTAAGTCATCCTGATGGATGCAACCTTGCTGGTCTTTTTTTGAGATGGGATCATGATTGTGACCCTGAGTGGTCTACACCATCGAGGTGTTTGGATTTATGTTTTTGTATCAATTCCTTTGATTATGCTTTTGACTGATCTATGAGATTATGATGTGATTTATGGTTGATTGAGGTTTGTGCTAGTGGTTACCAGGATCAATGTGCTATCATGAGGTTGTTCTGTGATTACCTTGAGATGTGTGCAGAGATTGTACTATGTACTATTACCATGCTACACTGGACTAGGTTCCTGTAGTAGTGGTTAGTCATGTTTATGACTATGGTTGTTTATGTGTTTTAAATGCCTTTTTAATGTAGAGTAATCAATCATTATTTAATGCTTAAGTAATTATAAATAGATTATTCATGTTGGATTATTTAGTTATGTGCTGCAGACATTTACCTTGTTATATTTCTAATTAGAGAGATATTTGTTACTCATGTTATGTTTACTTTTGAGACGACCTGAGGGTCAGATGTTATACTTTGATTTGAGTATCATAGATATTAGACTACTATGCTATTCAGTTAATCATATTGCATGATGATTCCATTTTGAGATGACAGTGTGTTTTATGATGATATTTGGTTAAATGGTATTTGGACATACCTCTGATTATGTTATGTGATGGATTTAATGCTATGGTTATTTACTTCATTCTTGTGTTGTTATGCTTTATGTGAATGTGAGTGATGTAAATAGATTATTTTAATATAATTAAATAAATGGTTAAATTAAGTGATTTAAAGCATTTATTGCTTCAGTTATGTTATTATATGCAATTGCACTTGATCGTGTTGTTTAGTGTGCAGGATTTATATCCCTAGTAGTGGCACATGGAGTTAGTGATTCAGCCATTCATATTTTGCCAATGTCATCCTTATATGGTCAACGTATCTTTTATTAAATGTTTAAATTAAACCTTTCGGTGATTATTAAATCCGAACTCATTTGCATTATGTGATGAGACTAGTAAGCATATCTGTGCATTTAGAGGTTTACATTGTTGTGAAAGTCATTAAGGAGATTTATGTGTTTTTGGGTTTTCGGGCTTTTTAATTTATTTATTTTAATTTCTTGCAGCTTTGCAATAGATAAATTCTTAATTATAGGAAAAGCCTATTTTTGTCTGGGTTGATTCGGGGTTTAACTAGGTTGGTTGGTTATTTTCCCTAATCGATTATTCACTCGAAAAGTGAATAAGTATCCAAAAAAGAATTTAATTCCTCACTTCTCACTTTTGAATTAGAAAGTTGGAGAGTAAAACCCAAAATCCTCTTCACAAGGATGTATTGTTTTGTTCATTGTGGGAGCTACGGGCATGGCATCATCACAAGGTTGGGCTCGTTGGATCTAGCTCGAGAAAACCTTGGATTGCTGCAATTTTCAGCTACTTCTGCGAGATATTTATTTTATGGTTCAGATTCCTATTTTGCCCTTTTGGTTGTGAGGTAGGGCTTTCCTGTTTTATTGTTTTGGCACCATTTCTGCTTCTATTTTTCGTAGTCATTTGTTTGGAGGTTGAGAACTAGTGTTCCCCTCTGTTTTTGTATGCTAGTTCTACCCGGTTGGGTGGGTATGAACATTTCCTTGTTTTTTAGGATGAGGGTTTGGGTTTTTGGGCTATTATGCTGGCCGTTTTTGCATACAGTGTCTGATTCCTTTTTTTTTAGATTTTTGGGGTTTTTGAACCCAATGGCCAAATGGGTTTTAATTTTATATTTTTTCTAAAATTTGGATTTTTTACCTCGTTTTGTGTGCCGCCTTGTTTTCTCGAGTTTTCTTGGCACCATGTGGGTCGTGGACTTGGATGATCCATTTGGATATTAGTCAGACCACTTCTGTACTTTTATGTTTCATTGGGATGCGTGTTGCATCCGTACTCCCGATGTTGTGTTCGGTTGAGTGATTTTATACCTATTGTTATTGTTGCTTTTAGACCTTTGCTTTGTTTCATGGATGCTAGGATTCGTGTAGAATCCATACTCTGGAATTAAGGCCAGTTGAGTAAGTTCATGACTTTTGGTCTTGTTACATCATTGGGATTCGTGTAGAATCCATACTCTCAGATTGAGGCCGGTTGAGTGATTTTATGATGTATGATTTTATTGGCTTTGGGATTCATGTAGAATCTATCCTCTTGAGTTGTTTTCGGTTGGGTGTTTTGTTTTGCATTGTATTCTCATTCCTGTCCTTGTGATTTGATCTTTGTTATGGTGGTGCACCACACATGAGTACATGCGCATACATTTGTTAGGTGACTTGCGAGGCCCAATCTTCCGTGGACTTGCTAAAAGTTATGAACATTGGGGTTGGGATGGGAGTATGCATGCCCACGGGCACTTGTCGTAGGATGAGCATGGGTAGGGTAGGGTAGCATATGGAGTGGGCTTCTATCTCGCAGCCTGGCAATCATGACGCCATGGGTATGGCTAAGAGGAGCTTGATTAAGTGATAACTAAAGAAAATGTGTGAATGGTAATAAAACTTAAGATAATAAAACTTTGTGTGATGGTTCTAAGGGAGTACCTCTAGAGGGAAGTACCTTGCGAGAGTTTCCACATGTGATCCAAGCTTGGGCTTGTCAATGCCAAGTGACTCTCCATGATGTCAGCCCCTACTTAGTAGCCTATTGAGTGTCTGACCATGACCTGTACTCCTTGCATTGTCTTAGGTTCTTGGTTACAACCATCATACTATCTAGTGTGAATGTTAGCCTTGGATGTTGTTCTTTTTGTGTGTTTGTGGTTGGATCTTTATCTCCATCAGCACGATGGGTGTGGACCTACAGGTTCCACATGGTTGGGAGGCATAGCTACCTTTACCACTACTAGGGACCGATGTACAGAGATGGTCTTTTGTCCTAGTGCGACTTTTGTTGGATGTTTTCACTTGGTACTTCAGGTTTCAGAGTATGCTTTCTTGTGATTTATGCTTTCATTGGAATGCTTGGATATCATGTTTAGATGATGTTAGTTTATTTGATGCATTCCCATATTATGATGTTTAGCATATGATCAGATGATGTGAATTGTTGTAGTAGCATATCTATTGCTTATGGATGTTTAGCATGTGATAGGTGATGTTATCTACTGTAGGATTATCTTATGCTTTTCTACTAGCATGTTAGATTTCCTTATGCTTTTGGTTATTTGCATGTTTAGTAGTGACATCCCTATTACGACAGTACCAATGATCCGATCAGTGACTTGGGATGTTATGCACTGGGGATGGCTAGGATCCATGATGGTCTTATGATGCTATTGATAGTTGGGAGGAACCGCATACTTAGTTTGTTTTTTTAGTTCATTGTGATGTTGCTTATGTTCATTGTGATGTTCCTTTCATTCTTTTCTGCTATAGTTTTAGATGGATAGATGTATCTCCTTCTCGGCATCTTGTTGTTTATGCACCCAAGTGTTCGCTCCTCAAATTATGGTTTCGTTACTCCCTAGTGTGGAGGTTTTTATCTATGTTTTGGCTTGTTGTTTGTCCTTAGAGTTTTCTTTCTTTTTCCCTGGGTGACCATGTCTCAGCATGGTGCGATATAATATAGTGTCGCACGCCCATTTGAGGAATGTCATACAATACTTTAAAGTATCGCACACCCTCAGAAGAAATGTCATACAATACACTTCCAATATCGCACGCCCTTTGGAAAAGTATCACCCAACCCCTGATTGTGTCATCATCCTTCTGGAGAAATCTCGCACGACACAGGTAAAGTATCGCATAATGCTGATAAAGTGTCGCACGATTTTTATGAAACTTGCACGGGTGGGCAGCCGACACTTTTTGGTCCGATCTGAACTTTTCAGGGGTGGTTCAGGGTACCCTCTTAGGTTTTCTTCAATCCCTTAGTGTTGCTTTTTTATTTCCATTGTGTGTGCTTTTGTAGTCAGTCTCTTGGGGTTTAAAATATATCGTTTAAGTATATTTCTTATACTTAAGATATATTTTAATATATGCAATGAATCTTTTGAGATAGGTTTCAGACCTCTCGGAGACAAGTTAAGGATTCTATGAAATTTTAGGGCTTCAAAAATCCAGACTTAGCCAATTTTTAGGGCTTTAGGATTTTAGGCTTAGCCAGATTTCAAGATTTTACATTTTACCCCAGCTTGGTGTTTTGTTGATGAGTGGTCATTTCTTGAGCCCTCATCTTGTTTGTGGTAGTTTTTGGCTTTCGTTCGCGTGTGTCAGTTTGGTAGTGGCGTTCATAGATCTGTTGGTTACTGGGATTGCGGTGAAGTCTTCCATTGCAATCTTTATGATCCCTGTATGATGTTTTCATGTGCATTCATACTTGTAAAAAAAAAAAAATCTTGGCTTGATTTGAATCCTTGTTTCCAAGGATCTTCGGGCGGGGCATTATAGACTTCACCACAATCTCGACAACCAATAGATCTCTGAATGCCACTACCAAACTGACATGCGAACAAAAGCCAAAAACCACCACAAACAAGATGAGGGCTCAAGAAACAACCACTCATCAAAAAAATACTAAGCTGGGGTAAAATGTAGAATCCTAAAATCTAGCTAAGCCTAAAATCCTGAAGCCCTGAAATTTCTAAGAATCCTTAACTTGTCTCCGAGAGGTCTGAAACCTATCTCAAAAGATTCATTGCATATATTAAAATAACTTATACTTAAACGATATATTTTAAACCCCAAGAGACTGACTATAGAAACACACACAATGAAAATCAAAAAGCAACACCAAGGGATTGAAGAACACCTAAGAGGGTACCCCAAACCATCCCTAAAAGGTTCAGATCAGACTAAAAAGTGCCCACTGCCCACCCGTGCAGGTTTCATAAAAACTGTGCGACACTTTATCAGCACTATGCGATACTTTACCAGTGTCGTGCAACATTTCTCCAGAAGGAGGGCGACACAATCAGGGGTTGGGTGATACTTCTCCAAAGGGCGTGTGATACTGGAAGTATATCGTACGACATTTCTTTTGAGGGTGTGCAATACTTTAAAGTATCATATGAAATTCCTCAAATGGGCGTGCAACACTATCTTGTATCGCACCATGCTGACACATGGTCACCCAGGAAAAGAGCAAGAAAACTCTAAGGAAAAACAACAAGCTAAAACATAGATAAAAACCTCCACACCGAGGAGTACCAAAACCACAATTCAAGGAGCGAACACTCGAGTGCATAAACAACAAGATGCTGAGAAGGAGATACATCTATCCATCTAAAACTATAGCAAAAAAGAACAGAAGGAACATCACAATGAACATAAGCAACATCGCAATGAATTGAACAAACAAACTAAGTACGCAGTTCCTCCCAACCGTCAGTCGCATCATAAGACCATCATGGATCTTAGTCATCCCCCATGCGTAACATCCCAAGTCATCGATCGGATCATCGGTACTGTCGTAATAGGGACGTCACTACTAAACATGCAAATAACCAAAAGCATAAAGAAATCTATAATGCTAGTAGAAAAACATAAGATAATCCTACAGTAGATAAAATCACCTATCACATGCTAAACATCCATAAGCAATAGATATGCTACTACAACAATTCACATCATCTAATCATATGCTAAACATCATAATATGGGAATGCATCAAATAAACTAACATCATCTAAACATGATATCCAAGCATTCAAATGAAAGCATAAATCACAAGAAAGCATACTCTGAAACCTGAAGTACCAAGTGGAAACATCAAGCAATGGTCGCACTAGGACAAAAGACCATCTCTATACATCGGTCCCTAGCAGTGGTGAAGGTAGCTATGCCTCCCAACCATGTGGAACCCGTAGATCCACACCTGTCGTCCTGATGGAGATAAAGATCCAACCACAAATACACAAAAAGCACAACATCCAAGGCTAACACTTACGCGAGACAGTATGATGGCTGTAACCAAGAACCTAAGATAATGCAAGGAGTACAAGTCCTGGTCAGACACTCAATAGGCTACTAAGTAGGGGCTGACATCATGGAGAGTCGCTTGGCATCGACAAGTCCAAGCTCAGATCAGGTGTGGAAACTCTCGCAAGGTACTTCCCTCTCGAGGTACTCCCTTGGAACCATCACATGAAGTTTTATTATCTTAAGTTTTATTACCATTCACACATTTTCTTTAGTTATCACTTAATCAAGCTCCTCTTAGCCATACCCATGGCATCATGATCGTTGGGCTATGAGATAGAAGCCCCCTCCATATGCTACCCTACCCTACCCATGCTCATCCTATGACAAGTGCCCGTGGGCATGCATACTCCCATCCCAACCCCAATGGTCATAACTTCTGGCAAATCCACAAAAGATCGGGCCTCGCAAGTCACCCAACAAAATTTATGTGCATGTACTTGTGTGTGTGGCACCACCATCATGAAGATCAAATCACAAGGATAGGAATGAGAACACAATGCAAAACAAAACACCCAATTGAAAGCAACTCAAGAGGATAGATTCTACATGAATCCGAAAGCCAATAAAATCATACATCATAAAATCACTCAACCAGCCTCAATCCAAGAGTATGGATTCTACATGAATCCCAATGATATAACAAGACCAAAAGTCATGAACTTACTCAACCAGCCTTAATCTAAGAGTATGGATTCTACACGAATCCTAGCATCCATGAAACAAAGTGAAGCTTTAAAAGAAATAATAACAACAGGTATAAAATCACTCAACCAAACATAACGTCTGGAGTAAGGATGCAACATGCATCCCAATGCAACATAAAAGTGCAGAAGTGGTCGGACTTATATCCAAACAGATCATCCAAGTCCACGACCCACATTGTGCCAAGAAAACTCAAGAAAATTGTGCAACATGCAAAACGAGGTAAAAATCCCAAATTTTAGAAAAATTCCAAAATTAAAACCCATTTGGCCTTTGGGTTCAAAAACCCTCCAAAAATCCAAAAATAAAAGGAATCAGACACCATATGCAAAAATGGCCAGCATAACAGCCCAAAAACCCATACCCTCATCCCAACAAATAAAGAAATGTTCATACCCACCCAACCGGGTAGAACTAGCATACAAAAATGAAGGGAAACACTAGTTCTCAACCTCCAAACAAATGGCTACCAAAAATAGAAGCAGAAACGAAGCTGAAAAAATAAAATGGGAAAGCCCTACCTCACAGCCAAAAGGCCAAAACAGGAATCTGAACTATAAAATAAATATCTCGCAGAAGTAGCTAAAAATTGCAGCAATCCAAGGTTTTCCTGAGCTGGATCCAATGAGCCCAACCTCGCGACGATCCCATGCCCATAGCTCCCACAACGAACAAAACAATAAATCCTCATGAAGAGAATTTTGGGTTTTACTCTCCAACTTTCTAATTCAAAAGTGAGAAGTGAGGAATTAAATTCCTTTTTGGATACTTATTCACTTTTCGAGTGAATAATCAATTAGGGAAAATAAACAGCCAACCTAGTTAAACCTCGAATCAACCCAAATGAAAATAGGCTATTCCTATAATGAAGAATTCATCTATGGCAAAGCTACTAGAAATTAAAATAAATCAATTTAAAAGCCCAAAAACCCAAAAATACATAAATCTCCTTAATGACTTTTGCGGCAATGCGAACTTCTAAATGCACAGACATGCTTATTGGTCTCATCACATAATGTAAATGAGTTCGGATTTAATAATCACTGAAAGGTTTAATTTAAACATTTAATAAAGGATACATTGACCATATAAGGATGAAATTGGTAAAATATGAATGGCTGAATCACTAACTCCATGTGCCACTGCCAGGGATATTAATCCTGCACACTAAACAACACGATCAAGTGCAATTGCATATAATAACATAGTTGAAGCAATAAATGCATTAAATAACCTAATTTAACCATTTATTTAATTATATTAAAATAATCTATTTACATCACTCATATTCGCATAAAGCATAACAACACAGGAATGAAGTAAATAACCATAGCATTAAATCCATCACATAACATAATCAAAGGTATGTCCAAACGCCAAATAACCAAATATCATCATAAAACACACTGTCATCTCAAAATGGCATCATCATGCAATATGATTAACTGAACAACATAGTAGTCTAATATCTATGATACTAAAATCAAAGTATAACATCTGACCCTCGAGTCGTCTCAAAAGTAAGCATAACATGAGTAAAAAATATCTCTCTAATTAGAATTATAACAAGGTAAATGTCTGCAACACATAACTAAATAATCTAACATGAATAATCCATTTCTAATTACTTAAGCATTAAATAATGATTGATTACTCTACATTAAAAAGGCATTTAAAACACATAAACAACCATAGTCATAAACATGACTAACCACTGCTACAGGAACCTAGTCCAGTGTAGCATGGTAATAGTACATAGTGCAATCTCTACACACATCTCAAGGTAATCACAGAACAACCTCATGATACCACATCAATCCTGGTAACCACTAGCACAAACCTCAGTGAACCATAAATCACATCATAATCTCATAGATCAGTCAAAAGCATAATCAAAGCAACTGATACAGAAACATAAATCCAAACACGTCAATGGTGTAGACCACTCAGGGTCACAATCATGATCCCATCTCAACAAAAGATCAGCAAGGTTGCATCCATTAGGATGACTTACAGAAGTCAAATGGGAGAGGCACTACACATTTACCCTATAGACACTCTTCTTTTTGTTCCTGCTTTGGTTGTAGCTTCCATGTTCAATTGATTAGCTCTTTAGGATTTGGTTTTTCATTGCATCTATATCTTTGAGTTTAGTTGTTTGCCTTTCTATGTCTCTTGATTTGATGTAGATTACAGTCTTCTCTACCTACTCAGGTTCTATTTTAGTGAAGGTTCCTCATATCAGAAGTTACTTTTGATAGAGATTTTTAACTTCTACATGCTTCAGTGGTTTTCTTCATGATTTCTCTTTGTTGCTATATTTTGGAACAATCCTCTAGTTGGAGGATTCTACAATCCTTCACTAGGTTTTCAGCTATCTCTTTTTCGACTAGATTTTTTCCCACTTTGTTTTATCTATTTCTTTGTTTCATAGATATTTGGTTGTGATTGGGTACCTCATCAAGCCTTATTGTTGGGACCCAAATTTTTTTTCAACATTGCATTGTAGTTTCCTTTCTCTTTTTGCATTGTTTATAACTGCATTGTTGCTCATCTTAAGGGGAGGTGTTAGAGAAAAAGGTCAATTTAATTTCATTAATTAAATTACCTTTTCTCTCTTCTTAAGATTTCTCTTTATGCACCTTTTGCATTCTCTATTTAATAATTAATTAGTAACTATTAAATACTTTTTACCTTTTAGGTTACCCTTTATAACTTTTTGGGCTACCCTTTCAGGTTTCAATCTGCTTATATAAGGATTGATCTTTTGTAACAAATATATCTTTTCTTTTTTCTAGGAATACAATTTGCATATTTTTAGAGCAAACCCCTACCTCCTCTTGTCTTTTTCTTCTTTGTGACAAGTTTTCTATATGGAGGTATTTGAGGGCTTCGTGGATTTGTTTTGCCTATTTTCTCAAATCCTTCACATATGTAACTTAGCACATTCATCCAGAGATTGTTCAATTACAATGTTCGTCCATTCAAGGTTGGTTCAAGTTAATAACAAGAAATATGTGCTAACAATGGCTCCTAGTTTTTCAGCTAGAAATCTATTCACTTCATATTCCTAAACTTCAAAAATTTCAATGATGTATTTATCCCACTTTTCCTTTACAGATTCCCACGCATTCATCTCAGACTCTCGGGAAATCATCAACTTCTCTGCTTTGGCATTGGAATTGATGAAATGGGAGAAATAGCTAGTTTCTTGAGTTCACCATATTTAATCATTCTTCAAAAAAAGGAGTGAATAACCTATCCCTTTAACCTATTCAATGAATCCCTTGTTGATGAGATAAGTAACATTTATTACATAAATTATATTTGGCTTGATTTTTGTGTCTGGATACTAAAGTTCATGAATATGTTTTGTCATTTAACATGGAAACCCAGTTTGAGAAAAACCATCAATTGCAACTAGTTACTATTGAGCATAATTCATTCAATTCATTTTAGATGAATTCAAGTCCTCTATAGAACCTTAGACACTTTAGTTTATTTCTCAACTCTAGCCAGATACCACTTGAACTTTTAAAAAGCTTTAGACTTATCTTTCAAATATATTACTGTCACCATTCTAAAATAATCATCAACAAATAAAATTAAATACTTATCTCCACTTTAGCTCTCTATGCCAATTTTTTTGAACTGACTCCAATGCTTCTTGAGAATGATCTAGTTTTTCCTTTTGAATCTTGTCTTTCCCATCTTTCCAATTTGACAATTTTTGCACATGCCCATATCAAATTTCCTTATACTAGGAATACCTCTCTCTTTTGTTTTTTCTATCTTGATTAGGTTATCAAAGTTCACATGACACAACATTTTGTGCCATAACTATCTTTCTTCTACTTGAGCAAAGAAACATGAACTTTTACTTAGATCTAGGTAAAATAAGTTATTGTTTGTTTAATTACCAAACCAAACTAGATTTGCATGGGAATATCATGAATTCTACCTTGAATCCAATGTTATTCAATTGTTCCACACTTAATAGATTATGCTTTATTCCTTCAACCCAATAGGCATTGCCACATCTTAGTTCATTGGATAGTTAAATACAACCTTTTCGTTTTATACAACAATGTTCATTTTTTCCAAACCTAACACTCCCACCATCATAGTGTTCCATATGTTCAAACTTTGTTTTATCACCCTTCATATGGTGAGAACAACCACTATCAATGATCCATGTATCATTCTTACTAACATGAGAAATAAGTGTCATCTTACCATCTTCATCATCAAATTCATCTTTTATAGCAATGTAAATCATTTTATCATCATCACTACTATGAGAATATTTAACCATGAAACTAGACTTCTTACCTTTATCCTTGTAGTCCTTGTAGCTTTTAAAATCCTTCATTCCTTTGTACTTGATGCTTTTCTTTTCTTTCTTCACCTTCTTTGTTTGGACACCTTGTAGTAATGTGACCAATTCTTTACAAGAAAAATAAATTAGAAGAATTTTACCTTTGTACTTTCCTTTGCCTTTGCGATATTTTCATGCAAGCAGGGCTTCAATGACTTCAAGATCACTGTCAGAATTGTCTTCTTCTTCACTTTCATATTTTCTACTTTTATATTTATTACCATTCTTCTTGAGTGAAATATTATCTTCAAATGCAAACTCAATACTTTTGGAGTTAGGAACATAAATGTCAAAGTTTTCCAACTTAAAAACTATCAATCTTCATACTAGTGCATCCAAACTTATGTCATTCTTAGGATGACATCTCATTCCTAAATAGATGACACTATAATTGCATAGATGGGAAGAAGATTTTTTAGTACCTTTCTTACCACCATAACATCATCAATTTTCCCTCTAGAGGCTCTGATTGCACTGACACTAGCTTTTACTCTTTCACTATATTTTGCAATATTTTCCTCCTCTCTCATTTTTATTTGATCAACCAACCTCTTAAGCTTTCTACCTTATCTCTCCTTACATTTTCATCACCTCTATAGATGAATTTCACCTTGATCCAAATTTCATGATCAATCTCACAATCTTTGACCTCATCAAATTCAACATAATTAGGAGTAGATGCAATGTCAATCATCATGATGTTATGATTCTTTTTTTCAGCAATCCCTTCCATAGTCAAAGTTCTAGCAAGAACCTTATACTTGGTATTCAAATATTTTAGACATGTATCACCAATGGTTTCTAGATGTAGGTTCATAAGTTCTTGCCATGCCTTGAAGTTGTCTTTGTTCAATTTGGGAATCTCTCTTCTGTAAGAGATCTTGATCTTTAGCTTATGTCCTTCAAACCTTCTATGCAAGCACCAAAAGATTTGATACTAATTATTGGAAACATAAGAGGAGTAACTAATAGGAGAAGGGTGAATTAGTTACCAATAAAATAAATCCCAGATTCCTTAAATGTTAATACAAATCAAAACATAAACTCTGCTAAAACAAAATTCTATTGAAACACAGTTAACACTAGCAATTTACTGTCAGTTAGCAAGCATTGTACTATCAACTATAGCTTTGTATATACTAAAAATTTAGATCTTATGATATTTAGTATGATTAACATTAATTAACTTATTTTCATACACATAAAATAAATATCATGAACACAAGTGACATCAAGATTTAACATGGAAACTCAATTTGGGAAAAACTACCAATTGCAACTAGTTGTTATTTTTCACTCCTCTAAAGTGAGCCTTGTTAGGGGCCAACCCTATTAAAAGTTACAAAATACACTATTAGGTCTAATCCTATTAAAGGATTTAATCACCCTATTAGAAGTGGCCCTCTTAGAGGTCTTTAGACACTTCAATCTAGAAATACCACCTTTTTAGAGGATTTAAAAATAGTTGTGAGCCTAACTCCGTTAAGAGTTTTGATTCACTGTTACAGTGGTTAGAGAGTAATAATGACTTAACTTTATTGTTGACGCAACTATATTTTCCGATTTTAGATCTCAATTCTAACTTCAATACTCTATCCTTCCTAGTCAGATAAATCTTTGCAACCTAACAAGGATATTCTAATTTATCCTTTCAATTTTTTCTTCTAAGCATCTTCTTATCTTTCACACACTCTCACGTATTTAATCCCTCAACTTTACCTTATACTAATATCATATGCATTGTCAAGTCAACTTTAATACAACTTAAAACAATTAATATTCATCTCCTCAATCAACTTGAAACAACAAACAAATCCATTAAAATCAATATGCCAAAAGAAGAAAATCCTTTGTTAGCTGACCCAACTCGGTAGATAATAACTCAGAAATATTTTCCCGTGTTAAAAATGTAAGCTTGGTTAACACTACAACTTCATAAACTTCCTATTTTAACTAACTGAGCTCGGTTAACAATGGTTCCATGCCAACTTTCTTTTGTTAATCGAGTGAGCTCGGTTAACACTAAACTTCTATGAACTTTCCTTTGGTGCCTGAGTGAACTTGATATACATTATCTTATAAACTTGGCAAGTTACACTAAAATGCTTAGTAGACAAATGAAATTTTTTTCATTCCCTAAGTGAGCTCAACAAACACTAACTAGAAAAGATATGACATTTTGTGTAACATCAAAGATAATATACAATTGATCTTTTGTTTTCAACAAGTACTTCATCTAAACTCTTATCGGTTGTTGGCTTTAGAACATCTGCCACCAAATGTCTAGTGTTTTCATCATTATCTAGCATAGTATCGACCTTTGGCTTTTTGGATTTAGGATTTTTAACAAGGCACTTGCTCACCATGTCCTCAAGAAGGAGAGTTACAGGAACTAGAGTACCAATTAGGAACCAAGGAACTATCCTTTGGAGGATGAGTTTGAAAAAAAAAAGATGTACTAATTGCAATTAAACTCAAGGTATTTTTCCCTTCAACCACTTGCTTACTTCTGTAGTCCATTTTGTTACTTGATCTCTCAACCATAGAGTTTTCCTTTAGATCTATCTCAATAGGCTTTATAAAAGTTTCCTCGGTAGAGCTCGGTTAACTACACCTCTTCCTACTACATGAATTTGTCCACATGACTGAGGGAGTGATCTAAACTAAAATTTGAATAGTTAGTTCAGGCTTAATATTCCACTTTGGAAAAACTGTAGTATAAGAGGGAACAATTTCATTAGTGTTTGAAATATGATGAATTGAACTACGACTAGAAGATGTGTCTTGAACATTAAGAACTCTCCATGAGGGCCATCTTTTTCTTGCAAACCATTGTTCATTTTTGTTCATTACATGTAGATATCTATCTTTCAATTTAGATCTTTCTCTGGTGTTGACCAATCAAAATCAGGGAGGGGGTATGCTTCAATGTGTTGCACATACACTGAATTAACTATCTCTTCATTCACTTCCTCAATAACTACTAAGATGTTGAGTTAAAGATTAAAATATCTTATTTTCTTCAAGGTAAGCCTCGACCACAATCTTTTCCTAACTTCATAATCTACTTGGAAATCTACCCAATAATTTTCAATTTGAGGAAGATGGGAGAAAGATGAATGCATCTCAAAATACTTTGATGCAAAATCCTAACCATCGAAGTTAGAGAGAGGAGTATGGGATATGAGGCTCATAGTTTAAATCTCCACCTTTAAGATCAAGGGATCTTGAAAACACTTGCATCCATAATGTCCAACTTCTATTGGGAAGGTATAACCAGAGCCTTTTCGGGCTTTGCAATTTTTTTCAATCTCTTCTAGTTGCTTGCATAGTTCAATTAACCCATAACAGTCAAGGTAATGTCAGGGTAATCTTAAAGGTTTTCATTCATATCCTCCAATCCTCAAGTAATTGAACTTTTGAAATTGAATGAAGAATTGCTAAAAATGTTGACTAGCTAAGTTGGTTCCTCTAACAACCTCCCATTCTCTTTCTCCTAGAGTTTGAACACTAGTTTTTCCAAAAAGGTATCTTGAAATCTATTAAAACCTTTTGGGTTTTTATCCTTCTATAATAAGGTGTAGCATTCATAGATGGGCACGTCCTCATTCCACACCTAGTGAGGGAGACCTTTCGATTCTCTTTGAAAAGCTAGAATATAAAATGGATATAATGACATATAAAAACTAGAGGTTGGAGATACTTGACAAAGATTCTCTTGCAATCTTTTTGCTATAATAGTAGACCAATAAATAAACTTATCATTTTCTAAAATACTTTGGATGAAAAAGTACATCCATTTTTCCCAATGGAAGGCATGAAAGTTCCCTTTCACTTTGTTCATCAAGGTTATGGTATCTTTAAATTTTGGGATCATGTGTTCTCTAGTGAAAGGACATAGAAGACATGAACTACCTCTTTTAGGATTGAGTAACCAACCCTTGCAATTACATTATTGTACTTGTTGGCATTGGTAGTGAATTGGGCATAGGACGAGTTGATAGGCCAATCCTCAAAAGTTTCATGCGGAGGAATTATTAACACACCCATAACATCAACTATGTTCACATATACCAAGACTTCACCACTATATTTGTAGATACACCTTTCTCAAGCATCATACTGGAGAATCTAGCCACTAACTTGCCAATGTCCTCATTAACTAGGAATGTATCTTTAATCTCAGGTAGAAAACTACTTATGGGCAACAGTTTGTCATTCTCAAGTAGCTTGGGATAAAAGGTACCCATGTTGGACTTGGGATTGACCAAAAATAAGAAACAAAAATACCAAAAGAAAATACATAGACAAGCATTCAATCTATAGAAAAGAAACAACAACCAATAGAAAGAAAATGGAGGACTCATTGTGTTGGCTGTATAAGAATTACTGATAATGTGGCCTAATGTTATCTCCTTGTATCCCCAAAAAAAATAGAGTTTTTACCTTAAATAGCTAAGGAAAAATGAATGAAAACAAAATATCCTTTTAAGGAATGCAACCTAGAGAGAAAAGCGTACAGATGGAAAAGAGTATAATTGAAAAGATAGGTTACTTTCCATCTTTAAACATTCCTTTAATTTCACACATATGGAAGCATACCTTTTCATCATTACTGTAAATTACCAATAAATGTGTATCTTTATGATGAGCTTTGGAAAGAAAGGAAAAATCCTTTGTACTACCACTTGCTTAGACACGTGTCTCCACTGAGTAGAACCTCTTGGCTCATGAACTATGAACGAATGAACTACTTAGCAATAGTTTGATGTTCAAGTTTGTGGGTCTTAAAATATTGGAACTAATGCTCATAAAAATACAAAATTCTATCTACTGAACTATTGAACTTGAACATAAAATGTTCAAACTTCAAATTCAATAATAAGTGACAAGGTTCAAAGATTGACAACTTAAACTAAGTCTAGACTGACCCAACACTTTAAACCTATGAACTAATGAACTATGAACCTTTGAACACATCATTTTTAGAGTTCATGTTCAACTTGAGGTTCATTCTAAGGATGTAATTTTTAAAGAGGAATGGGTCTAGAAGCTCTAAATTGATGAAAAACATGACTTCTTGGTTCATGCTAAAAACTTATTTATGGAATGTGGATTCTATTTTGACATGTAACAAATAGCTGTGAGGTGGAAAATACATGGGTAACATGTATATGCATATATACTTGTATATATATACACATATATACATGATATACATACATACATACATGAAGTACAAAAATACAAAAATACATATTAAATTTAACTAAAAATATTAGAGAGGGTAAAAAAAAAAAAAATCCATTCCTATTTCAAAGTTTGATGAGTTAGATGCCTATCCTCTTCCCACTTCCATTCAAAATTGTAGACTCGACTAGTGAAAATAACATGTGGGCTAAAATGTTGGGCTTTTAAAAACTCCACCTTACTTTTTATAGTTTCGATAAAAAAAATTATATGATAGTTTTATTCAAAACTAATAAGCCGCTGGTGGAGTTTTACAACTCCATCTATGGTTTAAAGTTTTGATTGAAACTTTATAAAAAGATATTGATTGTAACTTTCTATAAATGTTTGATGTAAAAATTAAAATAAGCATTAGTTTCTATTGAAATTTTCTCAAGTATTAGTTTCGAAAGTAGCTTTCTAGTTTCTATTGAAACTTTAAAAGTAGTTTCTATTGAAACTTTAAAAATAGTCTCTATTGAAACTAATAAAGACAAAAAATGGTAATTCAACTTTTTTGGAGGAATGTATTCCTCTAAAAAGGTGTAAGCCACTAGTGTGGGTTCACCCTCATAGAAACAAGGAATTTATTCCTCACATTCTTGGACTATCAAAATATCCTCTTCATGATCTACATAACCAAATTTGACTCATCCTCCTTTCCGTCATTATATTCCTACTTAGAATAGAGACTTCTAGAATCCTTATCTGTAAAATACTTAAATAAGGATTTTGGAGGAACTTCAGAAGGATATGAAAAAAATTTCAAAATTTTCAAACTCCTCCTGACATTATTATAATTCACCATGTCTTGTTTGTATACAGTTGGAGATTGCTCAATTATATTTTTTAACTCTCCCTAATTTATTGGATTCTTATGGAATATAAATTTCAAATGATTGGTTGAGTTTGAATCTTCTTTGTATAATCATTTTCTCCTTATAATTAATTCTTTTTGTTAGTTTGATTACATGTGAAAATATTTATTCAATAGTACCCCTGATCTGTAACTTGCTTTGGTTTCACAATGCACACCCTATTTTTCATAGAAATGGGGACCCCCTACTTTATTTTTCAGTATTTTGGATCCTTAGTTAGGGGTCTAAGTCTTTTTAGGGTTTTATCAATCATTTTAGTCAAGTCTAAGTCGAGAATGGAAAACCCAATTTCCAAAAATTATAGTTTTTGAGGAAGAAGACCTTTTCTTGCAAAAGAAAGGCACACAAATGGACCTCATTAGGTTCTCTAGTGCACCAAAACCATTATAAAAGGGCATCACCAAGGATAATGCATAGCTTTGCAATTGCACAGTTGTGTAGCACCTAGGGTGCGAATGGACCTAGGTCTATAAAACCTAGGGACCCTTCTCCTTCTTCCCACTTGTTTTTTTAATTTTCTTCCTCCAAATCTCCTCACCACATCACCACACTAGTAGAGGTGCACCTTCCTCCACTCCTTGCCATCTCCAAAACCCAAATAAAAAAAGTTAAAATCACTAAATTAAGGTGCATAGTAGCGCACATAATTAGGTGCACCACTACACACCTTTGTTTCCTCTCTAAAGAAACTTAAAAAAACATACACAAAAAGTTTTGAAAACTTAAAAAACAAAGCATAACATCAATTTGAGGTGCATAGTTGTGCACCTTTGATCTTATTTTCTTTTCACTAAGTCAGAAAAAAAAGGGTGTGCATGAGCGCACCCCATGAAGTGCACTGATGCACACCCATATTAAACATTTTGCTAAAGAATGGTGCACCAGGTGCACCTATGAGGTGCAATTCGTGTGCCCCTTTTTGCATTCTAGGGTCAATTTTGGTTTTTCTAGTGTTGTCAGGCAGAATATAAGGTGTTTGATGTTTTAGATCATTTTCGTAAATTAGGGTTTTTATGTGTTTTGTGACCTACTTTTTAGGATTTAGGGTTTCTTGGTTTATTTTTGGTGATTAGAGTTTTTTTTATTTAAGTTTTTTCAACTCTTTGGACTAATGTTTGCTTCTTTGTGTAGATAAAAATGGCATACCTAACTTATCAAGGTCATAACTTTTGACCTAGAGCTCAAAATTCAAAATAGTTTGCACCATTCGAAAGAAGAATTAAAAATCTAATTGTAGTCCCTAAAATAAGGAGCCTTTGGATACCCATTTTTAGGGACCGATGAAAGTTTCAACTTGAAATTTTGAGCAGAAGACCTCCGAAAAGACTAGTTAAAAATGCGTAGAAAATCTTGTGAAAAAATTTCAAACATTTAATCATTTTGGCTAATCTAGATCACCTGGTCTCTCACCAAGAAGGATGGGACAGTTGGAGAGAAGAAAAATATCAAAGATACAGAGGTTGGATACATGAACTAGAACAACTTCCTCATCTTATGTAACTATTAATGACAAGATTCAACACAGGTGCCTTGGGATTTCAGATAGAAGAAATAGAAGGAGTTCAAATTATGAAAGTGTTTGGCTATAAAGAGAGTATAAATCATCAAAAAGGGGTAAAGTAAGTATGCAAAAGTGATCCACAACCCCATTTGAGAAAAACCCAGAAATCATTTTCAAATTGAGAACTTTGATTTTTTGCGGAATTGAACACCTTGCACAAATTTAATGCAGGTGTGCTAATGCGTAGGTGCGCTTCTTTCGAGGTGCGCTTCTCTAGAGGTGCACTAATAGTTAACTACCAATTCCAAATTTTGAGCTTTCCATGCATCGAAAATGCATTCTAATGGCATTTTAACTCCTACAAACATCCAAAGAAGGTTGAGCTTCTATTTTTGTCATCTCTAGAGACTCCTACATGTTAGAATTCTTTAGAATAACTGAGAGGGAGGGGGGGAATCAGTTATCCAAGGTCCAAATTCCCTAATAATACTTTTTCACTATTTTTAATGAATCCATACACTTTTCATCCATCCAAACTTAAATCAACCATATTAGCAAGTTACAGTAAATCAACATCCAGAGATAGAACATGCAAGATCAACACATGACACAATGATTTACGTGGAAACCCAATTTGGGAAAAACCACCAATAACATCCTACTTGATTCTCACTCTTCTAAAGTGATGCCCTGTTAAAAGCCTGCCCTGTTAAAGGCTTACAACACACTGTTAAATGTGACCTTATTAGAGGATTTCACCAAACTGTTAGGAATGGGCCTAGTTAAAGGACTTTAGAACATTCACTTGGAATGTCACCCTATTAAAGGATTTATCTCATGGCTATTAAACCAACCTAAGTCCATAGGATTTAAACTAACTGTTACAATTGCTAAAAAGTAACGATAATGGCCGTTTGATCTGATATAACTTACAACATACTTTGTAGATTTCAAATCTCACTTTTAGTTCAATCCTTATGCTTGGCTTCAATGACTTCAGCTCTAACTGCTTGTCTTCTTCTCAAGCTTCGTCTCCTTGCGTCTTCTTACTCATCATACCAATGCATCCATATCTGGGGTCTTCTTACTGAAATAGAGTAACTATGCTCTCTTTCCTCCTTAGCACCTCCTTCAGCATTTTATGCTTTCATACTTGACCACCTCTCTCTCTCATTTCTTCATGAATTTATGACTCCTTAAATAGAAATCTGATTTGCCTTTGCTGCTCAATTCTCCTTCTCCAATTTTAGGGTTTCAAATAGATTAGGTAGGATACATTGTATCTACCTCATATCTTGTTCTTATCTAGAAACTTTGTCAGTTGTATCCTTAAAAACATTTTACATGGTGTTCTGTGCCACCAGCTCATCATTCTTATCTTCCATTTAATTCACAAACTTCTAGATAACAACCTTTTAGGCTTAGATCTGGCAAATCTTCAATTTTCAAAATAATGCAGCAACTCGGCATTATTGATTTACTGATGCTCAGCATCTCTGTGTTACTTGGCACTATTAGTTTTACTAGTGCTCGAAATCTCTATGTTACTTGGCACTATTGGTCTTATTGGTGCTCAACATCTTTGTGTTACTCGACACTTATATCTGCTCAGCATCTGAAGTTTACCTGGCATCTAAACTTTACTCTGCATCTAAAGTTGAACTTGCTCGGCTTCAACTAGGAATCTATTCGAAAACTACTAGCTTGCACGGCTCCTTCTCTCTAATGAACTTTAGTTAGGCTTAAAAAATTTCTTAGCTAAAACCTTACATCTTTGATATGTTTTATTGTGCCCATTCTTTGTGTCTTATAGTATGTCATCAAATACACTTTTTCATCAATGGCTTAGTTGATCCTTGTACTTCATTACAACATCATAACTTGAACCTTTCTCTAGGTGTTCTAGTTACATCTTATTGATTGCCTCCTCCTTGTAAACCAACTAATTGATATTATTTGGATCACTAAAGCAATTGTCATTCTTGCAAGTAGCAAGTTTGACATCAATGACAAAACAATGATTGAGAGCATTCTTTACCAGTTCTTTATGATCATTCCAATAACTTTCCTCATGATCTATTCAATCATTTTCAACAATCTCCCTCTTTGGCATTGATGGAAAACCAAACTAATCAATTAATCAACTTAGTTACCATCAAGATTGTATACGTTATCTGCTACTTTTCTTGGCTACTGCATCTTTTACTAGCTGATCTCATATATCTCCCTCTTTCATATATATCTCCCTCTTGCTTTGTATTGATCAGGTTTCTGCACATTTCTCCCTCTTTGACATAAATGCCAAAGATGTAGCATCTTTATCATGCAAAATATAAGCTTTGGCTTCTTGATGTTTTCTCCCTCTGTCACCATGCTTGTGGCTGATTTGGCGTTTCTGCTCCTGCTATCATCCTCTGCATCAATCTGTTGATATTTCAATGATTTTTTCCTATTTATGCAGGGCTGCTTCCTTGTTGCTTTAAACTACTTGAGTTAGGGGTATTACCTCCAACTTTCCTCTAAGATATTCATAGGCATCCTTTGGCAATGGTTTGGTGAAGATATCTGTAGTTTGTTCCTTTGTGTGAATGTATTCCAAATTCACTTGTTTGTCTTCTACCAATTCTCTAACATAATGATACTTGATTGTGATATGCTTGGTTTTTGCATGCATTACTGGATTTTTGGATATGTTTATAGCACTTGTGTTATCACAATACAATATCAAAGGTTTTGTTACCTCTTCTTTCATTCCTTTCAATAGATGTGTGAGCCATACAATGTTTGTGCAATTGACTGTTGCTGCCACATATTCTGACTCTGCAGTGGACTGCGATGTGCATGTGTTTTTCTTGCTAGTCTAGGTAACTAGCCTTTTGCCTAGAAATAATGCACCTCCACTTGTTCTTTTTCTATCATCAATGTTGCCTCCCCAGTATTCATTTGTATATGCATTGAGCTCAAATTTTCCATTCTTTTTGTAGTATAGACCAAAGTTATCAATTCCTTTAAGATATCTCATTATTCTTTTTACTACTATGAGATGATTTTCTTTAGGATTAACAGAGAATCTAGCCACTATTCCAACTGCTAATGCTATGTCTGGTCTACTATGTACAACAAATTGTAGTTTTCCAATCATAGATCTGTACATTGTTTGATTGACTTCAGTTGATTCATCATTTTTGGACAGCTTATTTCCTATTGCCATTGGTGTGCTGATTGGTTTGGACTCCTCCAATCGAAACGTTTTAAGAATCTCTTTGATTTACTTTGATTGTGTCACAAATATACCATGTTTGAGTTGATGTACTTGGAATCCAAAAAAAAATTTGATTTCTCCAAACATAGACATCTCAAATTCATGTTTCATTTTGTCAACAAAGCCTTTGCAAAGGACTTCCTTTCCACCAAATACTATGTCATCCACAAAGATTTCAGATACAATAATGTCTTTACCTTCTTCTTCTTTGATGTATATGTTGTTGTTATCATCAGTTCTTTCAAATCCTATTTGCATTAGATACTTGTGAAGTCTCTCATACCATGCTCTAGGTGCTTGTTTCAAACCATAGAGTGCTTTATGTAGTTTACAAACCATATCTCGGTTATTCTCATCAACAAATCCTTCTAGTTGTTCAATGTAGACTTCTTCTTCTAGTATACCATTTAAAAAAGTAGATTTTACATCCATTTGATAGACTTTAAAATCTTTATAGGCAGCATACACAAGTAAAGTTCTTACTCCTTCCATTCTAGCAACATGGGCGAATGTTTCTCGATAGTCTATTCCTTCTTCTTGAGCATAACCCTTGCATACTAGTCTAGCTTTGTTTCTGGTAATCTCACCATTCTCATTTATCTTGTTTCTGAATAACCTCTTGGTGCCAATCACATTCTTGTCAACTAGTCTGGGAACCAAACTCCGGGTTTTGTTCTTCTTTATTTGATCAATCTCTTCTTCCATAGCTTTATACCAGTCATCATCTTGTAATGCACCATATACTGTCTTAGGTTTAGATTTGCTAATCAGACATGATTCATGTCTTAGTTTGTTCCTTGTCATTGGTCTTGCATCTTTGTCACCAACTATCTATTCAGTAGGATGATGTCTTTTTACATATTTGGATAATCTTGGCTCTGTCCTTGTTTCCATGTTTGATCTTTTAGATTTAGGATCACTATGCACTTCGTTGTCAGGTTGTTCTTCATCACGCATACTATCTTCAAAATCAGATTGTGCATTTTCTTCATTTTGCAACTTGGCTTCTGAATGCAACTCAACATTCACTAGTTGGGACTCAACTGAAACTAAAATTTGTTGTTGATTTTCAATTTGATTGACATCATTCTCATCAATAGGCATTCCTTCATAAGAATACACAAAGGTTCTGTACTCTTCCATTTTCTTTGATTCTTCAGCTTGGACTTCTGTGTGCTCATCAAAGTTTACATTTGCACTTTCCACAATTTTGTTAGTAATAGTATTCAAACACTTTTATGCCTTACTTCTAGTGGAGTAACCAAGAAATATGCCTTCATCACTTTTTGCATCAAATTTTCCATTTCTAGCATCTTTAAGGATAACGCATTTGCAACCAAACACTTTGAAATGTTTTACATTGGGTGACTAACCATACCATAATTCAAAAGGTGTTGTATTTTTACCTTTCTTGATTTGTACTCAGTTCAGTGTATGAACAGCTACACTTACAGCTTCTCTCTAGTATTTTAGAGCAATAGCCTTTTCCATCATTAATTTTCTAGCACAATCAATCACAGATCTATTTCTTCTTTCAGCAATTCCATTCTGTGGGGGAGTTCTAGGAGCTGACATTTGTCTTTTGATTCCTTTATCATTACAAAATATCTCGAATTCATTTGATGTGAATTCACCACCTCTGTCTGATCTTAGGCATTTTAAGCTTTTTCCTGTTTCCTTTTCAACTCTAGCCACATACCACTTAAACATTTGAAAAGCATCAGATTTTTTTTTTAAGAACATAACAGTCATCATCCTGGAATAGTCATCAACAAACAACATTATGTATTTATCTCCTCTATAGCTTTGTACTACCATTAGACCACATAAGTCAATGTGAACTAACTCAAGTACTTCTTTAGATGTATAGTTTTTGCTTCTGAAGATTGACTTTGTCATATTTCCTAGCTAACATTGTTTGCACATGATATTATCAGGCTTCTTCAATTTTGGTAAACCTCTGACTTTCTTCATTTTACCGATGTTGACCAGATTGTCAAAGTTGACATGACATAATCTTCTATGCCATAAACATTCATCATCAAATTTTGCAATAAAACAAGAAACATCATCCATATCAAGGTAAAACACATTACTCCTTGTTTGATCTCCTTTTCCTATCAGTTTACCATTAGTATCATAGATTTTTGCAATTTTGTTTTAAAATTCTACTTTGCATCCTATATTGCCTAACTGTGAGACACTTAGCAAATTATAGTTTAATCCTTCAACATAGTATACATTATCACATGAAATTTGTTCTATGAGCTTAATGGAACCTTTTCCTTTGATTTGACATGGAGCATCATTACCAAATCTAACACTATTTCCATCATACTGAGTAAAGTTAACAAACTTACTTTTGTCTCCTGTCATGTGATGTGAGCATCCACTGTCTATGATCCACCTGTCATTCTTGTTTATACATGTTACCAGTGCTGTGGGCTCTTCTTCATTAGATTTATCCTTCATGGCTACATAAACAACTTCATCATCATTATCATCAGAATTTTTTTCAACAATATAACACTTCTTTCTTTTTTCTTTCTAATCTCTTTTGTCATCATCTCTTCTGAATTTGTTTTTGTTGCCTTACTTGTAATCCTTTTTCTGTATACACCTGGCAGCAATATGACCTACTTCATTGCAATTGAAACAAATGATAGGCATCTTACCTTTGAATTTTCCTTTACCTCTATGAAATCTTCTAACAAGCAATGCTTCCAATTGTTCCAAATCTTCCTCATCGGTGCTACTATCACTGGATACATACTTCATTTTTCTTCCTTTCTTTGATTTCACCTGTTCAGCATCTTTCAGTGATAACTTGGCCTTAAAGGTAGATTCAACATTCTCTGGTTTTTAGTTGTCAAAATTAGATAACTCAAATGGGTATGTGCAGGATCATGGTGTGCCAAAAAGTGGCAATGTGAAAAAAATAGAGTTTTAACACGTCTAAAAGCGCTTCAAAATCCGCTCTGACTTTTTTTCACCTATCCGGGTACCAAACCTGGAAAGTAAGGCCCAAGCCTTATCGGATATCCGATTTGAGATTGGATATCGGATCTCATATCAGATATTAGATCTGAGATCCGATATCCGATATCGGGGACATAAAAATTGGAGGGAAAAGGCACAAAAATTAGAGGGAAAAACAAATTTGTAAGTGATATAACTAATTTGAGTTATGAAATATGTAAAGATATAATATATAATCTATAAATATATAATATAATAACATAACTATTATATATAAAATAATATATAATCTATATATTATATAATAATATAATATTATATTATATATATATATATATATATATATATATATATATATAACGTAATGTAAAGATATAATATATAATCTATTAATATGTAATAATATATTATGTTGTTATTATTATTATTATTATCTATAAATATAATATATATTATTATAATATATTATTATTATTTTTACTATATTTTTATTACATATAATAACATAATATATTATATATATGTTATTAATACATATTATTATTATTATCATATATAAAATATAATCTATAATATATTATTATTATTATTATCATATGTAAATTATAATATATAATATATAATAATATTATTATTATAATCTATAAATTATATATATATATATATATATGATTGTTATACTATATTATTATTATTTTTACTATATTATTTCTAGTGGAGTCATTTATATGGGTCAAAAGGGCTCACAGGATGACCTATGACGTCTTTCGACACATTCCATGACGACATATGTCCCTAAGGGATCCTACGACCCCTAGAGACATATTGGAATAGTTTATATGGGTCGTAGGGGGTCACAGGATGACCTATGAACCCTTTCGACATATTAAAAGACGACATTTGCCCCTAGGGGACCTAGGACCCTTAGGGACATATTAGAATCATTCATATGGGTTGAAGGGGGTCATAGGGTGACCAATGACCACTTTCAACACATTCCAAGATGACATATGTCCTTAGGGGTCCTAAGACCCCTAGGAACATATTAGAATCATTCATATGGGTCGAAGGGGATCATAGGGTAACATATGACCCCCTTCGACACATTCCACGATGACATATGTCCCTAAGGGTCCTAAGACCCCTAGGGACACATTAGAATCTTTCATATAGTTTGAAGGGGGTCATAGGGTGAACTATGACCCCCTTCGACACATTACATGATGACATATGTCCCTAGGAGTCCTACGACACCTAGGGACATATTAGAATGCTTAATATGGGTCAAAGTGGGTCATAGGTTGACCTATGACCCTCTTTGACCCATTAAATGATGACATACGTCTCTAGGGGTCCTAGGACCCCTAGGGACATATTAGAATCATTCTTATGGGTCAAAGGGCCTCATAGGGTGACCTATGACACCCTTCGACCCATTAGATGACGACATATGTCCCTAGGAGTCCTAGGACCCCTAGGGACATATTAGAATCGTTCTTATGGGTCAAAGGGGGTCATAGGTTGATATATGACTCTCTTCGACACATTACATGACGACATATGTCCTTAGGGGTCCTAGGACACCTAGGGACATATTAGAATGCTTCATATGGGTCAAACAGTGTCATAGGTTAACCTATGACACCCTTCGACCCATTAAATGATGACATATATAGCTAGGGGTCCTAGGATCCCTAGGGACATATTACAATCGTTCTTATGGGTCAAAGGGGGTCATAGGTTGACCTATAACCCCCTCTGACCCATTACATGATGACATATGTCCCTAAGGATCATAAGACCCCTAGGAACATATTACAATGTTTCATATGGGTCAAAGGGGGTCATAGGTTGACCTATGACCCCCTTCGACCCATTAAATGACAACATATATCCCTAGGGGTCCTAGGACCCCTAGGGACATATTAGAATTTTCAACCCATTACATGACGACATATGTCCCCAAGGGTCTTAGGATCCCTAGGGACATATTAGAATCATTCATATGGGTTAAAGGGGGTCATAGATTGACTTATGACCCCGTTCGACCCATTACATGATGGCATATGTCCCCAGGGGTCCTAGGATCCGTTAGGACATATTAGAATCGTTCATATGGGTCAAAAGGGGGTCATAGGTTTACCAATGACCCCCTTTGACCCATTAAATGACAAAATATGTCCCTACCAATCTTAGGACCCCTAGGAACATATTAGAACTGTTCTTATGGATCAACGGGGGTCATAGGTTGACCTATGACCCCCTTCAACCCATTAAATGATGACATTTGTCCCTAGGGGTGCTAGGACCCCTAAGGAAATATTAGAATCATTCTTATGGGTCAAAGGGGGTCATAGCTTGACCTATCACCCCCTTCGACCCATTACATGACTACATATGTCCCTAGGGGTCCTAAGACCCCTAGGGACATATTAGAATCCTTCTAATCGGTCAAAGGGGGTCATAGGGTGACCTATGACCCCCTTCGACCCATTACCTGATGACATATGTCCATAGGGGTCCTAGGACCCCTAGGGACATATTAAAATTTTTCATATGGGTCAAGGCGGGTCATAGGTTGACATATGACCCCCTTCAACCCATCAAATGATGACATATCTCCCTAGGGGTCCTAGGACCCCTAAGGACATATTAGAATCTTTTTTATTGCTCAAAGAGGGTCACAGGTTAACCTCTAACCCCTTTCAACATATTACATGACAACGTATGTCCCTAGGGGTCTTAGGACCCCTAGGAACATATTAGATTCGTTCATATGGGTCAAAGTGGGTCATAGGTTGACCTATGACCCCCTTTGAACAATTAAATGACGACATATGTCCCTAGGGGTCTTAGGAGCCCTAGGGACATATTAGAATCATTCTTATGAGTCAAAGGGGGTCATAGGTTGACCTATGAACCCCTTTGACCAATTACATTATGACATATTTCTCTAGGGGTCCTAGGACCCCTATGAACGTCTTAGAATTGTTCATGACCCATTACATGATGACATAGTCCGTACGGGTCCTAGGACCCCTAGGGACATATTAGAATCTTTCATATGGGTCTAAGGGGGTCATAGGTTGACCTATGACTCCTTTCGACCCATTATATGACGACATATGTCCCTAGGGGTCCTAAGTCCCATAGGGACATATTAGAATCGTTCATATGGATCAAAGGGGGTCATAGGTTGACCTATGACCCCCTTCAACCCATTAAATGATGACATATGTTCTTAGGGGTCTTAGGACCCCTAAGGACATATTAGAATCGTTCATATGGGTCAAAGGGAGTCATAAGTTGACCTATGACAACCTGCGACACATTACATGATGACATATGTCCCTAGGGGTCCTAAGACCCTTAGGGACATATTAGAATGCTTCATATGGGTCAAACGGGGTCATATGATGACCTATGACCCCCTTTTACCCATTAAATGACAAGATATGTCCCTAGGGGTCCTAGGACCCCTAGGGTCATATTAGAATTGTTCTTATGGGTCAAAGGGGGTCATAGGGTGACCTATGACCCCCTTCGAACCATTACATGATGACATATGTCCTTAGAGATCTTAGAAAAACTAGGGACATATTAGAATGCTTCATATGGGTCAAAGGGTGTCATAGGTTGACCTATGACCCCCTTCGACCCATTAAATGATGACATATATCCCTAGGGGTCTTAGGACCCCTAGGGACATATTAGAATCATTCTTATGGGTCAAAGGGGGTCATAGGTTGACATATGACCCCCTTCGACCTATTACATGATGATATATGTCCCTAGGGGTCGTAGGACACCTAGGGACATATTAGAATCATTCTTATGGATCAAAGGGGGTTATAGAGTGACGTATGACCCCATTTGACTCATTAAATGATGACATATGTCCTTAGGTGTCCTAGGACCCCTAGGGACATATTAGAATCGTTCTTATGGGTCAAAGAGTGTCATAGGTTGACCTATGACCCCCTTCGACCCATTAAATGATGACATATATCCCTAAGGGTCATAGGACCCCTAAGGACATATTATAATCATTCTTATGGGTTAAAGGGGGTCATAGGTTGACGTATGATCTCTTTCGACCCATTACATCATGACATATGTCCCTAGGGGTCTTAAGACCCCAAGGGACATATTAGAATCCTTTTAATAGGTTAAAAGGGGTCAAAGGGTGACCTATGACCCCCTTCGACCCATTACGTAATGACATATGTCCATAGGGCTCCTAGGACCCCTAGGGACATATTAGAATTCTTCATATGGGTCAAAGGGTGTCATAGGTTGATCTATGACCTCCTTCGACCCATTAAATGATGACATATCTCCCTAGGGTCCGAGGACCCCTAGGGACATATTAGAATCATTCTTATGGCGCAAAGGGGGTCATATGTTAACCTATGACACCCTTCGACATATTACATGATGACATATGTCCATAGAGGTCCTAGGACCCTTAGGAACATATTAGATTCATTCATATGGGTCAAAGGGGGTCATAGGTTGACCTATGACCCCCTTCGACCCGTTACATGATGACATATGTCCCTAGGGCTCCTAGGACCCCTAGTGACATATTAGAATCATTCTTATGGGTCAAAGGAGGTCATAGGTTGACTTATGACCCACTTCGACACATTACATGATGACATATGTCCCTAGGGGTCCTAGGACACCTAGGGACATATTAGAATGCTTCATATGGGTCAAAGGGTGTCATAGGTTGACCTATGACCCCTTTCAACCCATTAAATGATGACATATATAGCTAGGGGTCCTAGGACCCCTAGGGACATATTAAAATCGTTCTTCATATGGGTCAAAGGGGGTCATAGGTTGACCTATGACGCCCTTTGACCCATTAAATGACAACATATATTCCTAGGGTTCCTAGGACCGTTAGGGACATATTAGAATCTTCGACCCATTAGATGACGACATATGTCCCCAGGGGTTCTAGGATCCCTCGGGACATATTAGAATCATTCATATGGGTTAAAAGGGGTCATAGGTTGACCTATGACCCCATTCGACCTATTACATGATGACATATGTCCCCAGGGGTCCTAGGATCCCTAGGGACATATCAAAATCGTATTTATGCGTCAAAGGGGGTCCTAGGGACATAAGTAAGGACTTATTAGAATCATTCTTATGGGTCAAAGGGGGTCATAGGTTGACCTATGACCCCCTTGGACACATTACATGACGACATATGTCCCTAGGGGTCCTAGAACCCCTAGGGACATATTAAAATAGTTCTTATGGGTTAAAGGGGCTAATAGGGTAACCTATGACCCCCTTCGACCCATTAGATGATGACATATGTCCTAGGGATATATTAGAATCGTTCTTATGGGTGTAAGGGGGTCATAGGTTGACTTATGACCCACTTTGACACATTACATAATGACATATGTCCTTAGGAGTCCTAAGACCCTTAGGGACATATTAGAATGTTTCATATGAGACAAAAGTTGTGATAGGTTGACCTATGACCCCCTTCAACCCATTAAATGATGGCATATGTACCTAGCGGTCCTAGGACCCATAGGGACATATTAGAATCGTTCTTATGGGTCAAAGGGGGTCATAGGTTAACCTATGACCCCCTTTGACCCTTTAAATGATGACATATGTCCCTAGCGGTCCTAGGACCCCTAGAGACATATTAGAATAATTCTTATGGGTTCAAGGGGGTCATAGGTTGAACTATGACCCCTATGACCCCCTTCGATAGATTACATGATGACATATGTCCCTAGGTGTCCTAAGACCCCTAGGGACATATTAGAATTGTTCATATGGGTCAAATGGAGTTATAGTTTGACCTATGACCCCCTTTGACCCATTACATGACGACATATGTCCTGAGGGGTCTTATGATTTCTAGGAACATATTAGAATCGTTCATCTAGATCAAAGTGGCTCATAGGTTGATTTATGACCCTCTTCGACCCATAAGAATGATTCTAATATCTACCTACGGGTCCTAGGACCCGTAAGAACATATGTCATCATTTAATAGGTCGAAGGGGATCATAGGTACCCCTATGGGCCCCTTTGACCCATAAGAATGATTCTAATATGTCCTAGGGTTCCTAGGACCCCTTAGGGACATATGTCATCATGTAATGGGTCGAATGGGGTCATAGGTTGACCTATGACCCCATTCGACCCATTACATGATGACATATGTCCCTAAGGGGTCCTAGGAACCCTAGGGACATATGTCATCATGTAATTGGTCGACTTGGGTGATAGGTCAACCTATGAACCCCCTTTGACCCATATGAACGATTCTAATATGTCCCTAGGGGTCCTAGGACCCCTAGCTATATATGTCATCATTTAAGGGGTCGAAGGGGGTCATAGGTCAACCTATGACACCCTTTGACCTATATGAAGCATTGTAATATGTCCCTAATTGTCCTAAGACCCCTAGGGACATATCTCGTCATGTAATGTATCGAAGAGGGTCATAAGTCAACCTATGACCACCTTTGACCGATAAGGACATATGTCATCATCTAATGGGTCAAAGGGGGTCATAGGTCACCCAATGAAACCCTTTGACCCATAAGAACGATTCTAATATGTTATGCGGTCATGTAATTGGTCAAAGGGGGTCATAGGTCAACCTATGGCCCCCTTTGACCCATAAGAACAATTCTAATATGTTCCTGGGGGACCTAAGACCCCTAGAACATATGTCATCATTTAATGGGTCGAAGGGGATCATAGGTCAACCTATGACCCCTTTTGACCCATAAGAATGATTGCAATATGTCCCTAGGTGTCCTAGGACCCCTATGTACATATGTCATCATTTAATGGGTCGAAAGGCATCATAGGTAAACCTATGACACCCTTTGATCCATATGATGCATTCTTATATATTCTTAGGGGTCCTAGGACCCCTAGGGACATATGTCATCATGTAATGTGTCGAAGCAGGTCAATTTTCAACCTATGACCCCTTTTGACCCATAACAACAATTCTAATGTGTCCCTAGGGTTTCGAAGACCCCTAGGGACATATGTCATCATGTAATGTGTTGAAGCGGGTCATAGGTCAACCTATGACCACCTTTGACCCATAAAAATTATTCTAATATGTCCCTAGGGGTCCTAGAACCTCTAGAGACATATGTCATTATGTAATGGGTTGAAGGGGATCATATGTCAACCTATGACCCCTTTCGACTCATATGAATGATTCTAATATGTCCGTAGTGGTACTAGGACCCATAGGGACATATGTCATCATGTAATGGGTCGAATGGGGTCATAGGTCAACCTATGATGCCCTTTGACCCATATGAATGATTCTAATATGTCCCTAGGGGTCCTAGGACCCCTAAGGACATATGTCATCATTTAATGGGTCGAAGGGGGTCATAGGTCAATCTATGACCCCCTTTGACCCATAAGAATGATTCTAATATGTCTCTAGGGGCCCTAGGACCCCTTTAGACATATGTCATCATGTAATGCATCGAAGGGGGTCATAGGTCAACCTATCACCCCCTTTGACCCATAAGAAGCATTCTAATATGTCTCTAGGGGGTCGTATGACTCCTATGGACATATGTCATCATGTAATGGGTCAAAGGGGGTCATAGGTCAACTTATGACCCCCTTAGACCTATAAGAACGATTCTAATATGTCCCTAGGGATCCGAAGACCCTTAGGAACATATCTCACCATGTGATGGGTCAAAACGGGTCATAGGTCAACCTATGAGCACCTTTGACCCATAAGAATGATTTTAATATTTTCCTAGGGGTCCTGGGACCCCTAGGGACATATGTCATCATATAATGCGTCGAAGGGGGTCATAGGTCAACAATTGACTCCCTTTGTCCCATAAAAATGATTCTCATATGTCCCTAGGGGTCGTAGGACCCCTAGAGACAAATGTTATCATTTAATGGGTCGAAGGGGATCATAGGTCAGCCTATTATCTCCTTTGACCCATATGAATGACTCTAATATGTCCCTAGGGGTCCTAGGACCCATAAGGACATATGTCATAAGGTAATGTGTCGAAGAGGGTCGTAGATCAACCTATGACACCCTTTGACCCATAAGAATGATTCTCATATATCGCTAGGGGTCCTAGGGACATATGTCATCATGTAATGGGTCAAAGGAGGTCATAGTTCAACCTATGACCCCATTTGACCCATATGAAATTTTTTAATATGTCCCTAGGGGTCCTAGGACCCCTAGGGACATATGTCATCATTTAATGAGTCGAAGGGGGTCATAGGTCAACTTATGACATCCTTTGACCCAAATGAACAATTCTAATATGTCCCTAGAGGTCCTAGGAGCTCTAGTGACATATGGCATCATTTAATGGGTCGAATGGGGTCATAGGTCAACCTATGACCCCCTTTTAACCATATGAACAATTCTAATATGTCCTTAGGTGTCCTATGACCCGTAGGGACATTTGTCATCATGTAATGGGTCAAAGGGGGTCATAGGTTGACCTATGACCCCATTTGACCCATAAGACTGATTCTAATATGTCCCTAGGGGTTCTAGGACCCCTAGGGACATATGTCGTCATGTAATGAATTGAAGGGTGTCATAGGTCACCCTATGACCCCCTTTGACCCATAAGAACAATTCTAATATGTCCCTAGGGGTCCTAGGACCCCTAGGGACTTATGTTGTCATGTAAACGGTGAAAGGGGGTCATAGGTCAACCTATGACTCCTTTTGACCCATAAGAACGATTCTAATATGTCCCTAGGGTTCTTAGGACCCCTTTGGACATATGTCATTATGTAATTTGTCGAAGGGGGTCATAGGTCAACCTATGACCCCCTTTGTCCTATAAGAAGCATTCTAATATGTCCTTTGGGGTCTTAGGACCCTTAAGGACATATGTCATCATGTAATGGGTCAAAGGGGGTCATAGGTCAACCTATGACCCCCTTTGACCCATATAAGCAATTCTAATATGTCCCTAAGTGTCCTACGACCTGTAGGGATATATGTCATCATGTAATGAGTCAAAGGGGGTCATAGGTTGACCTATGACCTCGTTTGACTCATAAAAATGATTCTAATATGTCTCTAGGGATCCTAGGACCCCTAGAGACATATGTCATCATGTAATGAGTTGAAGGCTGTCATAGCTCACCCTATGACCATCTTTGACCTATAAGAACGATTCTAATATTTTCGTAGAGGTCTTAAGACCCGTAGGGACATATGTCATCATGTAATGCGTTGAAGGGGGTCATAGGTCAACCTATGATCCCCTTTGACCTATAAAAATGATTCTCATATGTCTCTAGGGGTCGTAGGGACATATGTCATAATGTAATGGGTCAAATGGGGTCATAGGTCAACCTATGACCCCTTTTGACCCATATGAACAATTCTAGCATGTCCCTAGTGGTCCTAGGACCCCTAGGGACATATGTCGTCATTTAATGGGTTGAAGTGGATCATAGGTCAACCTATGACCCCCTTCGACCCATATGAAGGATTGTAATACGTCCCTAGGGGAACTAGGACCCCTCGGGACATATGTCATCATGTAATGTGTTGAATGGGACCTATGACCCCTTTTCACCCATAAGAATGATTCTCATATGTCCCTAGGGGTCCTCAGGACATATGTCGTCATGTAATAGGTCAAAGGGGTCATAGGTCAACCTATGACCCCCTTTGACCCATATGAACAATTCTAATATGTCCCTAGGCGTCCTAGGACCCCTAGGGACATATGTCATCATTTAGTGGGTCGAAGGAGGTCATATGTCAACCTATGACTCCCTTTGATCCATATGAACAATTCTAATATGTCCCTAGGGGTCCTAGAACCCCTAGGGACATATGTCGTCATTTAATGGGTCGAAGAGGTTCATAGGTCAACCTATGATCTCCTTTGATCCATATGAACAATTCTAATATGTCCCTAAGGGTGCTAGGACCCCTAGGGACATATGTCATCACGCAATGGGTCGAAGGGGGTCATAGGTCAACCTATGCCCTCTTTTGACCCATAAAAATGATTCTAATATGTCTATAGGGTTCCTAAGACCCCTTTAGACATATGTCGTTATGTAATGCATCGAAGGGGGTCATAGGTCAACCTATCACCCCCTTTAACCCATAAGAAGCATTCTAATATGTCCCTAAGGGGTCGTATGACTCCTAAGGACATATGTCATCATGTAATGGGTCAAAGAGGGTCATAGGATAACTTACGACCCCCTTAGACCTATAAGAAATATTCTAATATATCCCTAGGGATCCGAGGGCCCTTAGGGACATATGTCATCATGTAATGGGTCAAAGTAGGTCATAGGTCAACCTATGACCACCTTTGACCCATAAGAATGATTTTAATATTTCCCTAAGGGTCCCAGGACCCCTAGGGAAATATGTCATCATGTAATGCATCGAAGGGGGTCATAGGTCAACCTATGACCCCCTTTGTCCCATAAGAATGATTCTCAGATGTCCCTAGGGGGCGTAGGACCCCTAGGGACAAATTTTATCATTTAATGGGTCGAAGGGGATCATAGGTCAACCTATGACCCCCTTTCACCCATATGAATGACTCTAATATGTCCCTAGGGGTCCTATGACCCATAGGGATATATGTCATCGTGTAATGTGTCGAAGGGGGTCGTAGATCAACCTATGACACCCTTTAACCGATAAGAATGATTCTCATATGTCCCTAAGGGTTCTAAGGACATATGTCGTCATTTAATGGGTCAAAAGAGGTCATAGGTCAACCTATGACCCCCTTTGACCCATATGAATAATTCTCATATGTCCTTAGGGGTCCTAGGACCCCTAGGGACATATGTCATCATTTAATGGGTCAAAGGGGGTCATAGGTCAACCTATGACCTCTTTTGACCCAAATGAACAATTCTAATATGTCCCTAGGGGTCCTAGGAGCTGTAGTGACATATGTCATCATTTAATGGGTCGAATGGCATCATAGGTCAAACTATGCCCCCTTTTACCCATATGAACAATTCTAATATGTCCCTAGGTGTCCTATGACCTGTAGGGACATATGTCATCATGTAATGGGTCAAAGGGGGTCATAGGTTGACCTATGACCCTATTTGACCCATAAGAATGATTCTAATATGTCCCTATGGGTCTTAGGACCCCTAGGGACATATGTGGTCATGTAATGGATTGAAAGGTGTCATAGGTCAACCTATGACCCCCTTTGACCCATAAAAATAATTCTAATATGTCGCTAGGGGTCCTAGGACCCCTAGGGACATATGTTGTCATGTAAAGGGTCAAAAGGGGTCATAGGTCAATCTATGACTCCCTTTGACCCATAAGAACGATTCTATTATGTCCCTAGGGTTCCTAGGACCCCTTTGGACATATGTCATTATGTAACTTGTCGAAGGGGGTCATAGGTCAACCTATGACCCCCTTTGACCCATAAGAAGCATTCTAATATGCCCCTAGAGGTCTTAGGACCCCTAGGGAAATATGTCATCATGTAATGGGTCAAAGGGGGTCATATCTCAACCTATGACCCCCTTTGACCCATATGAACAATTCTAATATGTCCCTAGGTGTCCTATGACCCAAAGGGATATATATCATCATGTAATGGGTCAAAGGGGGTCATAGGTTGACTTATGACCCTGTTTGATCCATAAGAATGATTCTAATATGTCTCTAGGGGTCCTAGGACCCCTAGAGACATATGTCGTCATGTAATGGGTTGAAGGGTGTCATAGGTCACCCTATGACCACCTTTGACCTATAAGAATGATTCTAATATTTCCCTAGGGGTCCTAGGACCCATAGGGACATATGTCATCATGTAATGCGTTGAAGGGGGTCATAGGTCAACCTATGATGCTTTTTGACCCATAAGAACGATTCTCATATGTCCCTAGGGGTCGTAGGGACATATATCGTCATGTAATGGGTCAAAGGGGGTCATAGGTCAACCTATGACCCCCTTTAACTCATATGAACAATTCTAATATGTCCCTAGTGGTCCTAGGACCCCTAGGGACATATGTCGTCATTTAATGGGTTGAAGGGGATCATAGGTCAACCTATGACCCCCTTCGACCCATATGAACGATTCTAATATGTCCCCAGGGGAACTAGGACCCCTCGGGACATATGTCATCATGTAATGTGTCGAATTGGGTCATAGGTCAAGTTATGACCCCCTTTGACCCATAAAAATGATTCTCATATGTCCCTAGGGGTCCTTAGGACATATGTCATCACGTAATGGGTCAAAGGGGGCCATAGGTCAACCTATGACCCCCTTTGACCCATATGAACAATTCGAATATGTCCCTAGGTGTCATAGGACCCCTAGGGACATATGTCATCATTTAATGGGTCGAAGGGAGTCATAGGTGAACCTATGACTCCCTTTGATTCATATGAACAATTTTAATATGTCCCTAAGGGTCCTAGGACCCCTAGGGACATATCTCGTCATTTTATGGGTCGAAGGGGTTCATAGGTCAACCTATGATCTCCTTTGATCCATATGAATAATTCTAATTTGTCCCTACGGGTCCTGAGACCCGTAGGGATATATGTCATCGTTTAATGGGTCGAAGGGGGTCCTATGTCACCCTATGATGAATTTTGACCCATATGAATGATTCTAATATGTCCCTAGGGGTCCTAGGACCCCTAGGGACATATGTCATCATTTAATGGGTTGAAGGGGGTCATAGGACAACCTATGACCCCCTTTGACCCATAAGAATGATTCTAATATGTCTCTAGGGTTCCTAGGACCCCTTTAGACATATTTCATCATGTAATGTGTCGAAGGGGTTCATAGGTCAACCTATCACCCCCTTTGACTCATAAGAAGCATTCTAATATGTCCCTAAGGGGTCGTATGACTCTTAGGGACATATGTCATCACGTAATGGGTCAAAGGGGGTCATAGGTCAACTTATGACCCCCTCAGACTTATAAGAATGATTCTAATATGTCCCTAGGGATCCGAGGACCCTTAGGGACATATGTCATCATGTAAAGGGTGGAAGCGGGTCATAGGTCAACCTATGACCACCTTTGACCTATAAGAATGATTTTAATATTTCTCTAGGGGTACCAAGACCCCTAGGGACATATGTCATCATGTAATGCGTCGAAGGGGGTCATAGGTCAACCTATGAGACCCTTTGACCCATAAGAATGATTCTCATATGTCTCTAGGGGTCCTAGGGACATGTCGTCATGTAATGGGTCAAAAGAGGTCATAGGTCAACCTATGAGCCCCTTTGACCCATATGAACAATTCTAATATGTCCGTAGGGGTCCTACGACCCCTAGGGACATATGTCATCATTTAACGGGTTGAAGGGGGTCATAGGTCAACTTATGACCTCATTTCACCCAAATGAACAATTCTAATATGTCCCTAGAGGTCCTAGGAGCTTTAGTGACATATGTCATCATTTAATGGGTCGAATGGGGTCATAGGTTGACCTATGACCCCCTTTTACCCATATGAACAATTCTAATATGTCCCTAGGTGTCCTATGACCCGTAGGAACATATGTCATCATGTAATGGGTCAAAGGGGGTCATAGGTTGACCTATGACCCCATTTGACCCATAAGAATGATTCTAATATGTCCCTAGGGGTCCTAGGAACCCTAGGGACATATGTCGTCATGTAATGGATTGAAGGGTGTCATAGGTCACCCTATGACCCCCTTCGACCCGTAAGAATGATTTTAATATGTCCCTAGTGGTCTTAGGACCCCTAGGGACATATGTTGTCATGTAAAGGGTCAAAGAGGGTCATAGGTCAACCTATGACTCCCTTTGACCCATAAGAACGATTCTAATATGTCCTTAGGGTTTCGAGGGCCCCTTTGGACATATGTCATTATGTAATTTGTCTAAGGGGGTCATAGGTCAATCTATGACCCCCTTTGACCCATAAGAAGCATTCTGATATGTCCCTAGGGGACCACTAGGGACATATGTCATCATGTAATAGGTCAAAGGGGGTCATAGGTCAACCTATTACCCCCTTTGACCCATACGAATAATTCTAATATGTCCCTAAGTGTCCTATGACTCGTAGGGATATATGTCATCATGTAATGAGTCAAAGGGGGTTTGACCCATAAGAATGATTCTAATATGTCTCTAGGGGTCCTAGGACCCCTAGAGACATATGTCGTCATGTAATGGGTTGAAGGGTGTGATAGGTCACCCTATGACCACCTTTGACCTATAAGAATGATTCTAATATTTTCCTAGGAGTCCTAGGACCCGTAAGGACATATGTCATCATGTAATGCATTGAAGGGGGTCATAGGCCTACCTATGATCCCCTTTGACCCATAAGAATAATTCTCATATGTCCTTAAGGGTCGTAGGGAGATATGTCGTCATGTAATGGGTCAAAGGGGGTCATAGGTCAACCTATGACCCCCTTTGAGCCATATGAACAATTCTAATATGTCCCTAGTGGTCCTAGGACCCCTAGGGACATATGTTGTCATTTAATGGGTCTAAGGGGATCATAAGTCAACCTATGACCCCCTTTGACCCATATGAACGATTCTAATATGTCCCTAGGGGACCTAGGACCCCTAGGGACATATGTCATCATGTAATGTGTCGAATGGGGTTATAGGTCAACCTATGACCCCCTTTGACCCATAAGAATGATTCACATATGTCCCTAGGGGTCCTCAGGACATATGTCTTCATGTAATGGGTCAAAGGGGGCCATAGGTCAACCTATGACCCCCTTTGACCCATATGAACAATTCTAATATGTCCCTAGGCGTCCTAGGACCTCTAGGGACATATGTCATCATTTAATGGGTCGAAGGGGGTCATAGGTCAACCTATGACTCCCTTTGATCCATATGAACAATTCTAATATGTCCCTAGGGGTCCTAGGACCCCTAGGAACATATGTCATCATTTATTGGGTCGAAGGGTTTCATAGGTCAACCTATGATCTCCTTTGATCCATATGAACAATTCTAATATGTCCCTATGGGTCCTAGGACCCCTAGGGATATATGTCATCATTTAATGGGTCGAAGGGGGTCCTAGGTCACCCTATGACCCCCTTTGACCCATATGAACAATTTTAATGTCCCTAGGGGTCCTAGGCCCCTAGGGACAAATATCTTCATGTAATGGGTCGAAGGGTGTCATAGGTCAACCTATGACCCCATTTTATCCATATGAACAATTCTAGTATGTCCCTAGGGTTCCCAAGACCCCTAGGGACATATGTCATCATGTAATGTGTCGAAGGGGGTCATAGGTCAACCTATAACCTCCTTCGACCAGTAAGAATAATTCTAATATGTCTCTAGGGGTCCTAGGACCTCTAGGGACATATGTCATTATGTAATGGGTCGAAGGGTATCATAAGTCAACCTATGAGCCCCTTCGACCCATATGAATGATTATAATATGTCCCTAGTGGTGCTAGGACCCCTAGGGACATATGTCGTCATGTAATTGGTCAAAGGGGGTCATAGGTCAACCTATGACGCCCTTTGACTCATATGAACGATTCTAATATGTACCTCTAGGGACATATGTCATCATTTAATGGGTCGAAGGGGGTCATAGGTTGACCTATGACCCCCTTTGACTCATAAGAACGATTCTAATATGTCCCTATGGGTCCTAGACCCCTAGGGACATATGTCATCATTTAATAGGTTGAATGGGGTCATAGGTCAACCTATGACCCCTTTTGACCCATAAGAACGATTCTAATATGTCTGTAGGGGTCCTAAGACCCTTAGGGACATATGTCATCATGTAATGCGTCGAAGGGGGTCATAGGTCAACCTATGACCTCCTTCGACTCATAAGAATAATTCTAATATGTCACTAGGGGTCCTAGGACCCCTAGGGACATATGTTGTTATGTAATGGGTCAAAGGGGGTCATAGGTCAACCTATGACCCCCTTTGACTCATATATATTAATAATATACATATATATTAATAACATATATATATATATATATATATATATATATATATAAGTATGTTATTAATATATATATATATAATAACACAATATTTTTATTAAATATAATAACCATATATATATATATATACGGGTATGTGTGGGATCATGGTGTACCGAACTATGGCTTTAAGTGGTACTGAAAAATCAACAAATCAGGGTTATGTCAACTTGACACATAATTTTAAAGTGGTTCTAGACTTTATATAAAAAAGTTGTAAGAAAATAATCTATAGGAAATTGAATCTAGTTTCTAAACTACAAAGCTTTATCTGGAGAAAAAATTATTTGATTGGTCAAAGGTTTGGATTTTAATGCAGTACTACAAAAATTTTAGGGCAAAAATAAAAAGTAGTTGTATGTCTGACCACCTTAATCATAATCAAATGATAATATTTTTAAATATAATTTTAGATATAAAAAGTAGACTCATGCCTGGATGTGACACATATTTTTGGCAATTTTTATTCTAAATAAATAATTAATTATGAATTTTCTACTATACTATTTTCAGAATTAAAAAAATCTCGTGTTTGACCACATTAAATAGTTCAAAAAAAATCAAAATTAAGTTTTTTTTTTTTTTCTTATACTAGTAAAAGCATAGAATGTGACGCATCTTTTGGATTTCACAAATCTAATACGGTTTGAAAGTTATAGCTATTTTTAAACTAGTATGTCAATCAACACTTTGTAGCTAACTCCATTAGAAAATAAGTAATAATTACTTACTAAACTCGTAATTTGACAAAACTTACATTTATGAAAAGCTAAGAACATTCTTAAGAAACCCTTTTCATTACATCAAATTTTGGTTTAAAAAAAGTCGTCAGCTACATGCTTGAAGTAAAAAACACATAAGAACATGCCAAAAACACATTTTCAGGATGTTTTAAAGATGACCATATAAGGTTGGTATTGAAAAATATAGTAGGAATTATAAGGTATTAATTGTTTTCATTTAGTATCAGGATGGGTGGGAAAAAAGTGGGAATGGATTTTAAAATTCTTTGAGGCATTTCATAACTACATATTTTTCAGATTGCCACTTTTTGGCACATCATGATCCTGCACATACCCATATAAGGGGTCATAGGTCAACCTATGACCCCCTTTGACTCATATATATTAATAATATACATATATATTAATAACATATATATTAATATAATAATATATATATATATGGTTATTATATTTAATAAAAATATGACGTTATTATATATATATTAATAACATACTTATATATATATATATATATATATATATATATATATATATATATATATATATATATATATATATATATATATATATTATGTTATTATATTTAGTAAAAATAATAATAATATAAATTATATTTATAGATTATAATGAGAATAACATAATATATTATTATATATTAATATATTATATGTTATATCTTTACATTACGTTATTATGTATATATATATAAAATTTATTATAATACATATTTACATAGTAATATAACAAAAATAATTTATAAATTATAAGCTATAAAATATTATGTTATAATTTATATTACGTTATTATATATATATTAATAACATACTTATATATATATATATATATATAAGGTTATTATATTTAATAAAAATATTACGTTATAATATATATAATATATATTATAATACATATTTACATAGTAATATAACAAAATTAATTTATAAATCATAAGCTATAAGTCTTAAATCTAGTTTTCCCTCCAAAATGGGTTGGGATTTCAAATTTCCCACCAAAATTCACCTAGCCATATCGGATATCCGATTTCAAATCAGATATCCGATTTGAAATCTGATATCTGATTAGGCTTGGTATTTACCAAGCCTACCCGGTCAACCCAAAAGACGTGTTTGAAGAGGGTTTTAGTGATACTCAGACTTCGGGTAGTCGTCTGACAATGTTATTTTGATTGAAATTGAATGAAACGAAAAGGGTTTTTTAATATCGCTCTCAAGATTCCATCAATATAATTTCTGTCAAATTCTAAGATTGATAAGTATTTATTAGTTAATTATCAATGAAGATTATTGTAAAATGCTGATTAACATAGTGATTGAAAAATAGCTATAATTTTCAAACGGTATAACATTTTTTAAATCTAAAAGTTGTGTCACATTCTATGCTTCGCCTAGTATAAGAAAAAATTAAATAAAATTAAATTTGGTAAAAATTTCTATTAGTTAAGGTGGTCAGACACGGGACTCTTTTTTTTCCGAAAAAGTTTTGGTAGAAAATTCATATTTAATTATTTATTTGGAATAAAAATACCAAAAAATATGCGTCACATCCGGGCATGAGTCTACTTTTCATATCTATAATTATATTAAAAAAATATTATCATTTGATTTTGATTAAGGTGGTCAGACATACACCTACTTTTTATTTTTGCCCTAAAATTTTTGTAGTACTGCATTAAAATTCAAATTTTTGACCAATCAATTATTTTTTTCTCCTGATAAGGCCTAGTAGTTTAGAAACTACATTCAATTTCCTACAGATTATTTTATTACAACTTTTTGATATAAAGTCCATAACCACTTTAAAATTATGTGTTAAGTTGACATAATCCTGATTTTCTGATTTTTCACTGCCACTTAAGGCCATAGTTTGGTACACCATGATCCTGCACATACCCAAATGCAGTGAGTCTACCTATTATACCTTCAAAACTTAGATTGTTTCCTGGTACACATCTTAGCTCTTGTATTGCTGATACTCTAATAGCATAGATAGGGAGCAAGGTTCTTAAGAATTTACTATTAACAGTATCTTCATCCGGTTGACCACTCAAGCATCTTATTGCACTTACCACTTCCTTTATTCTTGCGCCATATTGAGCAGCATTCTCATTTTCCTCCATTTTCATATCATCAAAATTTCCTATGAGACTTTCTCTTTTGGCTCTTTGTACATTCTGATCTCCTCCATAGATGTTTGATAGGGCTTTCCACATTTTGAATGCAGTATCACAAGATGTAGAGATAGAACATGCAAGATCAACACATGGCACAATGATTTACATGGAAACCCAATTTGGGAAAAACTACCAGTAACATGCTACTTGATTCTCACTCTTCTAAAGTGATGCCCTATTAAAAGCCTGCCCTGCTAAAGGCTTACAACACACTGTTAAATGTGACCTTGTTAGAGGATTTCACCAAACTATTAGGTATGGGCCTAGTTAAAGGACTTTAGAACATTCACTTGGAATGTCACCCTGTTAAAGGATTTATCTCATGGCTATTAAACCAACCTAAGTCCATAGGATTTAAACTAATTGTTACAATTGCTAGAAAGTAATGATAATGGCCTTTTGATCTGATATAACTTACAACATACATTGCAGATTTTAGATCTCACTTTTAGTTCAATCCTTACGCTTGGGTTCAATCACTTCAGCTCTGACTGCTTGTCTTCTTCTCAAGCTTCATCTCCTTGAGTCTTCTTACTCATCATACCAATGCATCCATATCTAGGGTCTTCTTACTGAAATAGAGTAACTATGCTCTCTTTCCTCCTTAGCACCTCCTTCAGCATTTTATGCTTTCATACTTGACCACCTCTTTCTCTCATTTCTTCATGAACTTATGGCTCCTTAAATAGAAATCTGATTTGCCTTTGCCGCTCAATTCTCCTTCTCCAATTTTAGGGTTTCAAATGGATTAGGTAGGATACATTGAATCTACCTCATATCTTGTTCTCATCTAGAAACTTCGTCCTAAAAATGTTTTACATGGTGTTCTGTGCCACCAGCTCATCATTCTTATCTTCCATTTAATTCAAAAACTTCTAGATAACAACCTTGTCGGCTTAGATCTGGTGAATCTTCGATTTTCAAAATAATGCAGTAACTCAGCATTATTGATTTATTGATGCTCGGCATCTCTGTGTTACTCGACACTATTGGTTTTACTGGTGCTCGACATCTCTGTGTTACTCGGCACTTATATCTGCTTGGCATCTGAAGTTTACTCAGCATCTGAAGTTTACTCGGCATCTAAAGCTGAACTTGCTCGGGTTCAACTAGGAATCTATTCAACACCTACTAGCTTGCTCGACTCCTTCTCTCTAATGAACTTTAGTTAGGCTTAATAGATGTCTTAGCTAAAACCTTACATCTTTGATATGTTTCAGTGTGCCCATTCTTTGTGTCTTATAGTATGTCATCAAATACACTTTTTTATCAATGGCTTAGTTGATCCTTGTACTTCATTACAACATCATAACTTCAACCTTTCTCTAGGTGTTCTAGTTACATCTTATTGATTGCCTCCTCCCTGTCAACCAACTAATTCATAGTATTTGGATCACTAAAGTAATTGTCATTCTTACAAGTAGAAAGTTTGACATCAATGTCAAAACAATGATTGAGAGCATTCTTTACCAGTTTTTTATGATCATTCCAACAACTTTCCTCATGATCTTTTCAATCATTTTCAACACTACATTTTCTGATAGCTTTCTTCTTCTTATTTTCTCATTCTTTCTTTGTTTTAAGACATGTAAATGCTCATGCATCCAATTAATGATATAA
>CM053789.1:237131759-237436759 GCA_028749045.1 Cupressus sempervirens | reverse complement strand
GAATTCTCTATTAATGTCATGCACTTGGCGGCCGCCACTCTTTATTTTCTACATGTGAGCAAGGACAAGAAGGATGAGGGAAAGCAAAATGAGATTACCTGCTCCCTCTATAGCTTCTTGGTGGATGATTGGCTTAAGACTCTTATGGAAAATCCTATCAAGGAGGAGACAAAGAAGCCAACCATGGAGGATCCTAATAAAATGAAGGAGGAGGACCTAGAGGAGGAGGAGGGAAGCTAGCCCATGAATCTTTTTATTTTTATATTTTATTTAATGTTATGTTTAACTATGAACTATGTGCCCTTGGTGGATTCTTTAGTTATTATGGATATTAATCATGCTATAAGAAAAATTTGTATTATATGTTGCTGGTTCTTTTGTTGGCATCATATTAATGTTAAGGGTAGTAAAGTGGATACTGGTGTTTTGAAGGTTAATACTGGGGGGGAAACATTAAGATGTTTCTAATGTTTTATATGTCTAGAAAAGGGATTGGTTAGATAGTAGGGGGGTAAACGTTAAGATGTTTTTGATGTTTTATATGTCCAAATATTATACTTAGAAAATTTCATTGATATTATTATGAAAATGCATTGATATAAAATTAGTATTTACTAATTGGATATATAAACATAATAAATATCACAAATCTTGATACTTAATTTTTTAAAATTTTGCTAAACATAATAATTGCAAAAAACATCTCTATCTTATTATATAATAATGTTTCCTTCAAAATTGTACAACATTAAATTAACATCAATTGTATTCAAAGATAAAAATAATGCAACACGAACTTTGACTAATATATATGTGTGTGCGTGTGCGTGTGTGTGTGTGTAAACACACACACACACACACACACACACACACACACACACACACATTATTATGAAAATGTATGGATATAAAATTAGTATTCACTAATTGGATGTATAAACATAATAAATATAAAAAATCTTCATACTTAATTTTTTTAAATTTTGTTAAACATTATAATTGCAAAAAAAAATCTCATTCTTATTATAATAACATTTCCTTCAAAATTGTACAACATTAAATTAACATCAATTATATTCAAAGATAAAAATAATCCAACACCAACTTTGACTAATGAATCAATGTTTAATATATGTATATATATCTATTTGTGTTTGTGTGTCTATATATATATATCACACTTGATAAATATTTTATATTTAAAAGTTAATGTTGAAGAGTTCAATTATTAAAATATTTTCAAAAAGATCCAAATTTTTAATAAGTTAACAACTATTGAAATTGCCACATCCAAATTGGTCTATTGGCTAGTCCCTTGTGGCACAAGTGCTAATATTACAAATTATAATCATTGTGCATAGAATAATATATTTATTGCAAATTATAAAAAAAGAAAAAATATCTAGTAATGTAATATTTTCTTCTTCTTTATATGTAAAAAATAATTATTATTTTTAAAAAGAAACAATGCCAATAAAAGTACTTTTATAGAATTACATCATATTAATTCACATATTTTAATTTTTTTCTTAAACTTTGTATAATTTGGTTTTCTTAAACTTTGTATATGTGTGGACTTAAAAAGGGTAATATTTATATTTACCAATCTGCAATGCTACTAAAAGAAAGTAGGTACATGGCTTACCATAAAAAATAACTAAGGAGGGCTGAGAGGTGGGAGACCTCCCATTATTACTTTTTTCTTTTTTCAAATTTTTTATTTTAAATTTATATTAAATTAGAAAAAGATAGAGTTATATTAAGATTTTATGTAATAACAAGTGTCATGAATAAAACATATAAATTTAGAAAAAAAAATGTTGTATAAATATTTAAAACAAAAATAAAATAAAAAGTAGAAATAAAATTACATTGTGGCTAACAACACTGCCACTACTAATTCTCTATGGCGCCTGCCTTCATATGCTTTGTTCACCAAGTTAATGACATTCTCGTACTTTTGCAATTAATTTGTGAGATTCATAGTGCTCTGTGTTCTCTCTTGCAATGTCCAGAGCAGTCAAGCCTTCCTCGTTAACAACATCTTTGTTTATGCCTTTTATACGCAGCAGTGACTCCACCATCTACATAATGCCCAATGAAATTTAGAAAGTGAAAAGGGTAGCAATATTTCATCTCTCATTATCATTATATTAGAGTATTTACAATAAATAAACATAATTTATTATTGAGCATTCAGTACTTCAAAATTATTATTTCAAGTATAAAATTCAATCTAAATCAATCAACTTTTTTCTGTGTTGGAAAACTAACTTTGACATTCCAAAGTTAATGGTTATGAGAAGCTCCCTGAAGAATGATTAAAAATAGGGAGTACATAGAGTTTTTTTGAAGTAAAGGAAAATTACATCATGCAAGTTAAAAAAACTTTTCATGGAAAGTGATATAGTAAGATAGATATTTCTAAAACAAAAATTTTAAGAGGAGTGAAACTACTATTTATATTGATGATTTGATTGTATATAAGTGGCAAATTTAAGATGAAGGATAAGTTCAAAATTGTTATTATGAATGAATTTATATGAAAGATTTGTGTCTTAAAATATTTTCTTGGAATGAAGATTTATTAAAGTAATAGAAAATTTTTGTATTTATCAAAAACACGTGTATAAACGATATGGAAGAAATTTGAAGATGAAGGTCATGAAGGCAGTCAAAATAAATTTTAGGGTATGTAAAAGATACTTTGAATTTGGGTGTTCATTACTACTTTTGTATGAGGTTCAATTTTAATCTTATCAACATCTGACCAAAACTGGTGAGATAGTTTGTGGAACAATAAGTCTACATTTGCAAATTGTTTCTTTTTCAATTTTAGTTTTTATTAGGTAGAATTCAAAGAAAATAAAGTATGATTGCCCCTCATCTACTTGAAACTTCAAATATCAATGTACGTTTGTCCTCTCATCCATAGAAACAGAATAGCATAAAAACAGAGTATGTTGCTGTTACTTCAACAAGTAGGTGAGCTTTTTCACTTCTAAAAGGTTACAGAATAAAAAGAAGCCAAATCAGCCTACTTTAATTCTTTGTGACAACGTGAACATTGTAAAGTTAGCAAAGATTCCAATTTATCATAATAACTAGTACATAAACTTTTTCACTTCTAACAGGTTACAGAATAAAAAGAAGCCAAATCAGCCTACTTTAATTCTCTGTGACAACATGAACGTCGTAAAGTTAGCAAAGATTCCAATTTATCATAATAAGAAAAAACATTCTGATCTAAAGTATCACGTCACGTCATTTGAAATTTAGTGCAGAAGAAAGAAGTGGAATAACAATCAAGAACAGCTAACTTCTATTAAACCATTAAACAACACTAACCGAAAGAGAACAAAAACTAAAATGTATTCACCAAATAATCAAAACAATACCATTATGTTGCTCAAAACTGAAGTGTATCCAAAGCTCACCTGTTTGCAAACTACTAATTTAGGAAAAAAAACTTTGGATAAAAACTTTTAGTAATAGGCATTTCTTCATTTATCTTAAAAAACAATTAGCAAACCCAACGAATACATCTCTGATCAGATTATAGGAAAGAATTGCTGCATTGTTGAAAGAGGGATCTGATGTGAAACATTCACTCTGAGATTTCAGGTTACGTAGTAATAAAAATGGTAAAAGTTAGTAACATTTTATTCGGTAGAACCTAATTCATTTACTTCATTGTCAAGTAAAAAGAAACTTACACGAAAGTTTTTCTTCCTTGCTGCAATATGCAAAGGCGTGTCGCCATTTTCCAAGGCCTCTGTTATTGCACAAGGATAATTGATGGCGATTTCAGGCATTTCAGCTCTCCCATTAAAGCTTACTGCAATATGAGCAGCTTTGTTTCCTCCACTTTCAAGGGGCCCTGACTGATTGTTCATGTATGGAGTCTTCTCAACTCCCTGGTTCACAATGTCTGATAAGCACGCTGCTTTGTTCAAGTAATCAACAATTCGCACTTGGCTAACTTGGGCAGCTAAGTGCAAGACATTCATTCTACAACTATTTCTTATTTCAACAGCGTCTGGACGACACTTTATCAACACCTTTACTGCCTCCAGATGCCCCAATTTGGCTGCCATACAAATCGATGTTTCTTGGTTGTCATTAACCCAATAACACAGTTCCGGTTGAAATTCAATTAATAAACTCATTATATGTACGTAACTTCTCCCTGTAGCTGCATGCAATGCTGTATCGCCATTTGTGTAATTTACCTGGATTAACTCTCTTGCAACATCTGGTAAATCTAATATATCCTTCACCAGATCTGTAAAATAGACAACCAAGATCTTTGTAACTGATATTTTTCTCTATATGAAATAAACACTTGGTTGAGAAACGAAAATGAGCCAAACCCACACATAAAGACCTGCTTCAAATACTCATACAGTAATAAGAAATCAATATACAAAGAAAAACATAAACTCTAGAGACTGACCTTTTTTTCCTTTGATTACTGCAACATATAAACAGGTTCGTCCGTTCACTGTCCTTTGACTTAGACCTTGTGGATATGCTTCAAATAGTGCCTTCACTGTGTCTAAATTGCCACTTTCGTAGGCTTTGAACAGAACCGTTTCATCAAGATTGTTGCAGACATCCACACCATTATCTGGTTGTTGGAGTAGAAACTCCACAACTTTGGAAAAACCACCCTGAGCAGCCAAGTGCAAAGGAGTATTTCCTTGGGCATTGGTAGCCTTCAAAAGCAGAGGATTGAGTTTCAGCAGGTCTTGAACGAATCGTTGATTTCCAACACTTGCAGCCAAATGGAGAAGTGTATTTCTACTTCCGGGTGTAATACTGATCAGAGCTACTCCAAGTTGGGATTCTTTTATTTCTGTTGCAGTGCAATCAGGACATATTGCAGCATTGTACATGCTGAGATCGATCCCTTCGCTGGGCCGTTGAATTGCCATGGATTTTTTCTATTGTTGCTGCCTTCAACAAAAGCTGGCCCATATCATTATATGATCTCAAAGACGTCAATCAGAATACATGGTAAGTGGGGAAAAGTTGCTCTAAGCGGGGTAGTTATTTGAATTCTACAGATAAAGAAGAGGTGAAAGTGGGTTTTGCCTTGAAAAGAGAAGGCAAAAAGGAATGCGTTTATACCATACGTTAACGGAGAAACAAAGATCATACTAAAGAAATTCCCTTTGCTCAATTCCTTCGTCAATGTTAAAGAAGGAATTGCATATTACAGCTGCAAAGCATGCTGATTGAGATGTTATTCTAATTTAAAAGTATTTTGACACTGCCGATGAGAGTATATAGGAAACAAAGTATGATATTTACATTATTATAATGACACGGATGGAACCTTCTTGTGATCTTTCACCTGTTTAGTTACTTCGAACAAACCTTTAAGATTTTATTCATCGAAAGGAACGATGGAATCATGATTTTGTTTCTACCAAAGTATCGTATTCCATTTAAAAGAATGGTAGTGTTGAGTTTGTTTCGTGAGGTGCTGAAAAGTTCAAGGTGTTGAGAACTCTTTTCTTCTTAAAATAGTTCGATTCAAAGGATGTTATTAATTTCTTTAATTGGAAATGCTTTTAATGATTTAAATATTACGTATGATATGGAAGGTTTATAATAAAACAGTCTTTGGTATATAAGGCTTAAATTTAACTAAGAGTTTTTAAAATATTAATTCATTATTTAAATATATATAATAAAAATAAAGAAATTAAGTACGTATATTAATTTTTGGAGGTAGTAGAAGGGGATTTTTTTACTTTTTATTTTTTGATGAATTCATATAAATCTAAGATTGAATATTTTTCACCTATAGATCTCTTGCATTGGAAAAGTAAGTAATTATAGTATTCTATAATGCTTGGTTTACATATTATTGAAAGCTGTATCATGTAGCTCGACAAAGATCAACTTTGTTGGCAAGGAAAAAATGGTAGGATGCTCTAGATGTTCTTATTCAAAAGGATTCTTCAAATAATACAAGATGCACCTCCTAAATCATTAAGGAGATCTTGTAAGTCATATAGTTATTGTACAACAAGCTCAACCTATGTCTGAATTTGTCTATGAGATATTTTTAATATTATGAAAAGGTATTTGTATATATTTTTAAGTCCAAATACCAAGTGCAAAGGGAAGAGTATAATCTTTGAGCTCATAATCTTATTAATGGATCAAGAGAAATCTCACTGGAATATATAAAAAGTGGAGTGTATGTAATTCTTATAGACAATATAAAATCTCTACTTTCAATACTTCTTTTATACACTTCAAAGATGTATGTAAGTTTTCTTAAGATGAAATCATGACTAAAATCTTGAATGAGTGAGATAAAGGGCACAAATGCACCCATCCAAACCCTTTGATTCAAACCCTCTACATTAAATTCAATAAGACCTTATCATATAACCAAACTCTACATCACCAACCCAACAACATCAACATCCTCTAAATCTGGATCTATGTTACCCCAAGTTTCCAAAATGGGGTAATTTGGGATAGGTAAATTAGTTTCCAAGATGGATACATTTTCCCCAAGAAGGAGATGAAAAGGGACTGAATAATGAGAACAACTATATAAAAATTGAAAAATTTGAAAAAATATATAGGGAAATTAATTGATAAAATAGACATAAATGTATTGATTTATTTCTTTATACTTAAAATATTACCAAGTATTATCTAAAATAAAAGAATGATAACATGTATAGATAGACCAAACATATTCCATGATTCTCTTGCCACTATATAGTAAAAAAGTAGGTGCAAAGTTGTATCAAGAACTCTAGAGATAAGGCACAAATTATAATTCAAATTAAGTGGTGAAGGGTGCTCCCCTTAATACCACAAAGACATAACAAAAATCAAGAAATAAAAATGATTGGTGAGAATAAAATATGGGATTTCTATTATTGCCGCAAATGTTGAATTATAGAGTTTTGAAATACAATATGCAAATCCACATGGGCAATTTCTTTGTACAATATTCTTCAACAGAGAACCACAAATTACCATCCAAAACTACCTAAACTTTACTAAGGGCCTTCCTCAAATAGATAGACTTTGATTTCTCAAGAAGGTTCTAGACATCAATAGTAAACCCTAATGCCAAAAAAATCCCAATTAAAAATTATTTCTGATTTATTACATAAGGTTCATCATAACTATATTTTAAGGTACCCCAACTTTTAGAGGTCATAAATTTTAAACCATACCTCCAATTTTCAACTAGAATACTTTTTAAAATTGTCATCTCTTGAACTACAAAGCTTGACAGGCACAAGAACTAGTCAGTTAAGGAAAAACCTTGTTTGAGAGCCTCTAAGGCCTTCAAATCTGAACTCAAAAGCTTTGTACCCAAAAACCTCAACAACTTCTGTAATACATGCAATGCAACTCCACTCGCAGGATGATATGACTAAGATGAACCTCCCCCTATGAAATTAGAATATTTTTAGATTATATGACCCACTTACTAGAAATAGTAAGTTTCCATAAATAGTAACTTTGTACTAAAATATCCCTTATTGAAAATGACAAAACATAAATAATTTTGGGTGATGCAAGATTGCTCTTACACTCAGGATGCTCCTACATTAGACACCTAGGGTAATTTGAGAAGTGACCCTATCATGTCTCAGGTGTTCAGAGAAAAACCAAGGCAGTTAATCTCCTCCCTTGTTATCCATGATGAATACTCAATAGGTTTTCCTTTCCACTTGACTAGATATTCTTCATATTCTTTTGTGCTTGGTACTTCTGCCAACTTGACTATCTAGTATGTCCTCAGTCTCCTTTGTAGTTGAAGTAGCTGCTAGAATACTCCACCATGATTCTAAGACTTCACCTCCTTCATGATACTCTATTAAATCTAAAATATTAAATACTAGTGAAATATTTAGTTCAACAAGATTCTCTACTTCATAGGAATTTCCATAGTCATGCCTTTTCACTATGTTGCATGGTCCAAATTTCATCCATTTCATCTCGTTATATGTACACATTGGAAATATCTCCTTCCTCAAATGGACCATGACTTCATCTCCCACTTGGAACTCCTTATACGTCATTTTCTCATCCACTTGAGTTTTGTACTGAGTATTCATCCTTTTAATGTGCTTCCTCACCTCCTAATAAATGTTCTTCAAATGTTCAGTGAAATCCTTTCCTTGGACACTACTTGTCTCTCCTTTATCCAAATATCTCAATTCATAACTATTTCTAGGACTACTCCCATATACAATCTAGAGTGACGATTTACCAAAACTCCTATTGGCATAATTATTATATACAAATTATGCATGTGGTAAATTGAAATCTGCACCCTTTGGCTTATCTCCAACCAAACATCTCACCAAGTTTCCTAAACTCCTATTCATAACTTATGTCTGCCCATCAATTTGTTAATAATGTGATGAACTAAACTTCAAATTCCTATTCAATTTCTTCCACAGTGTATACCAAAAATACCCAAAAAACTTAGTATGTCAATTTGAAACTATACTCTTTGGTAGACCATGTAGGCTCACCACTTATCTAAAAACCAACTTTGCCACATGAACAACATCACTAGTCTTCTTATAAGGAATGAAATGTGTCATCTTCGAAAATATTTGAACCACAACAAATATTGAACCATGACCTTGTTGAGTTGGTAAACCAAGAATGAAATCCATACTTACATCTTTCCACAAATTCTCTAGTGTAGCTAATGGACGATACAACCCTATATTTTGCTTCATTGTTTTTTCCATGTGAAATACTCTTAAACTTTGTACAAAATTTTTAACATCTTGTTGCAATTGTGGCCAATAATAGTTCCCAACAACCAATACAATTATTTTATCTCTTCCAAAATGTCTAGCCAATCCTCCACTATGCTTCTCTTTAATGAGATTCTCTCTCATAGAACTTATTCAAATTTGTAATTGACTTCCTTTAAATAACATACCATCTTGGATTATGAAATCCAACCTTTTTGTCCTATCAAGTGTAATAGTAACCGTACAACCTTTCCAAGCTTCACCAAAATCAGGATCATCTAGAGACAAATTCTTGAGTTCCTTGAACCAAACCACCCTAATCTATATTTATGTTAGGAAAAGTTGTCTTCTACTAAGAGAATCTGCAACTTTGTTAGACTTTCCACTCTTGTGTTTCACAATAAATGTATAACTCTGCAAAAACTCAACCCATTTCAAATGTCTTTGGTTCAATTTTCCTTTTCCCCTCAAATAGTACAAAGCTTGATGATCAGTATACGAACCAAACTCCTTAGGAAGAAGATAATATCTCCACTTCTTCAATGTCTAAACTATAGCATAAAATTTCTAATCATAAGCAAAATAATTTCTTTTGGCATCATTCAATTTCTCACTATAATAAGAAACACTTCTACCTTCTTGGTTCAAAATAACTTCTATTACAATATCACTAGCATCATAGTCTACTTGAAACACCTTGTTAAAATATGGAAGTGCTAAAATAGATTGTTCTGTAACTTTCCATTTCAACAAATTGAAACTCTTATCTACTACTACTATTCACTTAAACTCTTTCCTATCCCCTCTCATTGTTTAAGTCAAGGGTCCACAAACATTTCTAAAACCTCTTATAAAATATATGTTAAAACTAGTCAGTCCATGAAAAGATCTTAACTTGGGCACACTACTTGGAGTACACCATTCGAGGATAGCCTTCACTTTCTTAGGCTCCATTTTCAAACCTTGTAATGAATCTAGAAACCCCAAGTACACCAACCCCTTCACAAAACTATAATTCTTCAAATTTATCATCAACTTTTCTTCCCTTAACTTATCAAACACCTTACGAATGTGCATCAAATGCTCCTCCAATGCCTTACTAAAGATTAAAATATCATCTAGGTGGGTAAATGTACAAAGTTGTGTAACTTTTCAAGTTGACTTATCAAAATGACTAAATTTTAGTATTTCTATCTAAAAATATTTTTTGTTCAAACATATGATCTAGATAAATTCATTCTAGATAAGTTATATATGGTTTGACACTTTCCCAATTGGAAATATCTATTAAATGCATGTTTTATACTAGTTTGTATCTAGTTACTAAAGAAATAAAATTATTTCATAAAAGTGGTGTTTAAATAATGCTTTCTATTTTTTATGATATTTTTAATTAACATATAAATACCATTTTATAGAGCTTAGAGTCAAGAATATTCTCATATAGATTTTATAGTGTTTTAATTAGATATAGTTTATTGTAATTAAAATATTCTATAAGTGCATATTTTAACAATAAAAAAGATGTCAATTTTGAGAAAGAAAAAATAATTAAATCCTATAATAAAAAAACTTAAAATTTATATGATGTTCTAGAGGAGAGAGTCCACTTAGAATGTATAATTTTCTCCTAGGTAGAATAGATTTATTTTTAAAAATATGGTGGGAGATGAAAACTATTAGCTTTAGGTGAGTTGAGATTAGAATCATTATAAAAGAGAAAGTACGTTTCTAAAGCTGATTTTTATTTTTGATTGTTCTAGCTATATATGTTATGTATAACATAGTTTGAGATTAAAGGGAAATAAGTTTATTTTCATATATTATTGTGGTGGGAACTAGACCCCTAATTTTCAAAATTTTAAATAGTAGCTAAAAATTTATCTATAAAATTAGGAGAATATATATCAATTCTTATTCCAAATAAATATTTAAAATTATAATCCTAAACTTTGTCCATTTCTACACATTTCATTAGTTTACTTCACTTTTAAATTCAAAATAATAACACCAATTTTATGTCACTAAAGGTGAATAGTTATACTTTTGTTAGCCTTTTCCTTTATAAAAGGGTGACACATGTTTGTGCTTTGACCCAGGTAAACAATGACAAACTTATTGAGAAACACCTTTAGTACCTCACTCATGAGCCTAATGAAAGTGATCAATGCATCAGCTAGCCAAAAAGGCATGGCTAACCACTTATACAATTCTTCCCTTATCTTGAAGGTAGTCTTCCACTCATCTCCTTCTGTGATGCAAATTAGATGATACCCACTCTTTAGATCTATCTATGTAAAATACATAGTTGGACACTTAAACAATTTATAATATCATCCATCCTTAGTAGTGAAAATCTATACTTGATTGTGATCTTGTTGATAGCCTAATAATCTATACACATCCTCGATTATCCATTCTTCTTTGGTGATAATATTGATTGTACAAAACGTAGAATCAAACTCTCTTGAATCAAACCCTTCTTTAATAACTCATACACTTGTTGATTCAACTCTTCACTTCTTATTGGTGTTAGTCAATACACTTCCTTGTTTAGAAAATTGGATCCTAGAATCAAGTCTATCTGGTGACTAATCTTACACACTAGTGGTAATCCATCAGGGACATTATCTGAGACAATATTTGGAAACTCCTACAACAAATTTGCAACTTTTGCAAGCACCTCCTCTAGTTATTCTTTAACATATTTTGGAATTATAGAAAAATACATATCATGCCTTATACCCTCTAGGAACTTCTTTTCATCAACAAAAAATACTCTAACAACCCTACATACGTTTTCATTTGTATCCTTTAATGACTTAACTTATGTTTCATTCCATCCTTTGTCAAAGTGTAGCTATTTGCACACCCATCATGTATAGTATGTCTTTCAAACTACCATGACCTATGAAAAACATATGACATATGTCCAAAGGTATGATATCACACAACACCTCATCCTGGTAGCTTCCAATTGTGAACTTCACTAAGCATTTCTCATTGAACATGACCTTGTGGTCATCATACACCTAGGAAATATGGTATGGATGCAGGTGTTTATGCCTCTTTAGTTATAACTTTATGAGCATATTTTTTGACATCAGATTGTCAATATTGCCACCATCAATGATTAGCTCAGAACACTTATCTTCACATTTGCACCTTGTGTGAAATAGGCTTATCCTTTCATCAAGTTCTTTCTCACAACTCAGTAGGAATCTTTTGCTAAATAAGACATATTCACTTTCAACATCTTCTAAATGTGATGATTTGGCATCTTTATCAACATGTGTAACTCCAACCTTGCCTTCTATTCTTCAATCAGACCTTCCTTTGGGTTGGCAACATTCAAATCCTCTATGCTTTTCTTCTCCATAGTAGAAATATTCCACGAAAACCTCCTCTTTCATAGCCTTGTCCTCTTCCTCTTCCTCTCTGATCTCTATTGTTCTGATCATGGAAATGATTGGAATTATTTCCCCTTTGGTTCTGACTACTACTATTGGCCTCATCCTTGTTCTTCTGATCATCATTTTGGCCTCCATAAGACTGTCTGTCAGATCTTCCACCCTGAAATCTTCCACTATTCTTGTTATCAAAGTCACAAAGTCAAAGGCATAAACATGTATGGTGGGGTACTTCTTGAGAAATTATCTTATCCCTTATCAAGAGGAAATCTAATTGTGATTAGTAGGGATCCTAGAGACAATCCTTCCCTTCGTTGTAACTACTATTCTAATCCTATATATCTAAATAAACATGTTCAAGGGGTGAAGGTAATAGCTGGTATCTATGAAACAAATTCTATACAAAAATATGAATACAAGGATAAGTCTAATGATACAAGAAGGCTACATTTCATTCGATCATCCTTACCTAATATTAAGGGTGAGGGGGCTATAGCTAAGATTTGCATGGAAAACATCAACACCATGTGACATTTTCATGGAGGGTGTGATATTGGCTTTGTGACTGACAACACTCACAAAGTCAAAGGAATCAATGCTCTAAGGGTTGTTGATGGTTCCACTTTTAGGGATGCACCTACTACTAATCCACAAGCGACTACCTTGATGCTTGGAAGGTAGATATATAATTGAACATTGTACTTTTATTTTTCATTCTTACTTTGAATTTTTAATTTGCCTCATTAATTATTACTCTTTATATTTTTAATGGAGATTATGATTTTTCAAGTACATAGGAGTGAAAAAAATTGCAAGAACATGGGGTTTCTACATATTAAAGGAGAATTATTACATGATTGAAGAAGAATTTCTACCCTCTATACCTTCCTCAAAGTCTTTTTTCTCAGTTTTTCAATAATATATATGAAAATTATTTTTATAAATGTCCAAGATATTAATTAAAGAATAAGCATTGACACAAAATTTTGTACAAAGGCTATGATTGTATGAAACAACATTACACAAAAGAATATTAATCTAATAGAAAAATATCAATGTTATGTTGGAGGATTATCTAACTTCAAATACACTTTTTATTTGTTTTTAAGTTGAATGTAAAAACTATTTATCAATGGTATATTTTAATTAGATATAATGTCAAAATTAAAATTTATAATATATTTTAAACATTTAGTATAACATAAATACATTTTAGTTATATTATAAAATACATTTTTACTATTTTTCCAACTCTAATATCTAAGTTACTTTAGAAAAACAAATACATTTTATAATTAAATATCTAATGTGTCTAACTCTATTTGAACTAGGCCTAGATTGAGTATGGAGAGACTAGAATTAAATGAGTGTTGAGTTATTGAAATAATTAAAATATTGAGAGGGAATAGGAAAAATTATTTAGTTTATGACATGTCAATTTTGATTTTTTGAGTTGTTTGAACTATTCTAACAAAAAATAGAAATTGAAGTTTGAAATAATGAGATGGAACTATTGTACAGAACAATATCTAAATTTTTGTATGTTCTTAATAAATTAGGCTTTGTGTTTAAATAATTTGTTCCTACAAACATTAGTTATAGATTTTAAAGATACTGTTTAAATCTCACCTATGTTTGTACCTAATTAAAAAAAAGCCTTATAAATAGCTTTAAGAGTCTATTATAGACATTAATTAAATTCTTATACTTTTCTAGATCAATAATATATGAAAATATTTATTTATAAAAAATTGAAAATACGCAAATTAAAAAGTGCAAATGACTATATCATAATTATGGCTTAGAATTTAAGATCATTAGATTTATAGACTTATAAGAAAAAGTGAAAATACACAAATGACCATAATTGTGGCTTAGAATTTAAGATCATTAGATTTATGGTTGGACATCAATTGAAAAATAACTATTATAATGATCTTACATAATCTTAAAAGTGATATAAAATAAAAGAGACACTCAAATTTTTTATATACATGTGAATTCCATAGAAGTGGCATAAAATAGTTTCTATAAGTTTATTATTTTATTTCCTCATGTGTGCAAATTTATACTAGAAATTGTAAGAAATCGCAATTGAAAGGGGATTACACCTTCTAAGGTGCATTATTTTATTCTCCATATTCCCCCCTTGTGTATGCAAACCTATAAAACAAAGTATGAGAAAGTAGAAATGAATGAGATTCATCTAAATGACATGCATTCATATTTTTGTTTCATTTGAAAAACAAACTCAAAAATTAAGTTTTACATAAATTGAGAATATAATTCACATTGATTTGTAAATGATAAACATGATAACATGCAAAATTGGAAATGATAAACATAGAAAATATTGATTAAAAATATTATTATATTAAGGTGGTAGGATGATGCACATATGGTAATCTTCTTAATTTAATTAAAATATTCTTTCTATATTCAAAATTTTTGCACAAAGGTAGATTTTGAAAGATGATTTTGATTGAATAAAAACTAAAATTTGGAGGGACCCAAAATCATATTTACAACATGTTTCTATAACAATAAAGAGTCATAAAGATAATAGAACTAATATAGCTAAAGGACTAAAAATCTAGTTGTAGAACAATAGACTAAAAAGTTGGTTTAGTTTCTTAGTGTCTCCATTTTCTTAATCTCTAGTTGAGCCATATCGAGGGTTATCCTCTTCAAGTTCTAAATTTATTATGAATAGTTTGTCTTCCTTTTCAAATTATCTCTAGTCCTTCCAATCTTGCAACAACAACAAATGTTTCTCCATAGTCTATTCCTTCTTATTGAGCATACCCTTTGCAAACTAATCTTTCTTTATTTCATGTGACTTCACCATTTTTCGTCTAACTTGTTTCTATACACCCATTTGGTTTCTATAACATTCTTTTTCTCTGGTCTAGGTACAAGTGACCAAATTTTGTTCTTCTCAATTCACTCAATCTCTTTTCTCATGACTTTACTCTAATCATCATTCTCCAATGCATCCTTAATAGATTTAAGTTCATGCATGCTCAATAGACATGCATCACTTCTCAACTTCTTTCTTGTCATAGGTCTAGCCTCTTTATCTCTAATAATTTGTGTAGTAGGGTGATTCCTCTTAGCATACTTTGATAATCTTGGTTCTACTCTACTTTCTTCAATAGGCTTTTCAACTTCATAATCATTGTGTGATTCTCTATCAAGTAATTTAGTATCTCTTTCGTGTGTACTAATCTCATTATTAGAATGTACCCTAGATTCATTTTGCAACTTTGCTCCTGACTGTAGCTTGGTTCTTGAATGCAGCTCAAAATTCATTGTATGTGACTCGACAGTCATGAAAAATTATTCTTGTTGATTTGCAACTTGATTCACAACATCATTATCAATCATGTCATTATAGAAATACACAAAAGATTTGTAATCTTCAGATTCTTTTGCAAGTTTAGCTTCATGTATTTCTGTATATTCATCAAATTTCACATTTGAACTTTCCCCAACTTTGTCAATGTTAGTATTTAAACAATTGTAGACTTTTCTCCTTGTGGAATAGCGTAGGAATATACCTTGTTCACTTTTAGCATCAAATTTCCCATTCCTATTGTCCTTAAGAATGTAGCACTTGCTTCCAAATACCTTTAAATATTTTACATTGGGTGATTATCCATACCATAATTTAAAGGGTGTTGAATGAGTACCTTTCTTGGCTTGTACATAGTTCAGGGTATAGACAGTTGTACTTACAACTTCTCTCCAGTATTTCAAAGCAACATTCTTCTCAATGATAAGTGTTCTAGCATATTCCATCAAAAATATGTTTCTCCTTTTAACAATCCCATTTTGTGGAGGGGTTCAAGGTGTAAAAAACTATCTTTTGATTCCTCTATCATTAAAAACATCTCAAACTCATTTGATGTAAATTCTCCACCTCTGTCAGATCTCAAATATTTTAATATTTTGCTAGTTTCCTTTTCCACTCTAGCCAAGTAACACTTAAATATTTGAAATGCATCAAATTTTTGCTTTCAAAACATAACTATCATCATCCTAGAATAATCATCAACAAATAGGATAATGTACCTATCACCTTTATAGATTTTCACATTGATTGGTCCACATAAATCAGTATGAACTAATTCAAGAATCTCTTTTGAAGAGTGAGTCTTGCTTTAGAAATTTGATTTAATCATCTTGCCTAATTAACATTTTTTAAATATTACATTATCTAGTTTCTTCAATTTTTGCCAACCTTTGACTCTCTTCATCTTACTAATACTGACCAAATTGTCAAAATTAATATGACATATGTAGTCTTTTGTTCCATAGCCACATATCATCAAATTTTACAACTAGAGAAGTAGCATCATTCATGTCAAGGTAGAAAATATTACCTCTAGTTTGATCACCATTGCAAACTAGGTCTACATTGACATTATAAATCTTGGGTTTTTTATTTCCAAATTCATCCTTATAGGCAACACTATTCAGTTGTGATACACTTAGAAAATTATAATTAAATCATTCTACATAGTAAGCACTATCACAAATAATCTTATTTGTCAACTTAATTAATCATTTTCTTTTGATAAGACATAGTGCATCATTCCCAAATCTAACATTGTTTCAATCATAATGCACAAGGGAATTGAACTTACTTTAATCTCTAGTCATGTGATTGGAATAACCACTATCAATACATAAGATACAAGTGCAACTGCCTCATCTTGATCAGATCCATCCTTCATTGCAACGTAGATAACTTCATCCTCATGATCATTAGATTCTTCATTGGATTCCTCTTGAGAAATGTAGTAGGATTTCCTTACTTTGTCCTTGTAATCTTTGTTGTTCTCATCTCTTTTGCTTCTGAATTTATCTCCACTTCTATTTTTTTCTTCTCTAGACATTTGGCAACAATATGACCAACTTCATTGCAATTAAAACATATGATAGGAATCATACCTTTGTGTTTTCCTTTGCCTTTGTGAAATCTTCTAGCCAGCAATACTCAAGTTGTTCTACATCTAACTCATCTCTATCACTATCATTGGAAACATGTTTGCTCTTTTTCTTTTTCCTTTCATTAGGTTCTTCAATGAGAACTTAGCTTTAAAAGAAAATTCAACATTCTCAGATTTGAAGTTATCAAAATTAGGGAGTTCAAAGGTAGTAAGCCTACCTACCAATCCTTGAAGGGTCGAATTAGTGCAATGTATAAATATTAGTTCTTATATGGTAGAAATTCTAATAGCACAGATGGGTAAAAGTGTCCTCAATATAGTATCATCAACAATGTTACCATTATATTGTTTAATAGCATTAACACTATCTTTTATTCTAGAGAAATATTGAACAATGTTCTCACCTTCTTCCATTCTCATATCATCAAACTTACCTCTAAGACTTTTAGATTTGGCTCTCAAAACATTTTTTTCTCCTCCATAGATGGTTTGAAAAGCATCCCAGATCTTCTTTACAATGTCACAACCTTTGATGTCATCAAACTTTGAGTAACTTAGGGCAAATGAAATCTCTAACATTTTATGATTGTGCTCTTTCTTCTTCTTTAGATCTTCAATAATGAGGGCTCCAATAGGGTCAACATGTTCAACAATAATAGTAGTCTATGAATGATCACCAAGTCCTCCTAGGTGTAGCTTCATCAAACTTTGTTAAGCTTGGGTACCTCTCTCTTAGGCATTTTGATCTTTGACATATAGTACCTTCAAACTATCTCTCACAAGAAACCAATTCTCTGATACAAATTGATTGAATAGTTTAGAATAACTAATAAGGAGGAGGGTGGTGGTGAAATTTTTTATCCAGGGTTCAAAACTCCCAATTAAACTTTTTAGTTCTTAACAAAACTCATACATACATTTTCTTATCATGTGTCTTGCATGCATCCATCATATCATTCAAAACATAAACTTGGAGGTTACTATCTTAGGTCAAAATAATATTATAGAAATGTAAACATGAAACATAACAAAATCATTCACACATATGACACAAGGATTTTATGTAGAGACCCAATTTGGGAAAAATCACCAGTAACATGCTACTAATTCTCGCTCTTCTGAAGTGATGCCTTGTGAAAGGCCAACCTTATTAAAGGATACAATACATACTATTTAATGTGTCCTGGTTAAAGGATTTTAATCACCCTATTATGAATGAGCCTCGTTAGAGGACTCTAAATGACTCCATTAGAATGTCACCTAGTTAAAGGATTTTTAAATGATTGTTAGGTCAACCTTAATCCAAAGGATTTAACCTAAACTAATACAATTATTAGAGAGTAACAGTAGTTCTCGGTTTGATAACAAATTACCTCACTTTTAGATCATAGATCTATCTTTTAGTCTTCTATTATGCTTGGCTTCATTTACTTCAACTCTAATAGCTTATTTTCCCTTCAAGCATTAATACCCTGAAGCTTTCTTTCTTTGCATGCAAATTACAGACTTTATAGTTCAACCTCCATATGAAGCAATACCCTAGACTCCTTGTCTTCCTTGGATACTCCCACATGCCAACTATTTCTTCATGCCTTATATCCCCTTATAGAGAGAATTTAGATATTTTTCTACTTAATCACAATCGCCCATTCTAAGGTTAGGTCAGATTCATTGAATCTTCCCACTTTTCCATTTTTCTCCCTCTAGAAACTTCCTTCTCAATCCTCCTAGAATTTTTCTCAAAATGGTTTACCTTGAATTCTATGCCACCAGCTCATCAAACTTATCTTCCACATATTTTACACAATCCAAGAAATCAACCTTGTCAGCTTAGATTCATCAAATTCATGATCTAACTCATAATGTTGTTACTTGTCATTAACAAACTTCTAATGCTTGACAGACATTGTGTTTCTCAAAATCCACTAGCAGTTCATTGAGCACATACTAAAATTTACACATGCTCAGCATCAACTAAACTTTACTTGGATTATACTCTGTTCACTAGTCATACACTAAATCTTTACTTTTCTCACCTCCAACTGCTACGCCCTTAATATTGGTGTATAGGGTTATGAGTAGTCAACTTGTGGTTATCTTAATCCTTAATTAATTCATATTATCATTATTATATTATTCTTTAGGTAGGTAGGTTAGCCTAGATGTTATGTATGGTTGTATCTATTTAGCATAATTAGGTATATATAGAAGGTTGTGAGTCTTATTTCAACATCATATTGTAAAGTGTGTTCTCATTAGAGATACTTCGAGGTTGCCCCCTCGAAGTGGCCTATTACTCTTAGTTAATATCAAGTATTTGTATAATATTTTATATTATTTCTTCTATTGTGCAAGTTATTTCATTGCAATTGGTATCAGAGTATGATCTTGGCACCATAGAGGCAAAAAAATTTCTCAACATTGGAGCAATTTTGGGAAGAGAATAACTTTCAAATCTAAGCAAAATTTTCAAAGCTTTTTAAAGGATTTTTGAAGACCATATTAAAGAAGTTGTAGTCCAAAATTTATTGGAATTGGAGAAAATTTGAGAAAATTATTGTAGAATTACTATTTCTACACAAGTTTTTGAGATCTTCATATCTATCACATCCTACCGAATTGGAGTATAACTTGTGTTGGGTTTTTAAATACATAGTATAGGAGCCTTGGTGCAGAGGCACCTATTCAAGCATGGTAAAACTACTCAAATGTATAAAAATAGAGTGGAACTAATATAATTTAAGTCTTAAAGTTATTTTAATCATATTTCAAGGATTTATGAAAAGTTTGAAGTCATTTGGATAATAATTGTAAAAGTTGTTCAAAAGTTGCCAAAATTGTAATGACAACTTTTACAACTTGGTGACAACTTTTTAAAAGTTGGTTTAAAGATGTTAATGGGTTTTTGTAGGTTAGTTGGAGAGTTTAATGTGTTCCAAATTATATATATTTGGTCTACAAAAAGTGAAATGTTAATTTTGAGAAGTTGAAGGAAGGATTTGGAATGGAAGAAAACGTATTTTGATGTTGTAAATTGTAGTTTTCTAGTTATTTTTCCTATAATTTCTCTAATTTTTCAGTTCATGCGAACACATTGTGAATGATATAGACCTAAAACTTATATTTTTGGAAAGGTATATGAGATATACTTGATTTGGTTTGGTTTGGATGATTTTCATTAAATTTTAAAGAAGTTATGGTCATTTTAGGTGAAGACTGGTCAAATTCTGTCATAATATGAATGATTTTGAGGAAATTGCAATAAATTTTATTTCCTTTCTTGGATTTGGCTATAACTTGGAGAAAATGTTGGTAACTCACTATTATTGAGTCTCACAAAAAGGATTGGTTTCATTATTAATGATTGATTAAGGGTTTTAAATTATATCCTAGTTGAGAAATTGTTATTAAAAGATGCAACATTCAATTTCAATCATTGGAAAAGATTATAAATTTGAATCCAAACCTATAATTTAAATTTTTTGTGAAAGGCCCATATAGCACACCTTTTCTGTGCTACTTTTATTCATAACAAGTTAATATTCTTAAGCAAAAGGATTGAAAGACCAAAATTGAAGATAAAGAGATCTTTTGAAACCCCATTTCCAAGAGGACTTGGAAAAATTTCAAAGTTGGGGAGTATGGTGTAGGGGCACATATTCAAGCATGGTAAAACCACTCAAATATATAAAAATAGAGTGGAAATAATATAATTTAAGTTCTAAAGTCATTTTAATCATATTTCAAAGTTTTATGGAAAGTTTGAAGTCATTTGGATAATAATTGTAAAAGTTGTTCAAAAGTTGCGAAAATTGTAATGACAACTTTTACAACTTGGTGACAACTTTTTAGAAGTTGGTTTAAATATGTGAATGGGTATTTGTAGGTTAGCTAGAGAGTTCAATTTGATTCCAAATTATATATATTTGGTCTCCAAAACACTAAATGGTAAGTTGGAGAAGTTGGAGGAAGGATTTGAAATGGAAGAAGACTTATTTTGATGTTGTGTATTTTAGCTTTCTAGTTTTTTTTCCTGTAATTTCTTTGATGTTTCAGTTGATGTGGACACATTGTGAATGATACAGACCTGGAACTTATATTTTCAGAAAGCTATATGAGCTAGATTTGATTTGGTTTTGTTTTGGATAATTTTTATTACGTTTAAAAGAAGTTATGGCCATTTTGGTGAAGACTGGTAAGATTTTGTCATAATATGAACAATTTTGAGGAAATCGCAATAAGTTTTATTTTCTTTCTTAGATTTGTCTATAACTTGGATAAAATGCTGATAACTCACTATTATTGAGTCTCAAAAGAAGGATTGGTTTCATTCTTTCATTTATGGAAGTTGTTAATGATTGATTAAAGGTTTTAAATTCTGCCCTAGTTGAGAAATTGTTATTAAAGATGCGACATTCTTGCATTCATTTCAATCATTGGAAAAGATTATAAATGTGAATTTATACCTATAATTTAAAAGTTTTATGGAAGGCCCATATAGCACACTTTTACTATGCTACTTTTTTTTTGTAACAAGTTAATATTCTCAAGCTAAAAGATTGAAAGACCAAAAGTGAAGATGAAGAGATCTTTTGAAATCCCATTTCCAAGAGGACTTGGAAATTTTTTAAAGTTGGAGAGTATGGTGTAGGGGAACCTATTCAAGCATGGTAAAACCACTCAAATATATAAAAATAGAGTGGAGCTAATATAATTTAAGTCCTAAAGTCATTTTAATCATATTTCAAGGTTTTATGAAAATTTTGAAGTCATTTGGATAATAATTGTAAAAGTTGTTCAAAAGTTGCCAAAATTGTAATGACAAATTTTACAACTTGGTGACAACTTTTTAAAAGTTGGTTTAAATATTTTAATGGGTATATGTAGGTTAGTTGGAGAGTTTAATGTGATTCCAAATTATATATATTTGGTCTTCAAAACATGAAATGGTAAGTTGGAGAAGTTGGAGGAAGGATTTGGAATGGAAGAAAACTTATTTTAATGTTGTATATTTTAGCTTTCTGGTTCCTATAATTTCTTTTATGTTTTAGTTGACATGAAATCATTGTGAATGATACAAACCTACAACTTATATTTTTAGAATTGTATATGAGTTATCTTTGATTTGGTTTTTGTTTGGATGATTTTCATTATCTTTGAAAGAAGCTATGGTCGTTTTGGTGAAGATTGGTCAAATTCTTTCATAATATGAATAGTTTTGATGAAATTGCAATAACTTTTATTTTCTTTCTTGGATTTGGCTATAAATTGGAGAAAATGTTGGTAACTTGCTATTATTGAGTCTCACAAAAAGTATTTTTTTCATTCTTTCATTTATGGAAGTTAATAATAATTGATTAAGGGTTTTAAATTCTACCCTAGTTGATAAATTGTTGTTAAAAGATGCAAAATTCTTGCATTCATTTAAATCATTGAAAAGGATTATAAATGTGAATCCATACATATAATTTAAAAGTTTTGTGGAAGGCCCATATAGTACACTTTTGTTGTGCTACTTTGCATCAAGCCTACATTTCAAAGCTTGGAAAAATTGAAGCAAAAATAAGCAAGTTATTGCAAAATTAGGAAAATTTTCTCTCAAGGTAGCAAATTTGCTAATTTTTTGAATTTTTCTGAGTAAGGGTATCTTGTCTCTAGTAAGTTATAGTAAAAAATAAATTTAAAAATTAGAGAATTTACATTTGATTTGAGTGATTTATTTTTAAAATATTGGTTTCCATCATGATGTGGCCTCCAACAAGAGGCAAAAAGAATGCTACCACACTAGGGAAATCCTCTTATTAGGATTGGGAAACAATAGAAGATAGTAATCCCAATGAGGAAATAAGTAAGTTCAAGGAAGAGGTTAAGAGGGATATGTGTGACCTACGAGGATATATATTAGATATACGAAGCATGTTAAGTGCCTATATGAATGAAACAAAGAAGGAGTTCTCAAGAAATCATGGTGAAAATTTCATGTTGGCTAATAATGACACAAATTTCAATAATCCTATGGGATGTAGGAATTTTTTTCCAAAGGTGGATATGTGCAAATTTGATGGCAAGGATCCTCTAACATGGATAAATCAAATGAAGAATTTTTTTGAGGTACATCAAACTCCATATGGACAAAAGGTCACAATGGCTTCCTTATATCTAGAACTAGATAAATTCATTTGGTATCATTGGATTTCTACTCATAGGAATAAAAAGGGTCTCACTGTATCATGGTCAATTTTTACAGAATAACTCCAAGCACAATATAGCAATAGTGGGATAGACAACTTCTTTAGCCAACTTGCTAAGCTTCAACAAATAGGATCAACTAAGGATTATATTAAAAAATTTAAAAATCTATCCTTAAGCATGGATACAATTAAAGAGAAGAAATTGAATGATTTATTCTTTAGTGGTCTCAAAGATCACATTCAACATGAGGTGCGCATGTTTAGTCCTAGCTCAATAAATGAGTCTTTTATATTGGCATGCAGGGTAGAGGAGAAGTTCTTGATTCCTAGAAAGAAAGGGGATAATTTAAAAAGAGAAAAATTATATTCAACACCTTCTCTTCCTCAACCTACTCTCTTGATTCCACAACAAATTGAGGAGAAAAGAGAAAAAGGGTCGTGTTTCAATTGTGATAGAAAATATAGTTGAGGACATAAATTTAGTGAAAAGAAATTGTTCTATATTGAATGTCCAAGTGAGGAAGAAGAGGATGAAACCATATTAGAGGAGGATAAGGAGTTAGGTGAGGAATCACATGATTCTCAACCAATCATTTCTTGTCATGCACTTTTAGGTTTTAGAGCACCACAAACTCTCAAGGTCTAGTGAGTTCTTAAAGAAGAAAAAAGTAACAGTGTTGATTGACTCAAGTAGTACTCATAATTTCATTAACAAAAAGTTGCCAACTCTTCTAATTTTTTTTATATATCTAGCCCTAGATTTTTAGGTTTTGACTGTAGATGTGGGTACAGTTAGTTGTTCAGGGAAGTGTCATAGCATCAAATTATCCATGGATATTATCAACTTGATACCCCAATGTATGTGATATCTAAGGGTGTAGAAGATATTATTTTGGGGGTACAATGGCTTACTACGTTGGGAACAATTGAGATGAACTTCCAAGAACTATTCATAAGATTTCAATCAAAAGAAAAGGTAGTGGAGCTAAGGGGGTTGAAGGAAAAATCCCTATAGATGGTAAGCTCTATCAAAGGAAAAAGTTTCTTAAGAAAGGAGTGGATGGATTTGTAGCCCAACTATGTTCATTAGAAGTCTCTCATTCTAATGATCTTACTCATCTAGATTTACAAGAAATAATTGATTGTCACTCAATAATTTTTGGAGATATGCCTAAAGGACTTCTTCCTAAGAGTTATCATGACCATGCCATACAACTACTTGTAGGGAACCAGCCACCAAACATAAAGCCTTATAGGTATCGACAGATAGAAAAAGGTGAGATAGAAAAAATTGTTGAGGAAATGATAGAAGCATGAATTATTAGGCATAGCCAAAGTGCTTACTTGTCACCTATGATGATGGTGCATAAAAAGGATGGAACTTGGCACACGCATCCAAATTATAGAATGCTCAACAAATACACCATTAAAGATAAGTTTCCTATTATGGTCATTGATGACTGCTAGATGAGTTAAATGGACCTATGTATTTTACTAAGTTAGATCTTAGATCAGGATATCACCAAATTCAAATTAAGGAGGAAGATATTTGTAAGATGACATTTCAAACTCAGGAGGGTCATTATGAATTTTTGGTGATGCCATTTGGTCTTACCAATACAACATCTACATTCCAAAGTTTGATGAATTTCAATTTTAAGAAGTTTTTGAGAAAGTTTATGTTAGTGTTTATTGATGATATATTGATTTATAGCAAGACTTAGGAAGAACATTTGCACCATGTAGATCATGCATTACAATTACTTGAAGATCATCAACTCTATGCTAAGCTATCCAAGTGTGGTTTTGGTCTTAAGGAGGTGGAGTATTTGGGACACATAGTTTCACATGGAGTAAAGGTGGAGCCTAACAAAATTATGACTATCATTAAATGGCCTATTCCAAAAATCATTAAGAAGCTAAGGGATTTCTTGGGATTAATAGGGTACTATAGAAGGTTTGTTAAGAATTATGGTCATATAGTAGCACCCCTCACCACTCTATTGAATAAGTATTCTTTTCACTTGAATAAACATGCTAATGTAGCATTTGAGCAATTGAAGGAGGCTATGTGTACAAATCTAGTGCTTTCCACTCCAAACGTCACCAAGGAATTCATTATGGAATATGATGCATCTAGAAATGGGATAGGAGCAGTTCTCATGCAAGAAGGTTGACCAATTACTTTTGGGAGCCATAAGTTAAAATATTAAAATCAATTTAAACCTATTTATGAGAAGGAAATGCTAGCAATCCTTCACGTAGTTAAATAATGGAGGCCTTATTTAATTGGTTGACACTTCAAGGTTAAGACAGATCATGATAGCCTAAAATATTTTTTGGAACAAAGAATATTTTTAGAAGAGCAAAAAAAATGGGTCACTAAGATGTTGGGATATGACTTTGAAATTGTATACAAGAAAGGAAAGAAAAATATTGTGGCCGATGCACTTTCTAGGAAGGATGAAAAGGATGAAGCCTTATTGTGCACCCTTTCAATATTGCAAGCAAATTGGGTGATAAAAGCCAAAGCAGAGTGGAAAAATAATGTTGCAACAAGTAATCTCATCTAGGAATTGAAAATTAATCCTATTAGTTCTAATATCTTTGCGCGAATTCCACTCTTAAACACAAGACTCTCACAGAGCTACATAAGTCCCTAGTTGGTGGCCATTCAGGATTTTTAAAGACATATCATCAGGTCAAGCAATATTTTTTTTTGGGAGGGGCTAAAAGGAGATGTTCAAAAATTTGTGGCAGAATGTTATGTTTGTTAAAGAAATAAGGGGGAAAATAATTAAGACACTAGGTCTCTTGCAACCTTTATCTATTCCTAGCTAGCATTAGGAAGAGGTATCCATTGACTTCATCACAGGGCTTCTCAAATATAAAGATCATAATGTCACCATGGTAATAGTTGATCACCTCACTAAATATGTACATTTTATTTTATTATCACATCCTTTTATGACAAGTATAGTGGCAAAAATTTTCTTGGAGAATATCTAAAAGCTGCATGGTACACCAAAGCTTTTTGTTAGTGATCGTTATTCTATCTTTACTAGTCACTTTTGGCAAGATCTATTATCATGTTTGGGTACTCAATTGGCTCATGTTTCTTCATACCATCCTCAATCAGATGGACAAACTAAGGTTGTTAATAAATGTTTAGAAGGATATCTACATTGTTTCATTTTAGAGAAACAATCTCAATGGATAGATTGGCTATCTCTTGTAAAATGGTTGTACAATACTTCTTTTCATAGCTCATCAAAAATGTCTCCATTTTTGGCACTTTATCAATATCATCCTCCTTCCATCACATCATCATTAAAGGTGTCACCAAGAGTTTAGGCAGTAGAGGACCACTTGCTTCATCAATAATAGGTACTTTCAGGACTCCAAATTTGAATGAAACAATAGGAAGACCAACATTGCAGTAAAATAAATTTTGAAGTTGGGGATTGGGTCTTCTTAAGATTGCAACCTTATAAAAAAATCTCAATGAAGCAACAAAACTAGAATAATAAGTTGTCTCTACAATATTATGGACCATACCAAATCATGCAAAAGATTGGTAGTGTTGCCTACAAGCTTGAGATGCCACCAAAAACAAAGATACATCCAATTTTTCATGTTTCTTGTTTGAAGAAGGTAATTGGGAAGAATATTCCTACTCAACTAGTACTACCAGAGCTTGATGAAGAAGGAAGAATAATTTTGGAACCAGATTGCATTCTTCAAACACACACAAAGAAGCTAAGGAATACAAGCCTCACACAATATCTCATCCAATGGAAGAATTTACTAATTGAAGAGGCCACATGGGAGGATGAGGTGTTCATTCAAAAGAATCCACACTTGGTTAACATTGAGGACAATGCTCATTTTAAGAGAGGGGGCATGCTACACCCTTAATATTGGTGTATACAGGGTAATGAATAGTTAAATTGTGGCTATCTTAATCCTTAATTAATTCATGTTATCATTATTATATTATTATTTTGGTAGGTAGATTGGCCTAGATGTTATGTAGGGTTGTGTCTATTCAACCTAAGCATAATTAGGTATATATAGAAGGTTGTGAGTCTTATTTCAACATCATATTGTGAAGTGTATTCTCATTGGAGGTAATTAGAGGTTGTCCCCTTGAAGTGGCCCATTACTTTTAGTTATTATCAAGTATTTATATAATATTTTATATTATTTTTTCTATTGCACAAGTTATTTCAATATACCAACTAATTTTCTACTTGTCTTGCACTAACATTTCTCAACACCAACTATGCACTCAGTCAAGCTCAATAGACACAATTCTTCTACCTTTTTCTTCTAGACTTAATTAGTGTATCCATCCTTTGCAACCTTGAGTAGATAAACAATACACTATATCATGACTATTTTAAATTACCTTTGTACTTCCTTTACATACCATAACTCAAACTTTCATCTAGGTGCTCTTGTTATCTCATTTGATCAAATCATCTTCATTAATCAAAAAAATGATAGTACTCAAATCAACTAAGAAATTATCTCCCCAATAGCTAGTAGGTTTGACATTAGTTACAAAACAATGATGGAGAGTCTTTCTCAAACTTGCATCAATATTTTCTCAACAATCTTCCTCTTTGGTATTGATGGCAAATCAATACCAACAATATTATCAAAAAGAAAAAAATATTTGTATTGAAATCTTTCATTCTATCAGCAACTTCCATCTTTTGTATAGGCTACAAAATTATGTTCTGATCAATAGAAAATTCAATTTACTCTTTCTTATGACTATCTTCATCTATCATCTTCCATGGCTTCTCCTTCTAACTTTTAGACTTTCTCTAATCACTCCCTCTTTGTGATATTCAGGTATCTATCTTGCAAGACTTCTCCTTCTAACTTTATAATTTTCTTTGATCACTCGCTCTAAGTTGGTATTTTATATTTCTCTCTTTAAAGTATTTCTCCTTCTTTGAAAATGCCAAAGACTTTCCACCTCAACATGTAGATGTTTAACAATTTTATGTTCACCCTCTATCACCTAACTTGTGATTGATCTTTTGTTCTAGCTCTTTGATTACTTTAGGCAGCCCTAAAGTAAGATATGTTGCATCAATGTGTAACACATGTCATTCATCTCAATTGATGTAGGGCACTTTTCTCACTTCCTAAATAGCTTTGGATAGGGGTATCACCCCTAGTTTACCTCTTAGATACTCGTGAGTATCCTTAGGAAAAGATTTTGTGAATATGTCAGCTATCTATTCTTTGGTATTCATATATTCCATCTTTACTTTTTTGTCTTGAACCAGCTCTCTCAAGTAATGATACTTGATAGCTATATTTTTTTTCTTTTTATGCATCATAGGGCTCTTGGATATATTTATTGCACTAGTGTTATCATAGTAAAGTATAACAAGTTTAGTAATTTCCTCCTTCATTCCTCTAAGTAGTTGTTTGATCCATACAATATTGGTACTTGATTCACTACAATAGCAACATATTCATCTTAAATAGTAGATTGAGATATGCCATTTTGTTTCTTACTAGTCCATGTAACTAGTCACTTTCCCAAGAAAAATGCTCTACCACTTGTATTTTTTCTATCATCAACATTTTTAGCCCAGTCAACATCTATATAGGCTCTCAATTAAAATTTCTCTTTTTTCTTATAGTATAGACCAAATTCCTCTGTTCCTTTTAGAAATCTCATAATTCTCTTAACAACCATCAAATGATTCTCCTTATGATTTGCAAAAAATCTTGCAATAGTCCTAATAACTAGTGAATGTTAGAATTCTTTAGAATAACTGAAGGGGGGGGGGGGGGGGGGAATCAGTTATTCAAGGTCCAAATGCCCTAATAATACTTTTTCACAACTTATAATGAGCCCATAAACTTTTCATTCATCCTAGCAAATTACAGTAAATCAATATGCAGGAATAAAACATGCAAGATCAACACATGACACAGTGATTTATGTGAAAACCCAATTTGGGAAAAACCACTAGTAACATGCTACTTGATTTTCACTCTTCTAAAGTGATGCCCTGTTAAAATCTTGCCCTGTTAAAGGCTTACAACACATTGTTAAATGTGACCTTGTTAGAGGATTTCACCATACTATTAGGAATGGGCCTGATCAAAGGACTTTAGAACATTCACTTGGAATGTCACCATGTTAAAGGATTTAAAACATGGCTATTAAACCAACTTAGGTCCATAGGATTTAAATTATCTGTTACAATTGCTAGAGAGTAACAATAATGACCTTTTGATCTGATATAACTTACAACATATCTTGCAGATTTCATATCACACTTCAGCTCAATCCTTTGCTTGGCTTTAATCACTTCAGCTCTGACAACTTGTCATTTCAAGCCTCATCTCCTTGAGTCTTCTTACTCATCATACCAATGCAATCATATCTGTGGTCATCTGTTGAAGTAGAGTAACTGTGCTTTCTTACTCCTTATCACCTCTCTTCACACTTTGCTTCATAGCCTTATTACTCCTTAAATAGAAATTTGGATTTCCTTTGCCGCTCGATTCTCCCTCTCCAATTTTAGTGTTTCAAATGGATTAGGTAAGATACAATGTATCTACCCCATATCTTTCTCTTATCTAGAAAACTTCGTCTAGAGTCTAGTTGTATTCTCCAAAAATGTTCTACATGGTGTTCTGTGCCACCAGCTCATCATTTTTATCTTCTATTTAATTCACAAAATTCAAGATAAAAACGTTGTCGGCTTAGTTCTAGAGAATCTTCAATTTTTGAAATAATGCAGCAACTTGGCACTATTGGTTTACTGATGCTTGGCATCTCTATGTTACTCGGCACTTGTATCTGCTTGGCACTTGTTTCTGCTCGGTACTTGATTCTTGCTCGGCTTCAACTAGGAATCTATTCAGAACCTACTAGCTTTCTCGGCTCCCTCTCTCTAATGAACTTAGTTAGTCTTACAAATGACTTAGCTAAAACCTTACATCTTTGATATGTTTCAGTGTGCCCATTCTCTATGTCTTAGAGTATGTCATCAATACACTTTTTCATCAATGGCTTAACTGATCCTTCTACTTCACTACACCATCATAACTTCAACCTTTCTCTAGGTGTTCTAGTTACATCTTATTGATTGCCTCCTCCTTGTCAATCAACCAATTGATAGTATTTGGATCACTAAAGCAATTGTCATTCCTGCAAGTAGCAAGTTTGACATTAATGACAAAACAATGATTGAGAACATTCTTTACCAGTTCCATATGATCATTCTAACAATTTTCCTCATGATCTTTTCAATCATTTCCAATAGTGAAATGTCAGGTTTACTATGAACTACAAACCTATACAAACTTTTTTTCACATCAGAAAAATCATCATTCTTTGATTGTTTATGTCCTATCACCATAGGTGCGCTAACAAGCTTTGAATCTTCCAATCCAAAAGTTTTCAATATTTCCTTCACATACTTAGAATTAGTGATGTAAATACCATATCACATTTGATACACTTGCAAGCCACAAAGAATTTAATTTCTCCAAATATGGACATCTTAAATTCTTTTTTCATTTGATCAACAAATGTCTTGCAAACATTTTTTTCTCCAAATATGATATCATCAACAAAATTTCAAATAGTAAAACACATTTACCACCTCTAGTCTTCATGTATAGATTGTTGTTGTCATCAGTTCTCTCAAAACCAATTTTTATAGACGATTTTGATTTAATAAAAATAAAAATTTAGAGGGACCCAATGTGAAGAACCTCCTTATAGCAATATCGTGCGAATGCTCGAAATAACAGAATACAAAGTGATAGCAGAACTCAGAATGAATCTACTGATCGCAGGCCACTTCGAGGGGGTAACCTCCTTTGAGCAAGCTCAATACAATAAATTTGTCCATGTCCATCAAGGGCCTCAACCTATTCTTATATACTGGGTACGATCTAGAAAAGTAATACTACCTATGCATGTGGGATAATAAAATATACTCACGGGACGACTTACAAAGCATATGCGTCCAACAACACTACTCTAACAAAATAAACAGAAGGAACACACAGGTTTCTAACATCCCCTCTCCCTTAGAAAAAAGCTTTGTCCTCAAAGCTTAAGGTGTGGAAATTGTTGTTGAATCTGAAGAAGGGGTTCCCAGGTAGCATCCTCTGGTTGCATGCCATGCCACTGAATCAAGACCTCAGAGATGGAGCGAGAGCGAAGCTGGTGAGTGCGCTGGTCAATGATTGCCACCGGCTCCAGGATAATGGATCCTTCCGTATCCATTTCAGGGAGAGTAGTTTGTGCTCTGACAGTGGTACCCAGAACTTTCTTTAGACAAGAAACATGAAAGACTGGATGAATGCGGGAAGAAGGAGGAAGTTCCAGTTTATAAGCAACTAAACCAATCTTCTGCAGAACCTTATAAGGCCCATAAAATTTTGGGGCCAGCTTATGACGCCCTTTCAGCTTTAGGGAGGATTGTTTGTATGGCTATAGACGAAGAAAAACCATATCCCCAACTTGAAATGAGCGCTCAGAACGGTGTTGATCTTCTTGTTGTTTCATCCGATTACGGGCCATGTGAAGATTATCCTGTAAGGTACGAAGAATCTGATCCCTGCTGTGGAGAACTATGTCAACTGCCTGGACTGGTGAGCTGTTGGGAGTGTAGGGAAGGAGCACTGGAGGTGCCTGACCATAGACTGCTTCATATGGAGTCATTTTAGAGGCAGTGTGGTAAGAGGTATTGTACCACCATTCAGCTAAAGGGAGCCACTTGGCCCACTGATGTTGCTGTTCGGAAGTGAAGCAACGAAGATAAGTTTCCAAGCATTTATTGACAATTTCAGTTTGACCATCAGTTTGTGGGTGATAGCCCGAACTCATCTTCAGTTTGGTGCCAGTTTTCTGAAACAGTTCAGTCCAAAAATGACTGGTAAAAGTTGCATCACGATCAGAGACAATGGAAGAAGGGAGTCCATGAAGACGAAATATCTGGTCCATGAAGATTTGTGCAATAGAGGAGGCAGTATAGGGGTGGCTGAGGGAACAAAAATGACTATATTTCGAGAGACGATCAACCACAACCAAGATCACTGTCTTGCCACCGGATTTAGGAAGCCCTTCAATGAAATCCATAGAAATATCAGTCCAAATCCATGTAGGGATGGGCAATGGTTCGAGCAAGCCAGGAAGGAGGGTCGTTTCACCCTTGTGGCGTTGGCAAGTATCACATTCAACCACCATCTGTTGAATCATCTGTTTCATCCCTTTCCAAAAGAAGTTTCTCCTTGCTCGCTCATAAGTTTTGAGGAAGCCTAAGTGCCCTGCTGAAGGAGAAGCATGGAGTTCATAAAAAATAGCCTGATGTAGAGCTGGGTTCTAAGGAAGCACTAGCCGACCCTTGTATCGAAGAGAAGCACCATCCCAAGAGTAATGTGGTATAGCAGAAGGATTATTGGCTAGCTGGTGGATGATTTGAGATAAAGAAGAGTCACTGTCATAGCCTTGCTGAACAGACGCTAACCAATTGGGAATGGGCATAGAAATAGCGGAAAGGGAAGCTTGATTATCAAATGTGCGAGAAAGAGCATCTGCCACAACATTCTCCTTACCCTTCTTGTAGGTGATCTCATAATCATACCCCATGAGTTTGCTGACCCATTTTTGTTGTGTAGGAGAGGATACCCGTTGTTCCAGGAAGTATTTCAGACTTTGGTGATCGGTTCTGATGCAAAAATGACTCCCTAAGAGGTATGGCCGCCACTTCTGTACAGCATGCAAAATAGCCATCATTTCTTTTTCATAAGTAGAGAGGGCTAGATTCTTACTAGAGAGGGCTTTGCTAGTGAACGCAATAGGATGGTCATGTTGCAGGAGAACAGCACCCAATCCATTGCCGCAAGCATCACTCTCAATAGTGAAGGGTTTGGAAAAATCTGGCATCGCGAGAACAGGTGTACTGCACATAGCCTGTTTCAGTTGTTCAAATGCAGTCTCAGCAACAGGGGTCCAGGAGAAGGCATCCTTTTTTAACAGAGCTGTCAATGGTGCTGCAATTTTCCCGTAATCTTTGACAAACTTGCGGTAGTAGCCAGTCAACCCCAAAAAACCCCGAAGGCTCTTGAGAGTTTTAGGATGCGGCCAAGTTTTCATGGCATTTATTTTTGTAGGATCCACCCGCACTCCATGGTGTGCAACAATATGCCCGAGATACTCCACTTCCTCCTGGCCAAACACACATTTAGATAGTTTTTCACAGAGTTGATGATCAGAGAGAAGTTGCAAGACAAGCTCCAGATGATGGAGATGCTCAGCCCAAGTTTTGCTATATATGAGGATATCATCAAAGAAGACCAGAATGAATTTTCGGAGGTATGGTCGAAATATGTTATTCATCACTGCCTGAAATGTTGAAGGATCATTCGTGAGGCCAAAGAGCATGACTAAAAATTCATAGTGACCATCATGTGTGCGGAAGGCAGTTTTAGGTATATCCTCCTCATTAACCCGAATTTGATGATACCCAGAACGAAGATCTAACTTGGAGAAAAAATGAGCCCCATGAAGTTCATCAAGAAGTTCATCAACAACTGGAATGGGAAACTTGTCCTTTATAGTGAGATGATTAAGTGCTCGGAAATCAATACAGAGTCGCCATGACCCATCTTTTTTGCGAACAAGCAGAACTGGAGAAGAAAAGGAACTGGTACTAGGGCGAATAATACCTTGCTTCAGTAAGTCACGAACAAGTATCTCAATTTCGGTCTTCTGATGAAATGGGTAGCGGTAGGGCCTGATGTTGGGCGGAACACTGCCAGGAAGGAGCTGAATACGGTGGTCCTCTGGACGAGAAGGAGGTAATCCCACAGGTTCAGCAAATATACCAGAATACTTGTCCAAAATGTGTTGGAGATCGGCAGGAGTGCTAGAGACTGCTGATGGCTGCATCTGAATGGAATGGAGCTGAGCGATGACACCATGTGAATTCTTCTTAAGAAGTTTTTCCATACGGTGTGAACTGATGATGCTGAGAGACCCTGGTTGTAAGCCTTTCAAAGTGTGTTGGTGCCCCTCGGCTGAAAACTGCATCCAAAGTTCAGCAAAATCCCAGAGAATGGGGCCAAGAGTGCGTAACCATTGGGCACCCAAAACCACATCACAGCCACCTAAGGGTAAGGCAAACATGTTAGAGCGCATGTTATAATCTCCAATAGAGAGACGCACATTGCAACATTTCCCTTTACAAGGTAAAGTGCCCCCATTGGCAATCATGACTTCAAAGCTAGAGCAGGGATGGATAAAGCAATCAGCCTGTTTGGCTATTCGTGGATCAATGAAGTTATGAGTGCTACCAGAATCAATGAGTATAGTAAGAGGGATCTTCTTGAAGAAACCCTGGACCCGCATGGTTTGTGGAGTAGTGACTCCTGCCAAGGCATGGACAGATATCTCTGGTGGAGCTTCTGGTGAAGGAGGTTCAGGCTGGTGAGGCTCAACCTCATCATCCACTGTTTCCTAAGCATCTACATATTCTTCCCGTTCCGGTGGAGAATCCACATCCAAGAGATAGAGCTTTTGCTGAACACATCTATGGCCCCGAGACCATTTCTCATCACAATTATAACAAAGCCCTTTGTCTCGCCTGACTCGCATCTATGTTTCAGACAAGTGCTTGATCGGAGTAGTTCTGGGAGCTGGTATGACTGGAGGGTTGTGAGAACCTGTATTTCTGAATGGAACAAAAGTAGATCTGGAGCGTTGTAGAGCACTAATCTTGTCTTCCGCTAACTTAGCCAACCCAAGGGCTTCCATCATTGTAGTAGGTCGAAACATTTTGACTTCTGAGCGAAGTGCATCCTTCAAACCACTGACAAAACAATTACGGAAGAATTCATCAGACAAGCCCTCTGTGTAATTAGCTAATTTTTCAAACTCTGTCTGGTATTCTCTTACAGTGCCTGTTTGACGCAGTTTAGTGAGTGCTCCTGTGAAATCATCAAAGGAACTAGGGCCAAAGCGCTCCAAAATGAGGGTGCACAATTCTCTCCACGTTGGTCCTACATTAGCCTTGATGTACCAACGGAACCATTGAAGAGCTTCATGTTCCAAATGAAAAGATGCAAGGGAGACTTTGTGGTTATCCAAAGTATTATGCAAGCTGAAATACTGCTCTGCCCTATAGATCCATCTAGTCGGATCAGAACCATCGAAGCGTGAAAAATCAAGCTTTGGTCCACGGAAATTGCCAGAAGAGGACCCAGTATCTCCTGAATGGTTTCGGCTCATGGCTGACTGCTGAAAGTTAAGACCCAAAATTTTGTCATCCAGATCTTGAAGTTTGGTTTTGAGGGATGCAATTTCCTCTTCCATGATTTTTGCTCCTGTACGCGTAACAACCATAAAACAAGGGTTTTTTTTTTTTTTTTTTTTTTTTTTTTTTTTTTTTTTGGAATGGGTAGAAGATGAGAAACAAAAACTTTTTTAGTTACGGAAAACTTGGATTTGGGTAAAACTCATATAGGAAATGGGTGTTCGACGGGTGGTAGGAGACTATCTGGGGACAAGGGAAAAAGAAAAATGAGGGTTTCAAGGGTAGGGAGGCGAAATGAGGCGAACAGTCCAAGAGGGATAAGGGAGCAAAATGAGGAATTGAATCTTGTGGCTCAGTTTGGTGGCGATTGGATGAGAGGTGAAAAAGATAGGGCAAACCCTAAAATTAGATAAATGAGGGATTTAGGGCTTTGATATGTAAAATTTGGGGTTGGGTCGCCAAGGAAGGAAGTATGCGAAATGATATTGCAGACGTTCTGCGGAAGTATGAGCAGAAACAGAAAGCAAACAAGGAAGCTACGACTAAAAAACAAAAAAAATTTTACTCTTTTTTTTTTTTTGGAACAGTCGACTTAGAAAAATTCACTCACAGACAGAACAACTGAAAAGAGTTATTGCAATAACAAGAGATATTAGAAGTGAGAGGAACCTAAAGGCCACGACAGAAAAAAAAATTTGATGTAATTTCCACCCAGCGAGCCCAAGAGAGTGCTCTGATACCAGATGTGAAGAACCTCCTTATAGCAATATCGTGCGAATGCTCGAAATAACAGAATACAAAGTGATAGAAGAACTCAGAATGAATCTACTGATCGCAGGCCACTTCGAGGGGGTAACCTCCTTTGAGCAAGCTCAATACAATAAATTTGTCCGTGTCCATCAAGGGCCTCAACCTATTCTTATATACTGGGTACGATCTAGAAAAGTAATACTACCTATGCATGTGGGATAATAAAATATACTCACGGGATGACTTACAAAGCATATGCGTCCAACAACACTACTCTAACAAAATAAACAGAAGGAACACACAGGTTTCTAACACCCAAAATCATATTTATAACATGTTTCTATAACAATAAAGAGTCATAAAGATAATAGCACTAATATAGCTAAAGGATTAAAAAACTAGTTGTAGAACAATAGACTAAAAACTTGGTTTCATTTCTTAAGTGTCTCCATTTTCTTAATCTCTAGTTGAGCCATATTGAGGGTTATCCTCTTCAAGTTCTAAATTTATTAAGAATAGTTTGTCTTCCTTTTCAAATTATCTCTAGTCCTTCCAATCTTGCAATAGTGGCAAATGTTTCTCCATAGTCTATTCCTTCTTCTTGAGAATACCCTTTGCAAACTAATCTTTCTTTATTTCTTGCGAGTTCACCATTTTTATCTAAGTTGTTTCTATAAACCAGTTTGGTTCCTATAACATTCTTGTTCTCTAGTCTGGGTACAAGTGACCAAGTTTTGTTCTCAATTTTCTCAATCTCTTTTCTCATGTCTTTACTCTAGTCATCATTCTCCAATGCATCCTTAACTAATTTAGGTTCATTCATGCTTATCATTCATGTATCACTTCTCAACTTGTTTCTTTTCATAGTTCTGGCCTCTTTATCTCCAATAATGTGTAGTTGAGTGACGCTTCTTGACATACTTTGACAGTCTTGGTTCTGCTCTGCTTTCTTCAATAGGTCTTTCAACTTTAGAATCACTATTTGCTTCTCTATTAGGTAATTCAACATCTCATTCATATGTACACACACACACACATGCACACATGCGTGCGCGCGCACACACACACACACACACACACACACACACACACACACACACACACACACACACACACAAACACACACATGCACACACACACACCAATGATTTATCTATGTGGAAAATAAAGTGCTCACTATTGTGTTCCCTACTTTGGTTTTTCTAGAAATTAAATAAATTAAATTTTCCAAACCTAGCGAGAACCTTAGAAATAAATTTTCACAACTTAATACCCCTAGAAACTCATAGAATAACATGATTTCAAGTTTGCACCTAAATAGATTTCTAATCTCTTTCTTTTGGATGAAGAATAGATGGACTATTGGTTCATAAAATTTAGATTGGAGAGGATCTCACCATTCGTCTTTCAATTTTTCTGCTACTAAATTTTGAGTGACAAATAATCTTTCTTGTAAGTTTAAGATTGTGTGGCTGCATTATGATCACATATTAGATTGGTTGGAAGGTTAATCACTAGACTAATCGGTGGCTATCTATTTTTAATAGGGTAAATAACTCTTCTTCACTATGGAATCCAAACTTGTCCTATTTATAGGAGTGTATTTTTAGGGATTTCTTTGTATGTCATAAGGAATTTGAATCTCTTTTGTACCAATTCCTTTGGAATGGTAGGTTGCATGTCTTTAAGTAAAACTTAGTAAAGTGAAAGTATTTGTGTAGGTCAAAGAAATGTAGTGCCTTCATCTTTATTCTATAGTTTTGGATGGGAAAATCCTTGCAACCATTTTTGTTTGAGATTGTGTACAAGTCAATATTAGGTTTGACTCCTATTCTCGTGCATAAGCATCATTGTGAGTCTGATGTACAAATTTAATATCATAGATTACAATCATTATGCATAGAATAATGAATTTCTTATAGATCACAAAAAAAGGTTGAAAAATTAATGATTAAACTATGTAGTTTACTATGACAATGGATTTCAAACTATGTTCTCTCCACAAACAAATACTTAATTGACATACAAATACTAGAATGAATGCTCAATTAAAATCCTTTTATGGAATGACATATGAAATCTAGCTCTTGATCTGTGAATTTATAGATCAACAATGTGTAATGCCCCACCATGTGACCCAAAAGAAGTTAACCTAAAGTTTTATCATGGTTGTCAAACATTTTCTTTTAAGATAAACATGCAACAACATTTATAGAATAATGGAAGCAATTAACATTCACATAAACACATACCATGAAACATATTACAATTCTTAAGGGTCCCATGACATTGAATCACATTTAAGTTTAATTAATAATAAATATAATATATAATAAATCCACATCAAATAATAATATACTAGTATGAATCCATTTAAATAGTATCCAATTATGTATGATGCCACTTGGCAATAAACAGAAAGCATAATCATCCATTGTATAGGTCACAAGTTATGAAAGGCTGAAATAATATATGTCATGAAATAAATTTCATCATCTCTTAAGATCTTATGAAATCAAATACAATACAATAGTACAACCATCTATCATAGAAATATAGGAATAGATACAAATGAACATTTGCACGAACACATGTAGCAATAAAATCCTATGGTCAAATCTCAATGGTATAAGAAAAAGCACTATCATCCAACCTCATGGAACCTAAATGGCCCACTCCCACTGCACTAAGGAGATAGTCTCAAGTCCCAAATAGGATATCAATCCCAAAATCAAAATTAATATCTAAGTCAAGGAAACCCTAAAAGTAATCTAACTCAAAAGTTCTAAGATAATTTGACATCTAGACCTAGAGTCAAACACAGACACGTAGGGAATCTACTATTCAAGTGGGCAAGTGTCATCATATGAATCAATGCTAGAGTTACCTTTGCAGTCTAACTTGACTCTAGCTCCCTAGTGACTCTATGCATGACACTAGTATCCTTTCATACTGACAAGGCATACTAATGATGCATGGTCACAACCAAGCATTCTCTCTACTCCCATCCTAGTCTATACTAGCACTTGAGGCATGGGCGAGAACATACAAAGGCTCTTATTAGGTTCATTTTATTCCCATTTAATGTAGTGTTTTCACTTATTAAACAACTTACGATAGGTTGCCTTGGTCGCCACTTTGGGCCCTAGCCTCCATTGCAACCCACTTATTGTATTACATATAAATAACCTACCCTTAGCTCATAAAAAATTCATAAATCAAAGAACCATAGTATTTCCCTCTGTCCTATACAAGTGACTAGAAAATATCAAAAGATAATTCACAATATTCCATCAGTTCTTTACAAGCAACTGGAAAGCATCCCAAAAATACTAATCGAAGGCTCAAAAACGTTAAGTCAAATATGTCATAGCATGACATCAATAAGAACAAATCATACAAACACCTCAGTCCTATAAAAGTGACTGGAAAGTAATCCAAATACAATTGATCAAAGACTCTAAGGTTATATTAGATAGGTCACACCATTCACATCAGTTTTACATAAGGATACCAGAAAGAAATAACAATCAATTTATCAAAACATCTCATAGAGCATACAAAACACATTACTGTGGTTGAGTATAAAAGATCAAGATCAAAACATCATCATGACATCACAAAACAAAACCCTTGAGCCTCTGGTAAACATCCTGATTGGCTAAAGCTAAGTCAAACTCGAAAATCCCAACACTAGTAAATCACACATTACATAAAGTGCATGCAAAAGTGAATTTCATAATTCATTAGGTTTTGAAAACCCTAAAGTTTAATATTTATTAAAAATTTTTAGATTAAATCATAGATAATTCTATAATGGAAATCAATTTTCTCAAACAAGAGTTTCAACCCAGCGAACTTTTTAAAATAGAAACACAATAGACACGAAGAAGATAGGAATTTAGAGAACGATCAACTATAGCACAAATCCACAAGTTCCTACCTAGATCTAATGCTAAAACAATGAACACACAAACATGAGAGAATATTCCTTTTTCTTTGAAAACCCTCTTTTTGAAAATATGCTCCTCCAAACCTACATGTCGAGAAATGAGCTCCAATTTCCTTAATAAAGAGTTTTTCCCCCAAATCAAGGCTTTGATCATGCAATCATGCAAAAATGTTTTGTCTTTAATTACTACATTTTAATTTTCATGCACACACTTTATGCAATTTAATTAAAATAAACTTTATTAGATTAAAGCTTTCTCTCCCTTATTAATGTAATGCCCCACCAAGGGACCCAAAAGAAATGACCTATAGTTTTACTAAGTTTACCAACATTTTTTTTAATAATACTTTTTCTTTAATAATATATATTTATTAATTGGTAATAATATATGTTGTTTAATAGATATTAAATAATATGGATTAAATATTAATCATTTTTCAATTTATAAAATATTAATAAGTTATTATTAATAATAATATAAATTTTTAAGTAAACTATTAGTATTAATTTAATTAATTGACTTAAATTAAGATAATATTTAATTTTAGTCTTAATTAAATTATTAATATAGTAATGAATTTAGAATTGGGACGAATATTTTATATATTAATTAATTTAATTAAATATAATTTAATTAGAATTAATTAATAATGAAAGTTGTTCAAGTTATAAGTTTTACTTAATTATTGTAATACGAATTTTTAATAAATCATATGTTGTTTTCTTTGGAAGACAATAGACATTATTTTTAAGTCATTTAAATAATTAACCTTAGATTATTTTTAGGAAACTGACTTAAAATCAATAAGGGTAAAGTTCAGACTAAGAATGGGTTAATTGTAAGGGTTAACTGTGACAACTTATCACTTGACACATATATGAAACTGGAATTTAAACCTTACTACAAATTGAAACTATGTGCTTTCAAATCAAACTAAGCTATGTGATTATTCTATCTTCTATGTACTATCTATGATTTGGGGTTTCGAGTTTTTCCTGGTGTTGACCAGTCTTAGGTTGTTACCAAAGACTCAGGGGCTATGTGATTGTGATATGAAGATGTTTTGATCTCAATCTTTCTAAACCCAACCATGGTATGTGATGGATGCTCTATGTTGAGTGTGTTGACATTGTTGATTTATGTTTTTAGTGCTTTGTGCGATGACGAGATTTATGCTATGGGTTATCTAACTTAACCATTTTTGAGTCCTCGATCAGTTATACTTGAGTTGATTTTTAGTTGCCTTGATGGGACTAAAGTGTTTCCTATATTCTTGATGTTGTCATGTTGTGACATGTTTGACATGAGCATTTTGGAGTCTTCGATTAGTATTATTTTGGGATGCTTTCTGGTTGCTTGTTGAGAACCAATCGACATTGTGATTTACTTTGGGATACTTTCTGGTTGCTTGTTGAGAATTGATGGATATTGTGATTTATTATTTAATGTCTTTTAGTTGCTCATTGAGAACTATTGTGATCATTATGATTATCTTTTGGTGCTTTCCAGTTGCTTGTGGAGAACTGGTGTGATTATTGTGGATTATCTTTTGATGCTTTCCAGTCGCTTGTACATGATTGAGGTGATCTTATGTGTTTATTGAGCTATGCCTAGGGTATGTAATCTATATGTAGTGTTAGGAAGTGGCTTGCAATGGGGGAATGAGGCCCTAAGTGGCTGCTAGGGGAACCCATTGTAAGTTGTTTTAATAAGTGAAAACATTACACTAAATGAGAGTAAAATGAACCTAATAAGATAATTGTATGTTCTTGCCAATGCCTCAAGTGCTAGTATAGACTAGGATGGGAGTAGAGTGAACACTTGGTTATGACCTTGCATTCCATAGTATGCCTCATCAGTACAAGAGGATACTAGTCACCACATAGGGATCACTAGGGACCTTGGAGTCCTAAGCTAACTACTAGGGTAACACCTACATGATTCATATGATAACACTTTCCCACTTACATAGTAGATTCCTATGTGCCTCTGGGTCTAGATGTCAATCTGTGTGTTGGAACCTTTGAGTTAGTATACTTTTAAGATCTCTTGGACTTAAAGAGTACTTGTGTTATCTAACTTAATATCATGTTTGGGACTTGAGACTATCTCCTCAGTGTAGTGGGAGTGGACCATTTAGGTTCCACGTGGTCGGTTGGTGTGCTTTTTACTCTTACCATTGAGATCCGTCCATAGTCACCGTGGCTAGAGCTTCTTGGGATGCTTGTTTATCATGTTTTGGTGATTTTATTTACTGATGCATTTCCTCATATTGATGATTAGCATGTGATAGGTGATGTTATCTACTTGTAGGATCATCTTACACTATATTCTTATATGTTAGATTTCCTTATGATTATGTTGTAGTATGTTTAGTAGTGACGTCCTTATCACTATAGTACTGATGATCTTATCGGTTGCTTGGGATGTTATGCATGAGGCATGGCTAGGGCCCACAATGGTCTAGTGATGCTATTGATGGTAGGGAGGAACTGTGCACTTAGTTAGATACGTTTTTATGATGGATAGTTGTATTCATGTTGGATGTTTATATCTTTTATGATGAATGGATGTATCATGTATGGTGGATGGTTTCATTTATTTTATTGTACTGGTATCATGGATTTGAGGAGGATGATGTATCTTTATTTCTATTTCTACATATATATATATTCTTTTAGTCTTTCATACCCTGTGACATGTACATCGAATGATTGAGCATTCCAAATTAATTTTCCAAGAGGCATTTGGAACAAATTTATAATATGGACATTGGACTTTCTAATTATTCTTTCATGTGGATGTGGTAGTTGTTAGACTTAGAATTAATTAAATATAAATGTGACTCAACATCTTGGGATCCTTAAGGAATGTAACCTGTTGTGTATGCTTGTAGTTGATTGTATGTTATTGCTTCTGCTACTATCTATTTGATGTGCATGTTATTCTTTCTTACTTCAAAAAAAAAAAAATGTTGGCAAACTTAGTAAAACTTTGTCATTTCTTTTTGGTCCCTTGGTGGGGTGTTACAATTAAATCATGCGACATTTTTAATATAATATTGATTACTTTAACTAATAATATTATTTTGAGTTTATTAAAAATAAAACTCCTTAATAAATTATTATTAAATTAAATAAATATAAATACACCTAAATTAGAACTTAAATCAAATCTTTTAAATCTAATTCTTTCTTGCACATTTAAAGAACCCTTTAATTAAAATATTCTTTTATATTTTCTTTTCCCCCATGTTATTAATTAGTGTAAACATTATTTAAACAATAGTTTATTATTTAAATGAATAAGAATAATTAAATCTCATTATTTAAATGCAACTCTAATTTAATAATTATTAATTAAATAATTGGTCTGCCTCACAATAGGTGTATCATAGTCATGCTCTGGGCCATGCTTAGGAATAATGTATTCAATCTAAGGACTATTTTTCCCACTATGAGGTGCATTTAATCTTGTCAACCTAGGGATGTATACTTGAAATGATCGACACAATATGTGCACTAGGTCTCTTAATGAGTCAATTAGCTTATGCTGGAGGAAAGTAAAATGCAAGGAAAAGAACTTACACTATTGATGCAAGAAACTAACAGACTTAACTCTATGGATACTAGAAATAAAATGAAAGACTAACAAATATTCCAACTCAGTTTATCCACTATAAGTATTCTCATAGATGCTGCAAGAACATTCATGAAGTGTGATGCTATAGGAAGGAACTTACAACTTCTACTTACAATACAAAAAATACTTGGAAATAAATCTATAGTATCCTAATCTAATCCACCTTCCAAGTGGACCCCCTTGGTCAACATCAACTAAACTACTAACACATGATAGAAGCCAAAAACTATTTCATTATATTTCAGAAATTCATTACATGGAAACAACACATAGAACTAGAAAAACACAATTAAATGTAAAAGTTAACAATCTGTTCCCATAAACTTTTCCTTCTTCTAACTAAACTAACACACTTGGTCTGATTCCTATAGATAGGAGATTGACACTTATTCCGAAATAGAAAACTAAACAACCTAGCTATAAATCCATAGGAGACAAATAAGGAAAATAATAACTCAAGGCAGGAAGAAGAGATAACGACTTAAGGTAGGAATAATAAAGTCTAAACATCTACTTGCCATAAGAATAAATGCAGAGAATGCAATAAGCCTTTATAGCTCCTCCATAATCACTGTCGTGTCCTTTGGAACTATTATGACTTTCCTCCACCATGGCTACACCTCATCATTCTTTTCTCCTTGAATGCTATTGGCTATCTTTATGCTCATCTTTGAATTCTTCCAATCATCTTCAGCTTCATTACTAATAGGGTAGTTATAATGCAAAGATAATTGCAAATAAGAATTTTCAAATTAAATTTAAATATAAGAACACAAATTTTGATAATTATATGAAATATTGCATCATATATATGATATTGGCAAAAGATGACATACTACCTATCCATAGGTTAATCATTGGTTTAGGTAAACATAGTTCCACAAATGTCTTGATGAAAATGAAACAGAGTATTAACAAAGTGTTTTAAAAATATCATGAAATAGAGGCAATAATTAGCCTCCTCATCTGCCCCCTAGTAAATTGACGCTTGTCCTCAAGCATGACATCTCCTAGTTAGTGCCCTGAATTCCCCCACTTCTGCCCTTCCTTTCCTGCTGCTCTTGAAGGTATAATAGAATCCTCATGTTCTTTCCCAGACCTCCCTTCTATTGTCCTCCTAGAGCTTGTCAAGTCCATCAACATTAATGTCATATAAAGGTCACATGAGCATTGGAGGTTGCATAGTGAGTGGGCATCATAATTTGGGTCTAGCTTATTTTTCTAGCTCTAGATACTTTGGAGCTCAATGAAGGGCAGCTTCTAGGTTAATGGGACTATGTGGCTTTGACCTCTGAAGTGACTCAAGTAATCTACCCTATCTACTTCTAGCACCAGCCATAGCTCTCTAGAAAGAAAAGTAGGGAAATTTCTCATAATCAACATAGGCCTTGCATCTGGCAATGAAGATTCTATCCCTTACTCCCTTGTTCTTATCCCCATAAGTTAACCTGAACCAGTCCCTAAGAACTTCTAGCTTTTAATGGTAGGGGTTTTGTCCTTTCCTTGTCTCTATAATTATTCAGCTACCTATCATAGTTTTCTTCATTAGACATCAAAGCTCTTAAATATATATCCCCTAAATAAAATAAAGGGTTCTATTGGGTTTCTAAAGGAATAACAAAATTATGCACATATAATTCACAAACCAAATTTTGCTACTAGGATGGCAGAGTCTAATATAAACCATAAAATTCTTGGTCTGATTTAAACTCTACATTTATATTCTTAAGGGTTAGCATGAGTTGGAATAATAAAAAATGTTCTTTTAAACAGAGAGGCTAAATTTGTGGTGGTAGTCTGCAGGCAAGTGCTTGATCAGCCAATTTGAGGGCATGATCCATCCTTTGTTTTTTATTTTCCAATTGCTCTTTCAAATCTGTAATTTTTTCAATTAGAGACACTATGTCTTTCTTCATTCTTTTCCTCTCCTCTTCCCATACGGCCTTAAAAAACATATGTTGCCCAAACAACCAAAAAAGGAGTTTCTGCAGGGTAATGGAACCATTGTCTTCCTCATAGTTTCTTTTTCTCTTTTTCTATTCCCTCCCTAATTGTTCTATAATATCAATAAACCATGTAGATTTATAGGGAACTAAGGCAATGTTTGGATAAACTTTCTCAAGAACTGTTTCATCCCTACAACTCGAAGTACCTGGTTGGTCTGCTGGGGTATCATTTGGATTTTCATTAACCTCAACCCTACATTCCTCATTAGGGTTTTTAAGAATGTTTTCAATTTTAGGGTGAGGAGAAGAGTGATTAGGAACAATCTATACAGGGGATTCTTTATTAGATAGCTTGGATGAGGGGGTTTCTTTGGAAATTTGTCCTTTCATTTTGGGACTTCTTCTTATAAGGGTTTCTTTTAGTATCATAGCCTTTTTCTTACCTCTTCCTTTTGGTGTCTCTATTGCAGGAGTAACTACTATAGGACCCTTCTTAGTTCTCTTTTTCCTCACAATTGTAGGGTTTGGCTCTTCTTTTACTGGAATAGAGATTTCTTCTTTCAATTTTCATTTTCTCTTTGTTCGGCTAGAGGTAGGTTTCTAGGTTTCTTGAACAAGTGAAGGCATAGTCTCTTGCACATTTTCTTGTACATTGCTTTGCACATTTTCAGTTTTATCCTCTTGAGTGCTTTGTTCAATAGGTTCATTAGTGGGAACTACATTCTCCTCACTAGGCTATGCATGAAGGGTAGCCTAGGGTTGTAAGGTTTTGGCTTGGACAAATTCCACCCATGACAAGGGAGAAACATCCCTAAGTGACCTTTCTATGAGTAATTTAATTAGGGCATGATAGGTGATAGAATTTTCTTTTCCTTTTTGAGTTTCTTCCACACTAATACACAACATATTGTACGAGAAATTGGGAACATTACTGAATGATTATACCTTATACAACTAAGTAATTTAAAATGATGTGCATGTAAATATGAAAAAATTTCTTTGCATGTGAGGGACCTGATAATGTGCATGGCTAGTTCATTGTATGGTGGCAGAAGAGACATTCTTTTACAACCTTGCTTGGTAATGTCCATCTGAGGGTCGGTTGGTATGACAAACTGAGCTCTAGCTGATCTTGTATCATGAGTGTTGGGATAATGTTCTCCTATTGTCAGTAACCTAGTAACCTCTACAATATGTTCCTCTATAGAAACCATTTTTAAGCCCCATACAGAAGCTTTCCCTTCATCAAACATCCTTGTGAATTCTATGGCTATTTCTTCATCATATGTAGTCAAACTTAAAAAGTACCCTAATTAGCTGCATGCATTAAACCTCCTCACAACTTCTACATCTAAGAGAAAAACAACATGCTCAAATAGTTCTCACCTCTACAATTGTCCATCCATTCTTCTTTAACACTTTCACTATCTACACTGCTTCACCTTTCCCCCTTACAAATTAAGGCTTCTTTTGTTGTTTTACAAACCATTTCACATTTCATTTGATAGGTAATACATGTCACAATGATTCATTATGAGCAATAATATGGCTTTAATAAGAGTAAATCATGGAAGTGTGTGAAAATTGTTCAAAAATAGGGTTTAGATCACTTAAAATTTAAACACAAGTCACATCACAACTTGACAATAAAATCATTCAAAAATAAGGGGTATGACAACTAGCCACTTGTGTACTTAAAGAGATATGAAGATTTGGAAAAATATTTATGAATAAATGTAGTCATTGGGTTTTAGTAACCTTCTGTTCCCCCTATGAAATAAGGACAAGTGTCCACACTTGTCAAACTTAGTATGGGGTAGAAAATTGACATAACACCAGGCAATAATATAAAGAATGCAGTATTAAATATAATTGACAAAATCTGTGGACTATAAATAAATTATAATTTGAAAAGCTTATACTTGTTAATTGATCATTGCACATACCAAAAAGTGGTGGAAGTGATATTAGTAGTGACAAAATCTATCATCATCTCAGGGGGTTTACTGAAAGCATTAGAAATTGATGATGTGGAAAGTGGGTGGATGGAAGGTAAAGAAATCAGATGAAAGGTGGATGGGTGGAAGGTAAAGAGATGAGATGGAATGAGAAAGTGAACGAAGAATTTTGGAACTTTATGTGGGCATAAAAATTTAATTATGAACATACACAAAGAAATTAGTGTTGACACCTTCAGCTGTAGGTAGAGTTACCTTGTTTGTATTTCAATTTGGCCACTGGAACTGTTGTAGGAACTCCTCTTTTATTTGGGGCCATTTATATAACTTGAGTCTGTGACTATTGACTAATAGTTTGAAAGGTACTAGATCAATGGTAGTTAATTGAACAACTCCATTATCAAAGACATGACTAATTTCATATGGACCTAGCCATCTTGTCTGCAACTTGCCTAGCATATCTTTAAATCTAGAATCATATAGTAGTGCCTAGTCACCAACTTGAAATTTTTTATTGATAATATGAGAGTTATGCCATTGTTTCCTTTATTTTTTTATAATTTTAGTACGTTCTAAAGTAGCTTTGCAAATTTCATCCAAGGAGTTAAGATGCAGAAGACATTCTCTTTGTGCTATAGGAAGTTCAATGTCTAGCTCCAGTGTAGTTCTCAAAGTTATATGTTCAAATTCAATGGGAAGCATTGCTACCTTTCCATATAGGAGCTCAAATTGTGTGAATCCTGTAGTAGTCTTCCATGTTGTTCTATAAGCCTAAACAACTTGTAATCTATGGGTCCAATCCCTACGGTGTAGATGAACCATTTTTGTTAGGATGTTCTCCAACTCATAAATTGTGACCTTTGCTTGTCCAATAGCTTGAGGGTGATAAGGATTATATTTCTAGAGCCTGATGTTATACTGTTTCATCAATTCTGAGATCAAATTAGAGGTAAATTGCACACCTTGGTCAGTGACTAGCTCTTTGGGTGGATAAAAATTTCTTCATACAACAATTTTACAACTTTTTCATCACGGGTATGCTTCATGGCTTTGACTTCAAGCCATTTTGTTAGGTAATCAGTGCACACAAGAATATAGGATTTCCCATTAGATGGAGGATCTATTGGACCAATGAAGTCCATGCCCCATTTGTCAAATGGTGTTAACGACATTTGAGGGTTAAGAGGCATTTCATCTATTCTTGTTGGTCAGCCCATCCTTTGACACTTATCACACTTTTGTGTATAGTTAGCTGCATCTTTGTGAAGTGTGGGCTAATAATAACCAGTTGTCAAGATTTTCAAGGCTATTCTTTTTGCTGCAAAGTGTCCTCCACATGGTTCATTATGACATGCATGTAGAATGTCATATGTCTCATCTTCTCTCACACATCTTCTCATAACTTGATCAGGTCTAGTGTAAAATAAGAGATTATCTATGCAAGAGAAACATAAAATTTTCTCTACAAGAAACTTCTTTTCCTTGTAAGAAAAATGTTCTGGTATTTTATTAGCTACAATGTAATTAGCAATGTCTACATACCATGGAGTTTGAACAATAATATGAAATAAATGCATCATCTACCAGAGTAGTATCAGTATCATCATGACGATTTCTTGATAAATAATCATCTATAACATTGGCTTTTCTAGGCTTATCAATAATAGTTATATCAAATTCTTGCAACAACAATAACCATCTTGCTAACCTACCAGTTATAGCAAGTTTAGTCATGAGATATTTAATTGCTACATGATCAGTATGAATATATATGGAATAGCCATTTATGTAATGCTGAAATTTGTTTAGGGCATAAACTATTGCTAGCAATTCTTTTTCTATCATTGTGTACTTTAATTCTAGTCCATGAAGGCCATTGCTAATATAATAGATTGCATTTCAAATATTTTGAGACTATTGTGCTAGAACTACACCTATGGCATAATCAGAGGCATTTGTATATATATGAAAAGGTAAATTCCAATCAGGGCTTTGTAAAACTGGGGCTATAGTCAGAAGTTTCTTAAGCTGTAGGAAGACTTCATCACATTCGAATGTCCAACTAAATTCAGCTTCTTTTGTGAGTAACTTATACAAGGGACTAGCTATTTTGCTAAAATATCTTATAAATTGTCTATAATATCCAACATGACCTAGAAAAGATCTTACATCTTTTGATTTTGTAGGTATGGGCAATGTTTGAATTACCTTTATCTTAGCTAGATCCACTTGTATTGTTGTAGTTGATATGAAATGACCAAGTACCACACCTTCCTGCATGAGCATGAAATATTTTTCACTATTAAGTGCCAAATTATATTCTTGACACCTTACCAAAACCTTTTCAAGATTCATCATTGCTTCCTCAAAAGTGACTCCAAATTTTGTGAAAGCATCCATATATATTTCCATACAATCATGTGATATATCAGCAAAGATGCTAATAATTGCTTGTTGGAACATTGCAGGAGCATTACATAGACCAAATGGTAAAATAGAGTATGCAAAATTACCCCATGGGCATGTAAATGTGGTTTTTTCTTGATCTTTAGGAGCAATACTGATTTGGTTATAACCACTATAACCATCTAGAAAAGAGAAATACTTCTATCTAGCTAGAGTGTCCATAACTTGGTCTATAAATGGTATAGGAAAGTGGTCCTTTTTGGTGGCCTTGTTCAATTCTCTGTAATCTACACAAATTCTCCATTTTCCTCCATTTTTAGGGACTATTACTAGGGGTTACACCTATCTACTATCAGATATATGATAAATAAAACCAGCATCAAGCAATTTTTGTAGTTCAGTTTTAACTATCTCTCTAAGGCTTGGATTTATCCTTCTCTAGGGTTGACAGAGTGGTAGAAAACCTTCATTTATGTATATCCTATGGGTGGAAAATGTAGGACTCAACCCATTCATATCACTATAGTCCCATGCAAAGGCCTTTCATGTCTTTGAAGCAACTCTTTTAACTGTTCCATCTGTGTTTGTGTTAATTTGGGATTAACATATAGATTATGACCTTTAGACAATTCAACAGTAGTGGTAGACTCTATCATAGTAGCTTCAAAAATTGGACTTGCTTCTAATTGACATGGTAAGAGTGGATGAAGAATGTCAGGTTCTTTGAGAAAAATACAATTCTTATCACATTCTTCATATGTGATTAATTCCAACATAGAACTTTTAGATACATCTTTTTCTACCACACAACTGTTAGTAAGGATACTCTGAAGTACTGAATCTTCCTCTTGCATCTTTAGAAAGGATTTTCTATGCAACATCATGAGTTTTACTATAGAATTTAACTCTTCTTCTTAATCCCCTAAATCTACCCAAATAGATGTGCTCAAATCTGGTAATGGTTGTGCTGGAGGATATAAATCAAATTTCTTTGCTGCTTGGCCATTAGATATGGTCATATTTCCTAATCTACAATTTATATTTGCATTAGCTATGGCTAACCATGGTTGACCTAGGATGACAAGGTAACCAGATAAATTAACTTTGGGGGATAAAATCATGAAGTCTGCAAGATACTCTAGAGAATCTAAGGTTACAACTATGTTTTCTATCATCCCATTAGGGGTGATGGTAGAACTATCTGCAAGTTGTAGAATTGTTGGAGTAGCCCTTAGTCCTTGTATTTTCAACTTCTTCATAGTCTCCTTGGTCATGACATTTATAGTAGCACCAAGATCTATTAAAGCAGTTTTAACAAACTGACCATTTATACTAACATTTATTACTAGACTTCTTGGATTAGAATATTTTGGTGTGATCAATTTTTCTAAAATAATGTTAGCCAATTGTCCCACAACATGGACTGTGGTGGAGTTCTTTTTCTTCCTTCTAGGATTCTTTAGGCAAGCATCTATAATGGCTTTCTATAGACTAGAACTTTTTTAATGGCTTGGAACAAGGGTATTTGGACATGTATGTTCTTCAATTGATCAATAATCAAAAGGTTGTTCCTCTGCTTGTATAGATTTTCTTTGTATAAACTTTTCTAGAAAAGGAGGTTCCACTACTGGTTGAGCTTGGGTTGACATGATGACATTGGTTGGGTCAACTGTCTCAACAGCTAAGGGTTCTAATGTTGTAGGAGGATCTAGTTTTTCAGTTATAAGAGGCGGTTTAAGCACTAGTAAAGTTGTACTAGATCTTAGATGTATATCTACAACACTATGAGCATAAGCAGTATATTGTAGAGCATCAACACTATACATGGGTTGTTGTAGTTATTGGCTATTTGGATTTGGCTGAGGTTATGTAGTTAACTGTGTCTACTTTTGAGGTCCAAGATTTGTAGGTGGTGGCATTAGAGAAGGTTGTTGAACTAGAGGTGGTAATTGTGAAGTACTGGTATTTTGGTTAGGCCATTATTGAGATCCCCTCCATTGGTTTGTAGATTTCCAATTCCCTTAGGGTGGTTGCCATTGGTTCTGCCATTGGTTACTCTATTGGTTAGGCTAGAGTGGTTGAGAATTTTGAGGCCATTGGGATTATTGTAGTTTTTTTTTCCTAGCATTATTCCAATTAGGTTGATATTGTGGAGGACCATGAGGATTAGGGTTTTTCAATTGATTACCATATGAATTTGAATTTTGCAAAGGGTCTTGAGGCATACCTTGACATTGGGCCCATGGTTAGTGTTGAGCAACAAAAAATAATTGCTCATCATCTCCATCTATCTTGGGGTACTCAGTTGGAAGATGTTGGTTCTCCATGCTTGCAACCAATTTACATTGGCAATCCTTCTTTTGCTTCTAGCAATGAGGGTAGTATTCAGCTAGTTGTAACTTAGCTTCTACATACTTCTTCTTTGTAGTCATTGTGTCAAGATGTGTAGCGACATCATTGATGATGTCCTATTTGAAATATGGCAATAGGTTAGATATCTCGAGCTTTGAAATACCTTGATTGATTCCTTTAGTGACTATGGAATGAGGTCCTTGGCCTTTCTTCATGGTTGACCTTGAATAGTTCTGACAGATCTTCTTGGGGTCATCCTAGGAAGCTTGATATACATCACCACCAGCCATCAGGTCTAGTGCTTCTTGACAGTTATCATTCACACCTCTTAGAAAGACTAGCTTTTCTGAATCCTTGGACAACACATGTTGAGAGTTCTTCTGCAGTGTATATAAGAAATGTGAAACATAGTCTTCCAATGTTTCTTCTTCCTTCTGTGATATCCGGAAGACATCATCTCCTCTTCAACCAGATGCTTTACAATACTCTTTCTACTTATCCAAAAATAGAGTTTGCATTTCATCCCAAGTTCCAACTGTGTTGGCTCCTAAGCCCATGAACCATCATAGAGTTGATTCTTTCAATGTTGGTAGAAATAATTTGAGCTTGTGGGCATTAGTGTTGTAGTCAAAACTATGACAAATTATGTCAAATTCAAACCAGAAAGTATCAGGGTCTTCCGTTGCAAGGCCATAGAACTTTGGAAGGGTAGCTGTAGGTTTATTCTTGAGATTATCAGTATTTATAAGGCTTGGGAGAGGAAATGGAAAAGTAGGTTGTGCCATTACTAGAGGTATTAGATTATGAGGTTACTACTAAAAAGAGACATTGGGTATTGGATGATTAACAATTGGTGGCTTCAAAGTAGTATTATCAAGAAAACTACCCAAAACTTTAGTAAAAGGTTGAAGACCACTTGTATCTATTGGTTTGGCTCTTGAAGATGATGTTGTAGGAAAAACAAGGCTTGCATCTTCAAAAGGCAACTCAACTTCTTCTTCTTCAATTTCTTCATTCAAATTAGTAGACTCCCATGGAAGAAATATGCCATATTCATCTCGTTGTCTTCTTCTTCAATGCGTGCAATTAAATTCTCGACATTGGTGAAGGAAGCTTCAAAACTAGAAATTTCTAAAAAACTTTATCTAAGAACTGACTCAAAAATGCTCCTAGCTTGACACCATCCTCGGCAATGGTGCCAAAAAATGGCTTGCCTCACAATAGGTGTATCATAGTCATGCTCTGGGCCATGCTTATGAATAATGTATTCAATCTAAGGACTATTTTTCAAACTATGAGGTGCATTCAATCTTGTCAACCTAGGGATGTATACTTGAAATGGTTGACATAGTATGTGCACTAGGTCTCTTAATGAGTCACTGAGCTTATGCTGTAGGAAAACAAAATGCAAGGAAAAGAACTTACACTATTACTGGAGGAAACTAATGCACTTAACTCTATGAATATTGGAAATACAATGAAAGGCTAACAAATATTCCAACTCAGTTCATCCACTATAACTATTCTCATAGATGTTGTAGGAACATTCACGAAGTGTAATGCTATAGGAAGGAAATACTAAAAATACTCAAAAATAAATCTATACTATGCTAATTTAATCCACCTTCCAAGTGGGTCCCCTTGGTCAACTTCAACTAAACTACTAACATAGGATAGAAGCCAAAAACTATTTCATTATATTTTAGAGATTCATTACATGGAAACAACACATAGAACTCTAAAAACACAATTCACTATAAAAGTTAATAATTTGTTCCCATTAACTTTTCCGTCTTCTAACTAAACTAACACACTTGGTCTGATTCCTATATATAGGAGATCAATGCTTATTCCAAAATAGAAAAGTAAACAACCTAGCTATAAATCCGCAGGAGAGAAAGAAGGAAAATAACAACTCAAGGTGGGAAGAAGAGATAATAGCTTAAGGTGGGAATAATAAAGTCTAAACATCTACTTGCCATAAGAATAAATGCAGTGAATGTAGTAAGTCTTCATAGCTTCTCCATACTTGCTGCCATGTCCTTTGGAACTATTATGACTTTCCTCCACCATGGCTACACCTCAATGTTCTTCTCTCCTTGAATGCTATTGGTTGTCTTTATGCTCATCTTTGAATTCTTCCAATCATCTTCAACTTCATTACTAATAGGTTAGTTATAATGCAAAGATAATTGTAAACAAGAATTTTCAAATTAAATTCAAATATAAGAACACACATTTTGATAATTATATGAAATATTGCATCATATATATGATATTGGCAAAAGATGACATACTATCTACCCATAGGTTAATCATTGGTTCAGGTAAACATAGCTCCACGAATGTCTTGATGAAAATGAAATAGAGTATTAACAAAGTGTTTAAAAACTATCATGAAATAGAGGTAATAATTAGCCTGATCAATAATCATAATAAAACAATATTAAATCATTAATATTTTAATATTTTAATTCTATTTTTATCCAACTTCTTAAATTAGACTTTTAAAATAAATATTTTAAATTGAAGTACATATTTAATTAATTTCTAAATAATTAAAAAACATCATATTCTAATCTTTCTTTAACCAATTTTCTAAATTTAAACATCTAATTTAGACTTCTAAATTTAGGCTTTTTATTTAAAATATAAATTTAATTAGTTTTTAATTAATCAAATATTCACATATTTTAATATTTTTTTTAATCAAATGATATTTATTACTCAACTAATAATATTATTTAGAGTTTATTATTAAAATAAAACTCTTAAATAATAATTATTAAATTAAATAAATATAAATATGCTAAAATTAGAACTATAATTTAACCTTTTAAACTTAATTCTTTTATTTATTTAATTTTTCAATTAATTAAATATAATTAAATATTGAATTTTCTATATACAATTTGCATGCACAACTTTATGCAATTTAAATAAAAATATCTTCATTAAATTAATTTTCTTTCTCACTTTAATTAATCATGAGACATTTTTAACATCATATTTATTAATTTAACTAGTAATATTATTTAGAGTTTATTAATTAAAATAAAACTCCTAAATAAATTATTATTAAATTAAATAATTATAAATATGCCAAAATTAGAAGTATAACTTTATCTTTAAATTTTATTCATTTATTTAAGTAATTCAAGAGACATTTTTAATAATATATTTATTAACTTAATTAATAACATTATTTAGAGTTTATTATTAAAATAAAACTCTTAAATAATTATCATTAAATTAAATAAATGTAAATATGTCAAAAATAGAACTTTAATAAAATATTTAAATTTAATTCTTTTATTTAATTAATTCACAAGAAATTTTTAATAATTAATGCCAATAGGCATTCTACAATGGCAGAATGGGTGGAATGTCATGTTGTGAGCATGTTAATGTTAACTTTTATCTTTCTAGATTAAATTTGACAACCATCTACACTTCAAGATTTTAAATTTTATTATAAATAGATTATGCTATTACAAATAATTTAATACACACTAAATAAAATATTTGTTAAAATTATAATATCTTTGGAGAATCATTTTTTTAAGAAATTAATATAAAAAGGTTAAGTTAGTGAAAAAATAAAATAAATTGAAAAAAGAAAATATAAATAGTTTTGGGTGTAGTAAATGAAATTTTGAACATTTTGTAGTGGATATCTATCGACATTTCTTTAGACAGATTTATTGAAGATATCTAAATCTTTAAATTTAATTTTTTTATTTAATTAATTCATGAGATGTTTTTAATAATTAATACCGATAGGCATTCTTCAATGGTAGAATTGGTGGAATATCATGTTGTGAGAGTGTTAATGTTAACTTTTATCTTTCTAGATTAAATTTGACAACCATCTACACTTCAAGATTTTAACATTTTTAATAATTAATGCCAATAGGCATTCTACAATGGCAAAAAGGGTGGATTATGATGGTGTGGGCATGTTAATGTTAACAATTACTTATGAGCTTAAATTTGACAATCATTTGCATGTCAACATTTTATTATTTGATTTTGAAATAAAAGCAGCCAAAACAAGGGGGCTGGCCCATTACAAACTAGCTAGATGAATACAATTAGATAACCATTAGAACAAAACTAACCCCTAATGCTTTTTAAAACAGAAACAAAATTTTATGCTATAATTATTATAGTAACTATAGGCTTTAAAAAAAATGCCTGTCAACAAGCAACAAAAGTTTATACTAAAATTATAAAGATATCTACAGGCTTTAAAAAAAATGTCTATTAACCAACAGAAGTCACTTAACAAAAACAAAGGCCTGACAGCCTTAAAACTGAAAGAGTTTGTAAACTAGTGGATTAACAACATGAAAAAAAAGAAGAAGGGGGAGAGCCCTTAAGATTTCTTGACCTCCTTCTTCCCTAGGAGGACATTCACCCAATCTTCCACTAGGAAGTCAAAAAGTAGCTTGGAGTCCTCCTAGGGTAGGTCCCCTTTAGCATCCGTCAATAGGCACAGAGTGGTAGCCGCTGCATGAGTGACTTTAATCGTAAACTTGGTTAATAGTCCCATTCTTTCCTCCAGCACCTGAATTCTCTCATGTAGCTCATTACCAGCCTTATCTAAAACACCTAAATGTCCGTCCCTACCAAGCTATATATCCTACACAATAAGGGGGTTAGTGGCCTTATTAGAACCTACTTTAATAGGGGAGGAGATCATAATGAGGGAAGGGATCCTATCCACCATTTCAGGGAATTGATCTTTAGTTAGGTCCACACACCTGGGCACAACTGTCATTGAGATATGCAACACCTCCTTATTTTCCTTACTATTACCTGATATCAACCTGGAGGAATTAGAAATCTCTTCTTCAACCCACTTTGTACCTCCCTTACCGAAGTTAACAATTTTCTCCTTCATTCTTCTTTTGTTGCAGCCTAAATCCTCAGAATCTGATTCCTCCTCTTGCGAGGCTCCCTCCCTTAACTTCCTCTTAGCCTAAAACTTATCTAACCTCCCTGACCTCCTCCTTCCCCCTCTCTCCTCATCCTCTAACTCCATTTGCATTTTCTCCTTACCTTTTCCTATTTTCCCCCTAGGGAAGGGATTAACTAGGGACCCACTAGGAGAGGGCTGAGGGGTGGGGGCTCTAGGACTAGTAATCCTAAGGGGGACCATTTAGGGCCTAAGGTTTGGGTGCATAAGAATCTTACCAACTTCCACAATCTTAGGGGCACCAAGGCAAGGTGAAATTGGTACAGCCTAAAAATTAGACCCTGGTGAAGAATAGTAAAATTAACCTCACTTCTCATTTTATCTTTCACATCCACAATAGAATCTTCAAGATCATGCAACAGGAAGAAGGGAATTGAAAGAAAATCATGGTGTCTAAAATGATTAAGAAGAGGAAAATGGTAGTAGTAGCAAACTCCATACCTTCCTTCTAGGGTAATATTTTTCATCAAAATCAAACAAACCTCATTCCATAGGTACTAGAATGTACTAGACCAAGGGCTTCCTCACACTATTATCAATCATAGTTTGTTCAATGCACAACAAGTCACCTTCCATCTCTATAATTTGTTCCTCTCCTCTCTCTCTATTCAAAACCTAGTCCTTAAAAAAAACTTCACTCTTAGAAAGATAAACCCATAAACATAGATTATAATTACATTTAATAGTAATAATTAAACCTACCAAATTGGTGAGAAAGATCATGAGTTAGCCACCATGATCTTTCCCTCAATCGTTTCCATCATTTCCAACATGCCACAAATCTATAAAATATAAATCCTTTTTTTGCACAGCGTACAATGAGCCATCACTAATACATTTGGCATCAATTTGCGACGGCTAAGTGTCACAATTACGATCGCAATGTGTCGCCACTGTGACAGTAATAGATGTCATTGTTTTTTAGTTACAAATTACGATTTCTATCCTCTGCCATCGCAATTACGATGCCTATCCATCACTATAAAACAACTTTATTATGGCACGAACCTCGTCCCAAGCTTTCTGACGTGGTAGCGATGACATCTGGCGATGGGGTCGCTCTAGTGGCAACCTTGATGTCCATCATAATTCTTTTCCTAGACATCGTAATTGTGACATCAACAACAAATTGCCACGGGGGTGGTGATGGCATCACTGTGGCGGCGACGCCGACGTCTGTCACAATGCTTGCCGTGGATGTCCCAATTGCGACGGCCACTGCAAGCATTGCAATGACACCGCTATGGTAGCGATGCCAAGTTCATTGCAATTGTGATGTCCAAGGCAAGAATTGCAACAGGGCCACTATGGCAGCAACACCAACTACCATCATCACCACAGCGACCCCGTTGCAAGCATATTCAACCTACTGCTTCAGCCACAAACATATTTGCAAGTTTGACAAGTAGAAATATATCTCCATTTCTCACATTTATTTGATGAATTTTAGAAGTATAAGGAAATATTGGCTGTAGGGATCTAACATTGAATCATTGAAAAAGTTTGAAGTAATGTATCTTTTCATGATATTTTGACTTCATTATCAACTTTCTGCAATGTTTGCCATGTTTTCTGAATGGTTGCCAGCAATGTGATTTTCCCTCTGTTTTATAGGTTTTGCCCCAACATCAGAATATTGTCTAGCTTTACTTAAACCAAGTTTGCCAGGAACTTCTCTTTGTTTCTTTAGCTTAGTACCATTTCCACTAGAAAGCTGCCTGTTTACAAGAGGCATCGGAGTATCACAAAATTTAGCAATGTTACACTCATTCTAAACCACACCAGCTGTAATTTTAGATGTCTTGGTTTGCTACATAGAAACACAACCATTTATTTTGTTTGACAGACCATTTCCACGAGGTTGTTGTGGATACTTAGAAGCGACTAAACATGCAAAACTTTTCACAGCTGGATACTCTTTTCCAAAAGGCATTTTTGCAAAGTGTTTCTGCTTAAGAAAAATGTCAGCCTTCTTAAGCTGTAACTTCATGCATTTCTTGCTTTCATTGGATCATTTCTTCCTCAAAATATGCATTTCTCTTAGAAAAAAATTCCCCTTGAAAGACAATACTTGTAAAAATTGAGGACATGGAAGATGCTTCATAAGCTTTAATCTATTTCTACTAATGAGGTAGTGGTTGTCCGCATGGTGTTTTTGGTACTTTTGGCTAGAAATACATTTAGTTTCTTGACTATATTTTTGCAACCTATGTGGATGCATAGCTTTTACACGTGACCCATTCATTTCCCTTCCCTTACAGAGCAAAGTACCATTTTTGCCTCCCTACCAAAAGGAACATATAAAGATTCATTAGGACTAAAAGCAGTTTTCTAAAAAAAAAACATATACACTGCAGCATTAATACAAAAAACAAGCACCTGAAATAAGGAACCATCTTCTAGGGATAGGAGCTTAGCAGCCTCACTCTCATTATCTATAGAATTATGGACCACACTACCATTCTCTAGATGCTCATCAGCTACAAGTTTACCATTTGAATCATTTTTTGGAAGTTTAGTAGCATGATGCCGAGTAATAATACCTGTCAAACCATTTGTAGAATGTTTGACATTCTCATGATCTGTTACCATTAATTTTTGAATAAGCTTCAGAATTTCTACCAATATAGTTCTCATTATCATTGCTTGCATCATAGTTCTGAGAATGTCTAACAACCATATCATTAAAATTACCCACAGAATCAATTCCCTTTATTTCAGATTCTTGCTTCTTAACATTATTACTAGACCCATTCGATGTGCATCCATTACTTATGGTATGACTTGACTAGAAGACATTATTTGTTTGAATACCATTGGTTCTTAGAGGAACCATCTGTAATGTAGCATCATGATCTGCTGATGATCTGGATTTACTACATGACTGGCCAGAACTTGTGTTCTTTTCTAGACTTTCTGAAATGAAATTGACATTTGACAAATTTTCTACCTATTGGGGTATCTTGTTTACACCTGCAACACTAAAAGAGATTGTTGTCATTTGGAAAGAATGCATGTTTTTTGTCACCTGGGGGCATATGAATCTTGTAAGTGATTTTCCTTAGGTGGAACAACATTAGTAAACAAAAATCACAATAGAAATATATAAATTACAAACATAAAACATTAGGTGGAATGACATTACCTCGACGATTAATTCTATTATATTCCAAATTCCATAGGCGAGGTGTCATTCTTCGTGGCTTTGATGTAGTCTCTTCTTTCCCATTGAAAAGATGTTTTTTCGTACTTCAATACTTATGATTCCTGTGGAGGAAGTGTCTACACACATCAAACACCTGCTTTCCTAAACTTTTTGAATGACGAGATTTCATCTTTGGACCACAAACTAGACATGCAAATTTTCCCTTTGTTTGAAGACCTAAAAGATAATGATATAATTGGATTATTAAATATGTTGATTTTTATAATTAGAATTTTTGTGCACAACTTGAATTCACTATAACATACTACAAAAATGTGTTAGCCCTGGGGCATCATGTATTGTCGATGCAAGTATTGCATGGAATTGAAATTGTCTTTGTCCTATTGGTCTAGACACATCATACATAGTGACACCATTCCATAACTCCACCAACTCGTCAATAAGAGGCTCAATATATACATTCATATCTTTAACTTGATATTTACCTACTTGAATGAACAATAACATTACATAATCATTGTGACCGTTTTACTGCAAGATTTGTAAGTACATGTAAATTAATAACTATCAAATGATAAGATACCTAGAACAATCATTGCCAACATAATGTGCTCCCTCTTTATTGACATCCACGGAGGAATGTTATTGTTGATAACAAAAATAGGCCACACCGAGTAAATAGATCTCATCTCTCCAAATGGATTGACACTATCCACCGCCAATGAAAGCCTGAGATTACGAGGTTCTTCTTTGAAGTGTTGCCACTTTTCCTCTATGTGCATAAATGCCAAACCATCCACAGGGATTCGAATAATGTCATCTCAACTTCTATTGCATGCATGATAATCCATAAATTGAGCCAAGCTACTACACCTAAATAATTGTCGCATCCGTGGAATAATGGGGATGTAACGAAGAACCTTTTGAGGCACCTTTTTTTGTAGTCGATGTTTTCAACATCTACTCCTATGACATGTAGGACATTGTGTTGCAAATTCATATTCTTTATAATATATAATATGATCATTAGGACAAGCATGTATTGCTTCATACTCCATTCCAATATCTTTCATAATAGCGGTTAATTCTCAATATGAGCGAGGTAGAATATTTGATGATGGTAATAGGAACTCGCCTATCAATCTACAACAAAAAATATAAGCTGTTAATATAAACAATATTAGTGGTACATTGTTCACCCTTTGTTAACTATAAAGACATATATGACATACCTTAACATACGTGACATTGTTATGTTGGATAAACCATTCATAACCTTCAAGTTCAACAACAACAATACAACAGAGAGAAGAGTTGTTTGGGAGTCTTTGTATAGGGGCTCGTATGCCTTCTGAAGTAGAGGTACATCGAGGCTATCATCATCATCATGATCAGATACACTTGGACTTAATGTGTCATGGATCAATGTATTTATACCATCCTCTTCAATTGTGTTTTCTGGCGCATGATCGTCATCTTCCATGGGATCATTATCTTCACCTTGGATATTTGCACCTCCATGTTCCTCCACTTCGAAAACTATATTCTTCGGATTGTTGTGGTTCATATCATGTACTTCCCTAGGAAGATCAACCTATATAAAATTGATTAACATAAATAAACCATGATCATCAACTCATCATCAAGTGATTTCATATGTATATAAATTGTTAAAATGATATAATGAATGACTTACCAGTGGATGATAGTCATGCCCCCCTTCAATGTGACCATTCTCCCTACAATGTCTCTTAACTATTTTGATTAGAAATCTTCTACAGTTTAAGCCCTTACAAATATTGCAAGGAAAATAACATTTTCCATCACCTTTTCTTTTCAAGTTAGACTACAATCTAGCGATTGTCTCCATGTTTTGTTCTTCACTTATATTATCTGACATGATTGTTCTTTGCAGGAAGCAAAAATCAGGCTATGAAAACTTCGGTCTACAACTTTCACAAACTAAGAAAAACTGTCGAAAGTACACAAATCTTCTTAGACCTAGCTAAATACTTTAATATTTTAAAAATAATTTCTTTGACTTTATTCCTAAGATTATTTGTAAAACTTTGACCAACCACCTGAAGGTCTTATTTCAAGAGACCTTACAACATTAAGCCACTAAAAGCAATTTCAAAACATATAAGCTAAAAGTCTAGTTAAAATATACATTAGAATAAAAAATATACAATTTTCATAACCGAGCGCGTGGCTATAACTCGTACAATGGCCTTCTTGCTTAGCTATAGAAGCTCTCCAGCAATCAAATTATACAAACTACAAGGCCTAACAGCAATTTCAAAACATATAAGCTACAAGTCTAGTTAAAATATACATTAGATTAGATTCAACAATAGAAAGCAATGTTATTTAGAATTAGATTCAACAAACCTTAGCAGTGTAAATAGCCATCTCCTCTAAACTAGACTCCAAACACGAGGGGGCATTCACATACTCTTCCCCTAAAGGTATCCTGAAGAACAAAAGCCACTATTCTTGAGTTTGTGAATTGCACCTCGAGATGAATGAAGCTTGAAAGGAATGAAAATTGTTTTCATACATTTAAATCAGGATGTAATATTTATTCATAAGTATATACCTTGCAAGCACTTAAAATTGCTGTTATATGTGTTGCAGGAAAAGAAGAACTTTACATTGCTTTAACTTGCCATTGATGAGTATCATCTAAGACTTTTACCAAAATTTTCCCAAAATTTTTTATCAATTTTGCCTCTCCATAATTATACTTATTAAATAAAATAAACCACACACTTATTGTTTACTACAGGAGAGTTATGTTCATATGTTAAGATATAATTCATTTTTTGTTATGAAAATCTGGGGATGCCAAATGCTCTCAAATCTGTTATATTCACTTTTGTTCTAATTTTACTATAGTTAATTTCAATGCAAATTAAGGTTATACTTTTTTTGAAGAATGATATTGAATGGTCTGTCACAGGTTTGTGCTTCATCACTTGGTGAGATTTTTGCCAAGGCTCAATTAGATGAGAGAGCCATGATTGAAGAGGCCTCAAATTCTATAGCTGCTGATATGCCAACCATTCATCCAAGTGCTATTGAGGAACATGGTGAAGTAGAGAAACCGGAGTCTTCAAAAAAACCAAAGGAAACGAATGAACCACTTGAGGAAGATGGATGCCAGTTAGGTAAGGTTGATTCTAGTGAAAAAAGACTTGAAATTTTTGAAACCCTCGTGCAACAAGATATAACTTAAGAGGTTGAGATGCACCTGGTGGAAAAGCAAGAATCTCCAACTATAGTTCAATCATCAATTGAGATCCTATCTCGAAGTGATGATATTGTGAAGCAGCAAGAAGAAGGGTTGCTAATTGTGGAGCTGGTTACTGGAGCTGATGGTAATGCTTCTGCTTCTAAAGAACCGGAGTCTCAAGTGGTACATTCTGGTGTTGATGTTCAGAATGAAAAAAAATGTGACAGATAACAGTGATATTCAATGGAACAGTGATATTCAATGTAACAATGATATCAACAGTGCTTTAAGACAGTACGCATCTCTTAGACAGTGAGATATCAATAAAAGATAGTGATGCTCAATAGATGTCACTGCTATGATAAGCAAGGTCTTTTATATTATAGAGATCTTGAAGATGATAAGAGTAGTTAGGAGCAGCATTATGAAGAGTTGTGAGAAAAGGAAGGAAACTAAGAAATGAAGACAATATCAAGGGCACTGATGAAAACATCGAAAGAATGCGATAGCTATTAGAGACGCTACGAAGCAGATGAAATACATTTTTACACAAATGTTTCCAGTATAGGAGTTCTTATAATAGTTTTCCATTTTTATTAACTTTCATTATATAAATGAAGATCTATCTAGGTTGCAGCAAAGCAAATCTTTATGATTCTGGTAAACTTACTATTGGTAGTTGGGTAAGAATGGCACCTTACATCAAATGTAGGATGATTAGGTTGATCTAGACATCCATGGAAAATATTGTGACTCAGAGGGACTTTACATGAATATTAGGTCCTAAATGATATTTACCACTATAGAATTTTGAAAAAAAAGTGATGGTCATGACAACTTAGTCAAAAGGATGTTCAATAGAGCATAAGGTCTCTTGAATATTATAGCAGTAAGAAAGAGATAATGGAAGGCACGTGTCTTAGAGACAAAGATACAAGTTTGTCTAAGAGCAAAGCATTACATAAAATAAGATAAGAACATTGTTGTTGAAAAGACGAATACTAAAATCTAAAAGGAAATCCCAAAGAATGAGAATTCCAGTGCAAAATAGTGATCAACAAATTAAAGGACAACAACAGTCAAGAATCATGCAATTAAGATAGTAAAAATAAAATTAATGGACAAGAGCCAAGTCATTAAATGGTGCTCATTCAAAGACAAAGAAAAGTGCTGCAAAACACTAAAAAAAGTGAGAAGGAATTGGAGATATCTAGAGCAGAGATCAATTAGAAGTCATCAAAATTAGTCACTATTATCTAGGAACAATGTTAAAGGACAGTGATAAAGAAATACGAAATTAAAGGACAGTGATGAAGAAATGTTGACACACTTTTATATGTATGTTCAATGAGCACAGATCAAGAACAATGGTAAATGTTAAAAATAACAAAACAGATATGTCATCAAATGGAATCCATAACAGTGATGACAAGACAGTGAGATGGACTGTTATAGAAACTCAGAGATGATAGGACATGACAAGATGTACATTTGCCATTGTCTAGAGGAGCATAATCATCAGAGGTTACAGAAGAGCTATCAACAATGATATGAGTAGATTTAATAACATTAAAATAGCCTGATCGCAATTAATTTCAGTGAAGAAGAAGATCAAAACTATGATAAATATTAGAGAGCATGACCCATATGATGAGGGGCAGAAAGAGAGATAATTTCACCTTTTTATTAAAGGCATTTAGAGTGTTTGCAAGGTGATTCACTATCCTTGGATACATTCACAGCTTTTATTTGAAGGATATTCACCATATAATGATCATCAATTTACTGTCTTGTCTAAGGGGTCCAAGCACTAATGTCAAACACCATTTTCTGTTAATAATGGTACAACACTTTTGGTGAAGATACAATATCTACGATTGTATAAAATGATGCTCTTGGTTACACAAAGTAGACCTAGAAACACAATAAGAATATTATGATGGCCATCAGACAACAAAGAGCAGTGAGGTGGCCAAGGGTAGAAACAATGTGTGTGCCATATAAAAGCAGCAATAATATATGTATAAGAGAAAAAATAGTGATCAAACATTGTAAGGAAGCAATGAGCAGATATGCATCCAAATAGTGCTACTGCAATGAAAAAATAGTGACATTAGAGAGAAATATAGTGGTGAATATACATGCAAAACAGTGATTGACATTTGTAGGTGCACTTTTAGTACCCCTATTTTGAAACTTCAATATGTGGTTGTCCTAAATCTAGGTTCCACTAGTTTACTAGTCTCCTGGTTGATGAAATATGTAGACAATATTGTCAAGGTCTATGCAACATCTATGGCAGAGTTGGAATGGTATAAAATGCTTTGTAAGGATTAAAACATTGGTTATTATGATTCTTTCAAAGAGCAGGATGGACGATTGTGCCACAGGTGTTGGGAAAAGCCCTAGCTATATATCTACTGAAATTCATAAGTTTAAGAGGGATATCAAGGAAGCTAAAAGGGAAAAGGAGCTCCAAGATGTCCAATATATGTAGTAGGTCATGGCTCTTCTTTCTCAAGCAGATGCTGACATGGCATTAGAAACCTCCTGCAATGTTTCCTAGAATTGAGGAGAGTAGTTAGCAGATCTCAAGAAAATTTCATTACTTGTGAGCCATATTCACATTTTAAATGTCCTCTTATAGGGAAAGTGACGAACGATCTAGTTTTGATCTCAACTAATAATTCTTTTGAGATAGAAGCAATTGAGAGTGAGTTTGCAAGAGGTGAGCCAAAGGATCCCCTTACTGGTATAGTTCTCCTGAATTCCATTCTTATACCAAACCAAGCCTTGTACTGCACTATAAATCTCTAGAGGTAGTAGAACTACGTGGCAAGGATTTTGAAGGCAAAGATAAAGTTGGAGACAAAATTATGTGCCAAGCAAAAAAGAGAGCACTTGTTGATCTGTCAAAACTCTGTAAAGAGAGTACGAATGATAAAAACTGGATAATTTTTGAATCTTTACTTCCATTAATAGTGGGAGCTTTGAAGCCTAATGATAACAAATTGAAGGCACTTTGTTTTTCAGTTTTAATGGTAGTTGTGCAAGACAATAACCATGGGAAGGAAAAACTAGTTGAAGCCAATGGGCTTAGTAAGATCATTAAATGTCTGTTCAATGACTTGAGCCCTGACCTCACAAGGGCTGCTATAAACTTCTTGTCAGAGCTGACAAAAATATAAGAATATCTTGGAGTAGCTAGGCCAACAACGTGGTGCTATTTTGACAATTGTTACAATTTTAATTAGGGGCAATCATCCAAAGTTGACGATGGATATTGAGACTATTCTCAATGAGCTCTCTTATGATGGAAACTCATACAATGAAGGAAACATAAGATCAATGATCTAGTTTAATTGGTGCAAATCCTTTGCCCATTTCCTTTTAAGAGGTACGGAGGAATCCAAATTGGGAATGGTCAAAATGCTCACACAATTGCATCTCGATGAGAACAGAAGAGAGGCCTTGATTGAACAAAATGTAATTGATGCTTTGAAGTTGGAGGGGTTCCTTTGCTACTTCTCTTCTTAGAGAAGCCTAATTTGAATATGAAAGTCAAAGCTATAGCTATTCTAGCATATTTAACTATGGAGCATGGAAGATCTTTTCTTCTTTGTGATGACAAGACACCAATGGAAGCATGCAAGCTTGTTGAAGCCATCATGGGAATTCTAACTTTTTGCGAATTACCAATTGTAGAGAATTCGATGAAGGTGTTGTTATTATTGACGAAAGCTTCAGATGACAATGATGTTGTAGGATTGATTCAGGACAATGATAATAACCTTCAAACCATTTGAGCTTTTATCAAAATGGCCAAGCCTCCCTTGCAATATCAAGCTATACAACTAGTTTTTTTATTGTGCAGAGATTGATGGTTTTGTCTGAATGGATTCTCAGCATGTTCAAAATGCGGCTGTCACATTAAAGCAGAGAATTTGGAGTTGAAAAAGTTCATGTATCTATATCTCATTAATCATGCAAAGAATATCATGCTGATGTTGAAGGTCGAGAATTAGGAAGGTGTAGTCATTTTTGATGAGATTGTGAAGGAGTTAGATGCTTTCATGGTTTCCCATGGAGATAAATGGCATATCAAGAAATGGTCATGTATTGGTAATATTTATGCTAGGAAGAGGTAGGCACAAGATCGTGTGTTGTCACTTACAAAAATTCAAGATCTTGTCTTTTCATAGGATTTGAGTAGAGAGGAGTCTCAAGTTGTTTGAGAACTTAAGTAAGTAATGAGAACTATTTTTAGGAAGTAGAAGGTAAGGGTTGATTGGCTTTAGGAAGGAGATATGAATATAGTCTTTTTCTATAATTATGTGCAAACTTATAGTTAAAATAGGATTTATATATCTACTTTGGTTAATTTAGATGGAATTTATCTGATCTTTTCATATGTTTTGTCTCGAAAAAATATACATGGTACTATTTAGAAGATTCATCCCTACTAAGGATGAGGGGAATGATGCAGAGATGGGTAAGGGATCTTTATCAACTATTAGGCAGTCTTGCCAAAAGATCAAATTGCAATCCAAACTGACAATGTTCCTTAGGGCTACTAATGGCTCACATATACAAATACAAGGACTCAACTTCACAAGGGTTCTACTATGGTTTCCAAGGTCCTCAAACACCTAACCCAACCCAAAAAGTTCACTCACCAAGTTAATGGTAAAATAACAATCAAATTCCATTAGCAAGAATAAAGCTGAGTTCTACAACCTTTTGACCATTATTAGAGCATGTGTAATTAGAGTTGTAAGCCTGTGAAATATTTGAAAGGTTTCTTTACTAGATGTGGAATGGGAGTTGCAAGCCTATGAAGTATTTGAAAGGTTTCTTCAGTAGATGTCATCTTGTGGGACACATGTTTGTATGAAGTATTTGAAAGGTTTCTTCACTATATTTCATCTTGTGGGACACATGATTGTTTTATTCTCATAAACTTAATCTATGCTTGTGTCAAATGGGAATTTCGATGAGTGGATGTCCATTAAAGCTCATGCAAAATTTAGAAGTTTATAAAGGTGACATAGGAGCATAAGTGGTTCTTGGCAATCTTGAATCAACCAAAAACATTTTCTTTGAGTTTTTTCCTTTTCATTCCAGTTCTATGTTTCTTTCAACATTATTTTGAATTGGCTGGTTTTCTCATGTAGACCTTTTTGACATGTTCCTAGCACCATGGTGTAGGAGGACCTATGGTTTGGGCTAAAACCCCAAGATATTCTAGCTTGTAAATGATCCTAGTCTGGTCATTGATGAATAAAGGCTCCAAGAGGGTCTAAGTGGTGTGTGAGGGTAGTTTGTGTGTCTTTGATGATCCTAGCCAAGTCATTGATGAATAAAGACTGCAAGAGGGTCTAAGTGGTGTGTTAGGGTAGTTTGTGTGTGTTTGGGCAAAAGTTGCCAATAGGTGACAAGAAATTTCCAATTTTGGCAAAATGAGATCATGCCAAATGACCCTAAAAAGTGTGTAATTGTTTGAAAGGATGGAGACATGGTTCATGTAGCTAAGGAAGGCATTCTGCATCAATTTGAGGTGATGGTAGGTTGATAGGAGTCAAGATGCTGAAATGTTGTAAATTTGTCATTTTAACTTCAACATTTGGGCAAGATTTTACAAAATCTCCAAAGGTGGTTATGGGTCAATTCCAACAGTTGGAACATGGCAGTTGGAACATGGTTTTTATAGCTAACATATAGAATGAATAGTTCTTAAACTAACATATAACTGATTAAAAAAAACTACAACCCTACATTCTTGTATGCATAACAATTAACATTAAAAAAAAATGGAGATATGTAAATACCAGCCATTGGCAGTGAGACCCTTCTTCCTGCCAATCACCCTTCCTTCAACCAACTGCTCTATATAGTACAAAACCTATGCTTTCCCTAGAACATGGTTAATGTATGTCCAAGATTCTAGAGGAAGAAATATATGTTGGTTTTGTAGCTGGTACTAGAGGGTTTCGTAGCTAGTACTGGAGGGTACTGATCAAAATTCAAATTCTCAAAGCATTCGACCAATCCCCTTGCCCATGCCTCAATAGATAAGATCTATTATAATTACTCCACACCTAGCGAAATAGATTCAAAGTGCAATCGCAATAGCATCTGTCCACATCACCATTTTATCGAAGAATTATTCAAAATCAAGATGGTGCTTGTACGAGCTTTGCCCAATGTTGAAATCGAGAGAACCTATAATTCTAGTGTTCTTATACAATGTGAAGCCTTGTGACCTCCGATGGATGGAAAAAAGAGGACCTTATGCCAAAGCTTTGACAATGCACCAGAAAAAGCGGAGATATCACTTCAAAACCATCGAAAACTGGAAATAGGCTCTGTATCAACTTTCCTATCTCAGCGGCTTCAAGCTCAATGCCTGTAATGGGTAAGATGGCAAGGACCTTTACACTCTTCTTCACTATGGCCTTGATGAGGCTAAGATATGCGCGCGCTCCTCCAAACATTGAAATGGCATATATTGTATATGCTGCCGAACAAAAACCACGTTCCAAATTTTTTTTTTTCAATTTTAGCCTAACGACGTTGCAATTGCGACACCTACATTGCCTGATGTCGCAATTGCAATGTCGTAGGGCTATAATTGAAAAAAAAAGCCAAAAAAATAACATTTTCCCGTCGTCACAAATTGGTGTCACAAATTGACCCCTAACGTATTAGTGCATAAAGGGAAATGAATAAAAAATCCCCCATTTAAAACTTCTAATATTTGGGCCATGAGTTATAATTATTACCTATACTCAAGCTTTTTCTCCTTACCACATAAGCATCAAGTACATTTTGACCCTGCCAGCTCAACAATATTATAAAAAGTAACCAATTAGGATTTAACATTATTTATTTCCTTATTCACTAACTCCCTCACCAAATTTGGCAAAGCATTCAAATTCCTCCAACCTGTTAGCCCTTCCATTTTTAAGCCAACCACTACCATGCCATCAGCGGTGCTACTTCCCTCCCAAAAAATGTGATTCAAATCAAATCTATTGAGGGTGGCTAATAGGTACTTGATATTATTAATAATACTTTTTGATAGCCCATCCCTCCCACATATTTCCTTTAACTATCTCAATAATGACTTTAGAGTTTCCTTCAACTTGCGCATCCCACCATCCCACAACCAAGACAAACTTTAAACCCTAGTACAGAGCCATCACTTATGCAACATTATTTGAAATGTTTCCTAACAAACCAGCATTATCCAAAATAATTCATCCCTTATAGTCCCTAACAATCCATCCCCCCATCAATATCTTATTTTTGGTAGCACCATCAAAATTGAGTTTGACCCAATTAGTTGGTGGGGGTTTCCATCAAGTTCTCTTTCTAGCCATAAGATTAGAGTTGTCAATCTCCATAATTCCATCCATCAACAACTAGCACTTTGCAATTCTTATCTCCAGGGTAGAAGGGGGGAAACTAGTTTTCTCCAATTGTTGTAGCTAATGTTATCAACTATCAATTTGGAGACCATATCAACCATGACCTTCACCTCCCTCTCCTCATTTCTAAACACCCTGTTATTTTGCTCCTTCCAAATACCCCAACACACTTGGGGGGGAATAATCTTCCACAAGTTGATAAGGGGGTGGGTGAATGGGCCTTGCTAGTTCACCAAATGCCCCACCTTCACATTGAGCACCCAATTCACCTCAAACTTCTAGAGGATTTTCCCCCACACCTTAGAAGCAAAATTGTAGTGTAGGAATAGGTGGCTGATGCTCTCTTCCTCCCTCTTACACATATAGCATCTGTTAGGTAATTGGAACACCCTCTTCCTCAAGTTGTCAATAGTGAGAATTTTCCCACGGTAGTGGTCCACTAGAAAATGTTGATTTTTGAGATTAAATGGTTAAACCAAAAATTTCTCTAGTCATTAGATTCAAGAGATTTATCAAACATTAGCCTATAGGTAGATTTAACCAAGAATTCCCTAGTAGAGGTGACCCTCCATATGAACTCATCAGTCCTATCTCTTCTAGGGATCTTGTACTCTTCGAACAAAGAATTCAGCTCATCAATCAAGGCCCTTCCTATCAAGTCATTTTGCTGCAACTTCATCTTCTTCCATTTCCTTCTTGGGCCAATATAATTAGCAACCATTCTACCTCCCATGTCTTGGATTTTATATTGAAGGGATCCAAAATTTGTTCTTGACAAAGGTTTATCTGTAAGCTATGGATCCTTGTAAAAATTGATCTAGTTACCATTCCCCACAAGCCACCTTACACCCTGAAAGGGTTCCATTTCTCATGATGTTACCCTAGATATTAGAGCCCATAGGAAGATCATTTCTCTAGGTACAGTGAGAGAAATCAAGATTACCAAGGTACTTAGCTCTCATTATATTACACCAATTACAGTCTCCCTTCATCAGATTCTACCACACCTTTGTGAGAAGCACATTGTTCAAATCAGTCATCTTCCTCACTCCCATTCGTCCCCTATGCTTAGGTTTACAGATTGTATCCCAGTTGATCAAGTTTAATCTTATCTTCTCGCTTCCCCCAGGTCAAAGGAATTTATGTTGAATTTTTTCCAATTTATTGGCCATACATTGAGTAATTTTGAATATGGATAGGAAGTACACTAGTAATCTTCAGAGAGAGGAGATTAGAGGTTGCAGTTTACCTACAATACTCAGAGTTTTTCCTTTCCATCCAATCAGCTTCTTCTCCATCCTTTCCAAAATATTATTCCAGAAGTTAACACTAACCTCTTTCATAGTTAAAGGAAGACCCAAATAAGTATCTAGTAACTCAGTAACATTACAAGGAAGAATATTAACAATCCTCTGTTGGAGGTCTAGAGGGGTATGAAAGAAGAACACTTTACTTTTTTCAATGTTGATCTTCTGTCCTGCATTCATAGCATATATCTCCAGCACCAACTTCCAAGCTCTAGCTTCACCCATTAAGGATTCCCCACTAAGGAAGGTATCATCCACAAATTGTTGGATCACTTCAGGAGGTAAAGTGGATGTAGGTTTAATCCCTTTGATTATCCCCCCCTCCCACTTCCTCATGAATGCTCTCCCCAGAACTTCAACCACCATAATGAATAGGTAGGGAGAGATAGGGTCACCCTGCCTAAGTCCTCTCCCCCCTCCCAAAATTTCCCCACAATGGCCCATTAACCATCACCGAATAGTTAACAGTTTCTACCATTGATTTTATCATTCTAATAACCTTCTGACTTAGACCAATCCTCTCCATAACTTTATACATAAAGGTCCAATTGACCCTATTGTAAGCTTTAGAGATGTCCAGTTTTAGGGCCATACTAGGATTACCACTTTTCTCCATAGAGTGTAAAACTTCACACATAATTTTTGCAGCATCCAAGATTTCTCATCTTGGGACAAACCCATTCTGGATTTCCCCAATAAACTTATGTGGTAGCGGCTTCAACCTATTCACCAAAATTTTAGAGAAAATCTTGTAAGTAGTGTTACAAAGGCTAATCGATTTAAAATTAGATAGAACCTCCTGGTATTTCACCTTGGGAATTAGAGCAATGAAAGTTTTATTGAGTTATTTGAGGAGCTTCCCAGTCCTAAAGAAGTCATTGGATGCCTGAAGCAGATCTAACTCGATTATCTCCCAAAAGTGCTGAAAGAATGCCAATAGGAAACCATTAGGACTTCAAGATTTATAGGCCTTCATGGAAAACACTGCTCTATAGATTTCCTCCTCAGTCACCATCTATACAAGCTCTTCATTTTCTTCTACTGAGATCACAGAGGGCATAATCTCAATTAGCCACTACTGATCCTCCTCTCTAAAGTTCATTTGATCTTCCTTAAAGGAATTCCTGAAGTAAGCTATTGCCCAATTCCCTATCTCTTCAAGTTTGTTCAGCTTCGCATTATTGTCGTCTCTAATGCTATCAATAGTGTTTCTCCTTCTGTGGATTGAAGCTGATCTATATAAAAATGCAATGTTCCTATACCCCTCTTTAAGCCATAACTCCCTTGATCTCTATTTCCAGTAAATCCTCTCTCTACTCAAAGTTTCCTTCCAAACTTTCCTGAAGTTCCCCTCTTCCTAGATCATGTTATCCGTCAGTGTTCCTTCCCCCATAGCTTTTTGGAGTTTCACTAACTTCCCTTCCACCTCCACCTTGGTCTTAAAGATGTCCCCAAAAAACCTTTTTTTCCAAGGCACCACATTTCTCCTTACATTGTCAAGTTTAACAGAGAGTCGATACATCACTGTCCCTTCTATTCTTATTCCCCACCACTCAACCATTCTAGAGCTTAAGTTAGGATGGGATTGCCACATAATTTCATATCTAAAAGGTCTTGGGACCCCCAGCGAATATTCTTTCCAATTAAAAAGGATTGGGGCATGATCCAAAACTATCTTGGGCAGTCCTATAAGAGAGGAGGAAGTTAATCCTTCCCACCCTGCCAGGACCAAAAATCTATCCAGTCTGACTTGGATCAAGTCAACCCTTTTTCTATTAATTGACCATTTAAACTTCGCTCCACACATCTCCATATCCAAAAGATCATTATCATTTATAAAGTCAGCCAAATCTTTCATACTATTAGTAAAATCAATCATTCCTCCAATTTTCTATGAAGGGTACAGAGGCAAGTTGAAATCTCGCATACAAAAGCTATTCTTGTTTTGAGAAATAAAAATTGATAGCTCCTCCCATTAGCTATATCTACCATTTCTTGTGTTAGGGGCATAGACATTAATAATATTCCATTTCCTATCATGTATCCTATGCTCAGTAATAAGATAGAACTTTGAGCTACAGATAATACTACCATTACCAGCATTTGGATTCCAAAAGGTTGCCACCCCTCCTGAAGCATCTTCTGCTTCATTATTTGTTATAAACATAATAAAATGGACAAAATAATTTCATAAACACTACATAAAAAATAAAAAATAAAAAAATGATTTTCTTAAATTACAAGAGTAAATTTTAAGTATTTTATAATAGATATCTATGGGCATTTTTTAGATAGATTTATATTTAAGATATCTAGATACTAGTTATTTATTAACTTAAGTAATAACATCATTTAGAGTTTATTATTAAAATAAAACTCCTAAATAATTATCATTAAAGTTAATAAATATAAATATGTCAAAATAGAACTTTAATAAAATCATTATATTTAATTTTTTTATTTAATTAATTTCTTAATTAATTAAATATAATTAAATATCAAATTTATTTATAAAATTTCCATTAAATTAAATCATTAAATTATCTTTTAATTTGATTTAATTATAACAAAAAATCACCACATACCCACAAAACTAAAAATGACAACTCAACTGAAGGCAAAGAACATAATCAAACTCCAGGGTCAAAATCATGAATTCACATCACTTGATGAATTTGGATTGATAAACTAACTTAGATACTTGTCCTATTTTCTAGGACAATTGGCTTAGGGTTTAGGATTTTGAGTCAAGAGTTATCTCCCCACTTATACTATTGAAATATTGTGATAGGGTACGTTCATCCTGGCAATTCAAGGAAGTCAATACCTGATACTTGCAATCTGCAAAAAATCCATGCATGTACAAACACAGTATTCTCAACTAAAAAAACAATGATAGGAAGTGTTTCATCATGTAGATCCTGACTAGCAGGTGGCTACGACTCCCTTCCTCAACCACATCAGAAATGTCAAACACAAAGAAAACATACATGCACACCATACACATGCAAGTATGGGATAAGTATCCATAAAAACCACATAAAATTCATTCATCTAACTAACATCATTAAATAATTGAAAGTCACTACATGAACATATATATCATCATCGAACAATCATGCATACATGAAATAACTAAGTAAGTTAATATATAATCAAATATGGTAATCCAACACCACTAATCATAAAACATAATAATAGAATAGGCCTAAAAGAATCTAGTCAAAACAAATTAGAAAAGTCAAGTAGGGATAGGAATTACACAATGTCATTACTAATCTTGCACATTAGATTTGTCAAATATTATGCATTGTAGTTACCACTACAATCTCCCCCTAATTTGTAAAACTATTTGATTTTTTATTTTATGCCATGATTTTGGAGCTTTCTCAATTTCCCATCGATGTAGATACTTCTTTCTACCCATGCTTGCCCAAGACTTTCACACTTCACATTTCTTCATCTAAATGTTGAGGCTGCACAAATATATAAGGAAAAAGATATTATGTGAATATAAAAATGTAGCCTTCATTGATACATTCTACAAATATTGGGTAGAACAACCCATTGTAATATAGTTCTTCACAAACTTCTTATTGTATGATAACAAATATTATGTGTATTCAATTAAAATATTAATAGACTATTAACTTTAAGATTTAATGATATTGCATAATCTAGTAGCTAATAATAAATATATTTAAAGTTATATTAGATGATAACATAGAGTGTCAAGCCAGATGGGGATTGGAGAATGTGAAGCCTTATGAGTTAATGATGGGAATCGATTGTGTTCTTAGATTCATTGTTAACATTATATTTTCAAATAGCCCTGACTTTAGAGTTCTGGCCTGCAACAAGTGGATGTCAAAGCATACCGAGGATTTTGTGATTGAACTTGGTGAAGACATGGGTGCTAGCGACCACATTGAACCAGATAAGATCAAAGATTATATCAAGAAGAGTGAGGTGGCATAAGCTTACCTTCATGAAGGGGTTTGTTGTTGTTCATGGAGGGCATTAAAGGGTATGATGAACATGTGTCCTTTCAATTCATCGATACCTAGAATAATTGGAAGGTGAAAATTAATGGGGCGGTGTTTGAAATGATGGAGGAACTCATTGCAATGGTTGGTGGGTTGTCTCTTGAGGGCAGGAGTTGGTGCAAGTAGGCCAAGATTTTGGACAAAACACGTATGAGAAAAAAATCTACTCTACCATTATGCACTACATAACCCTTGAAGATTGACACCAAGTACTATATTATTACCATTTTCCTATTCTTAACCATTTCAGGAACCAAGACCTAGTTTATTTTCCACACATTATTTTACATTTGATGGAGGATAGTATGTTTAAAGTTAGGAGAAATAGGGAGGAAGGGAAATCCTTTTATATTCCACAATAAGCCTTCATTTTCAAACTAAATACAAATTCCAACTTTCCCTTAGCTTGCCTCATCTGGTTAAACCTCTCACCACCATTACTCCCTAAGTCTCCATGGACCCTAGCCTTGATTTGGCCTTGAAGAAGGTGGACAATAAGCCCCTAAGAGAAAAAAAAAAAGAAGGTTTTATTGAATTTGATACTAATAATAAGTGAAGTACTAAAATGATGAGAAGGTCTAATAAAAGGCTTAAAATGGAAAAAATTAAGACACCCCGAAAGTAGGAGGTGAGTTCAAAGTCCACAAAAAGTGAAAGGAGGTCCACTAAAAGAAAGAGGAAGGTCATGTGCCCTGGTCTACTGGGTAAGAAGGTTCCAAGCACATTTCACATTTTGGATACCCTGGAAGGTAACCCATCCAAGGATAAAAGTTTAGGAGAAGATATCATACCCGTAAGCAAGGATGTTGCTAAGAGTATGGAGAAGAAGGGGTGCCATAGCCATGGGTAGTATCAAAGTAAAACACTACTAGATAGACTAGAAAATTTGATGCATGACCTATCTAATAATTTAGAAGCCATGTGCTAAAAGGTCAACACCCTAGTGGAATTCTATACTAAAGTAATGCACTCGATGGCCACCACTCTTTATTTTCTATAGGTGAGCAAGAACAAGAAGGACAAGGGAAAAGAGAGTGAGATCACCTAATCCCTCTATAGCTTCCTGGTAGATGATTGGCGCAAGACTCTTTTGGAAAAACTTTTCAAGGAGGAGGTAAAGAAGCCGACCATGGAGGATGTTGATGAAATGAAGGAGGAAGACCTAGAGGAGAAGGAGGGGAGCTAGCCCCTCTATTTGTTGTTTCTTTATTTTATTTAGTGTTATGTTTAACTATGGACTATGTTCCCTTGGTGGCATTTTTAATTATTATGGATACTAATCATGCTATAACAAGTATTTTTATTATAGGCTGGTGGTTCATTTTTTGGCATAGTATTAATTTTAAGGGTAGTAAAGTGGATACTAGTGTTTTTAAGATTAATACTAGGGGGGTCAATGTTAAGATGTTTTTGATGTTTCATATGTCTAGAAAAGAGATCGGTTAGATAGTAGGGGGTGTTAGAATCTAAAAAGATTAACAACCTAGAAAACTAGTGCAAAGAGTAAATATCTAAACTATGAATGCAAATGATACAAAATCAAAATAGCAACACAGAGTTAGTCTCCAAGAGAGTAATGCAAATGCTAGAAGCAAAATAGCATTACGAGGATGCAAATACAAGCCAGGTAGCATGCTTATATAGGCTAGGAAGAGGAAGGAGGTGGCAATACCAACCAATGAGGAGCAACCATCTATCGGACTAAAGATAGCAAATTATCTTCCCAAGATAGCTAATGGATGCTCACATGTAGGAAGGTGACACCTCACAACCATTCACCTAATAAGAAGTGCTTTATTAACCTAAGCAAGATTATTAAAAGTGTAGGAAAAACCTAGCAAAAAAGGAAAAATAAAAAACTACACTAACACCCCCCCATAAGCGAAGCTTAGGTGGATGTAGAAATGGGTCCCGACAAGTCAAGCCTGATGAGGTACCCATGTACATAAGATTTCCCAAAAGAGAGAGAAAAGAGAGCCCCCCACACAAAAAATTCAGGACTCCGAGTGAGAGGAAGAGGCCTCCCCAAAAGATAAAGCATCCCGCACCCCTAGCAAAGCTCGCAAATGAAGGAACTTGCTCTCAGTGAAGGGTTTGGTGAAGATATCAGCAACTTGCTTGAAAGTCGAACAATAGCGAAGGTCAATGACATGACCATGGATGAGCTCCCAGATGTAGTGCATGTGGACCTCTATGTGTTTGGTCCGCTGATGATGAACTGGATTCCATGAGATCTGAATGGCACTTTGGTTGTCACAAAATATGACTGATGGCCATCTGATCTGGATACCAAACTCAGTGAGAAGATGTTGAAGCCAAATGGCCTCAGTGGTGGCATTTACAACCCCTCGATACTCAGCCTTAGTAGAAGACAGAGCAATAGTAGACGACTTTTTTCTTGACCAACAAACAAGACCTGACCCAAGTGAGAAGCTATACCCTAAAGTAGACTTGCGATCCTCAGAATCACTTGCCTAATCTAAATCTATGTAGCCCACAAAATCAAGCTCAATACCTGCTACGTGGTGAATCCCACAACTATGAGAACCCTGAATGTAGTGAAGGATCCACTTGGCTGCTTTCCAGTGTAACTCATGGGGCTCCTGCATGAATTGAGAGACCATGCCTACAGCATAGGAGATGTCAGGTCTCGTATGAGTTAGATAAATGAGACTCCCAACAAGTTGGCGATACAAAGTGCCATCAACAATTGGAGAAGAACATTGAGCCTCAAGTTTGACTCCAGAAAGGAAGGGAGTCGGAGTAGGCTTACAGTCAGCCATATGAAACCTCGAGAGTAAATCTAGAGCATACTTGGATTGTGTGATGGTGATCCCAGAAGGAGACTAAAGGATCTGAATCCCAAGAAAGTAATGCAACAAGCCCAAGTCAGTCATCAAAAAATTGTCCTGAAGGGCCACTTTGACAGCCTTAATGGTGGGTGAAGAACTTCCTGTGATCAGCAAGTCATCAACATACAAAACCAAAAATAGAAGTGAATCACCCTATTGCAAAATGTAGACATTAGGATCAGAATGGCACCGAGTGAACCCAACTGATAGAAGGAAGGAGTCCATCTTGGCATACTAGGCCCGAGGAGCCTATTTGAGACCATAGAGAGACTTTCGAAGATGACACACAAGTGAAGAATCCTAAAGGAAGCCCTGTGGATGCTCCATGTAGATCTCCTCATGAAGTTCACCATGAAGAAAAGCCCTCTTCACATCCATCTGATGTACTTCCCAACGATTAGCTGCAGCAATCGCAAGAACAATTCGAATGGAATTCATTCGGGCAACTGGCGCAAAAGTCTCAGAGTAGTCAATCCCAGGAACCTGGGAGAATCCTTTGGCAACCAAGCGAGCCTTGTGTTTGTCAACTGACCCATCTGCTACAAATTTTGTCCAATAGATCCACTTACATCGAACAAGTTTTCTTCCTTTAGGAAGAGGGACAAGATCCCAAGTGTGGTTCCTCATCAAGGAACTATACTCTTCCTGCATAGCTGTATCCCACTCAGAAATACCAGAAGCCTCATGAAAGGACTGTGGATCTGAGGCAGTAGCAATGAAGACATGTGGAGCATCCTGGACTTGTGAACGAGTTCGCCTGGTGTCTGATGGATCCCCAATCCAATCACCTGCAGACTGCAAGGTCTGTCTAGCCCAAAGTGGGCAAGAAGATGGAGAATCTGGAGGGGAATCATTAACCTCTGAATGATGACTAGGAGAGGAAGGAGGTGAGTTCTCTGAATCACTTTCTACATCAGAAGTAGAGGTAGAAGACTGTTCAGGTGAATCTAACTCATCAGAAGATCTGTCATGTATTCCAAGTGACTCTAATGTCAAGGTAGAAGGAGTTGGAGAAGTGATAGAAAGTGAGGTTGAAGATCCCTCCTCAAACTGAACACTCCTCTCAATGAATAACTCATGTGTAGTAGGGTGGAGCAACCGATAACCCTTCACACCATCAGGATAACCTACAAATATGCAAGGTCTGCTTTGCGGATCCAAGGCCTTACGTTTCTCTGTAGGAATGTGGGCCCATTTAGGGGAGCCAAAAACTTGAAAGTGCTTAACTGATGGTTTTCAATCGCTCCAAGCTTCAAAAGGAGTTACTCCCTTCAAGGCTTGGTGAGGAACATGGTTCTGGATATAACAAGCACAGTTAATGGCTTATGCCCAATACTGTGGTGCAAGAGATCTAGAGTGAATCATACAGTTTGCCATTTCCTTCAAGGATCTATTCTTCTATTCTGCTACACCATTTTTCTGAGGATTGTATGGAACTGAATGTTGCAAATCAATCCCCTCTGAATTGCAAAATCTTTCAAACCGATGGTTGACATACTCACCACCATTGTCTGTGCACAAAACCTTGATGGCTTTCCCAGATTGCTTTTCTACAAAAATTTTGAAGTCTTGAAAATGATCAAATACCTCTGACTTCTGTTTGAGAAAGTACACCCATGTATATTTAGAAAGGTCATCAATGAATGTGAGGACATATCGGGCCCTGCTAAAAGAAGGATGTTGAAATGGACCAGCCAAATCACTGTGAACTAACTCTAGTATCTATGAAGTTCTCCATGCCTTACTTTTGTCAAAATTTTCCTTAGGATGCTTACCAAGAATGCAACCTTGGCAAACACCTCCTGAGAATTGAACCAAAGGCAACCCGGTGACCATGCTTTGCTGGTTGAGCTGATGCAAATAGCGGAAGTTAAGATGGCCAAACTGCTCATGCCATAATTTACTCACATCATTAGAGTGAGTGAGCAAAACAGATGAAGGAGGATCAGGAACAAAGTGAGAAAACAGATAGAACCGTGACTGATGATCTGCTCTCCCAACTACAACTACAGAATCACTATGCAACTCACGTATCTCCACTGAATCAGGAGTGAACTCAACCCACTTACCTAAACCTGTGTGAGTGATTTGGTATATTGATAGGAGATTAGTTGATAATGAGGGTACACAAAGAACATCATGGAATGTGCGATCCCCCACATCAACAGACCCTCTCCCACACACCTCAATAGGAGTGTCATCACCCATCAAAATAGAAGGCATAGTACATGGCTCCAAGGATGCAAGTTCTTCCTTAGATGAAGCCATGTGGTGCGAAGCACCCGAATCAAGAACCGAAGTGGATGGTGAGGAAGCTACTGCAACAAGAGCTTTGCCCTTTCCTTTCCCCTTGTTGTTTTCTTTTGCCTTGTTAGACTCTTCATTAGAACTTTTTTTGATAGACTCAGGAACACTAATATTATTCTTCTCAAGAATGTATGTCAAGTGATCAATTTGTTTCTTCAAACATTTATGTTCATCATGACCGGGTCTTTTACATTTATGTTCATCATGACCGGGTCTTTTACAATAAGCACATTTAACCTTTTCTTTCTTAGGCTTATCGCCCTTAGAGGATGAGGTATCAGTAGTTGCTTTTGAAGTAATTGGTATCTGATCCTTCTTTTCCTCACTATTATTTTGTTTCTCCTCCTTACTATTGTTGTTACTACTTTTTCCTTTTTGTTCTTTTGTGCCTTGGTTGGGTGCTAAGGCATGTGACTTAGAGGACTTAAGAGTGCCCATCTGGATTAGCTTGTCCTGTTCTCAAGTGAGATTGATAGCAAAATCATCTAGAGATGGCATGGTGAATTGAGTACCAAGTGCACCCTTAGTAGCATAGAAGGTAGAGACAAACATAGAATATTCTGAACTTAGCTTAGAGAGAATACTGAGAATCAATTGTTCACCTTTCTTTTCAATTCCTCATTGTTTTAACTGCAGCCTTAGTGATTTCAATTTGGTGAAGAAATCTTGGATTGTGTTGAAATTTCCTAGACTCAAACTAATTAATTCATTTTCCAACATATGACCCCTTATTGAATCATGTGTGCCAAATAATGTTTCTATCTTTGCCCATACTTCATTTGGTGTATCCAAAGACTCAATGTGAAATAGCAAGTTAGGAGAAACAGACAAACACAATGTTCCATATGCCTCATCACATTTGTTAAACCACTTAGGCTTGTCTTCATCTTTAGCAAGTTCAGTTTCAAGTCCCATAGTTATCTTATTTAATCCAGCTGTTGGGTGATGCGACGCGCTCCCCTGCCCACAGGTGGTTAATTATGTGGTGTTCCATGTTCACTAATAGTCATGGCTTTTGGTGCAATGGCAAATGGGCCCTACAATTGGTATCAGAGCTTGGTTTTGGCCTGGTCATGGGTTCAAATCTCCCCGGTGCCTTCCCGACCCGTGTAAGCACCTGGTATGCACGTCGAGGGGGAGATTGTTGGGTGATGCGACGTGCTCCCCTGCCCACAGGTGGTTAATTATGTGGTGTTCCATGTTCACTAACAGTCATGGCTTTTGGTGCAACGACAAAATGGGCCCTACACCAGCTTTCCTTAAGTGAATTATCATGCGTGATTTCCACTCAAAGTAATTGTATGGAGTTAGGATGGGCATATTTGTTTGATCCATGATGAAGAAATGCAAAGAAATGCTAAAAAGAAGAGAAGCCAGCCACGACAATGCCCCCCCCCCACCTTTTTACTCAATCAAAGAACCCCCCCCCCCCCCCCCCCCCCCCTCCCCCCCAAAGAAATATGATTTGGCACTTTATTTTAGTGTGTTTACAACTACCACTAGAAAGAAATACTTAGTGGTCTTGATTTCAATGCATTACAAATCCTCATGAAGAGTATATGCTAAAAGTGAAACTTGGGCACAATAATTAAGAAAACAATTAGAACCACTGAGATCTACTCGAAAAATCATGCACTTTCAAAAAAAGAATCATCTCGATACGAGGTTGTATGAGAAAGTTATGATCCTTCGAAGCTTCCAAAATGAGAACTGTGCATAGTCACAGCTGAGAATCTGCAATTTTTTAAGAATTCATGCATGAAAATCAAAAAACAACTCCTCTAGTGGATAGAGCACAAAAAAATAGCCAAGTTCATAATAAGAATCATCAAAATTGGAGTCTGTATGAGCAAGAACGAGACATTTGAAAACTGCATTCAAATCTACGACTGCCAACGAAGAGGGGTATGGCTGTAGCCTTTCATGCCCAATTTTGCAAAATATACAGCTTGCATGCAAAATTTAAAAGATATCCAGATGGTTTTTCGGGGCTGCGAACAAAACACAGAAAGCGTTTTCCTTGCTGATGTATAGAAGATGTTGCTGTAGTGTAAATCAGACGCCTTTAACAGTAAAAAAATGGCTCCAAAAATCAAGAAACGACCTCAACAACCAAAAAATGACATGCAAATGCTGGATCAACTTCCTAAGTCCATTAATGGCATGCTGGAACTTGCAAGACTGATTGAAAACTCCAAATATGCAAGTTGGTTGTCAGATTTGAGATTGAAACCCCAGAGAAAAATCGTTTTTGTCAAAACTTTTCTGATTCTCAAGATCATCCAAAGATGCAAGAGAAGAGAATACTTCATTTTTCAAAAACTACAATAAAATTTATTAGCCCCCCCCAAATCTCTCAAATAAGGAAACTAAAATTTACTCTTGCACATAGGAAAGCTCTGATACCATGTTAGAATCTGAAAAGATTAACCACCCAGATAACTAGTGCAAAGAGTAAATATCTAAACTATGAATGCTAATGATACAAAATCAAAATAGCAACACAGAGTTAGTCTCCAAGAGAGTAATGCAAATGCTAGAAGCAAAATAGCATTACGAGGATGCAAAAACAAGAGATGCAAATACAAGCCAGGTAGCATGATTATATAGGCTAGGAAGAGGAAGGAGGTGGAAATACCAACCAATGAGGACCAACCATCTATCAGACTAAAGATAGAAAAGTATCTTCCCAAGATAGCTAATGGATGCTCACATGTAGGAAGGTGACACCTCACAACCATTCACCTAATAAGACATGCTTTATTAACCTAAGCGAGATTATTAAAAGTGTAAGAAAAACCTAGAAAAAAAGGAAAAATAAAAAACTACACTAACAGGGGTTAAACGTTAAGATATTTTTTATGTTTTATATGTCCAAATATTATAATTATAAAATTGCATTGGTATATTTTTTCTAAAGAGGGGTAAACATTTGACCTAGAGTTATGAACCAATGAGGCCACAAACAGGGGACCTCATCCCCATTAGATTTGAACCTTGATGGCAAGGATAATAACTCAACAACTTAACCATCACAACATGCCACTATTGGCATACAATTGCATTGATATTATTATGAAAATGTATTGATATTAAATTAGTGTTTACTAATTGGATATGTAAACACAATAAATATCACAAATCTTGATACTTAATTTTTTAAAATTTTGCTAAGTAGTATAATTATGAAAAAAATCTCATTCTTATTATATAATAACATTTCCTTCAAAATTGTACACCATAAAATAAAAACATCAATTCTATTAGAAACATAAAAATAATCCAACACAAACTTTGACTAATGAATCAATGTTGGTGGGTTGTCTCTCAAGGGTAGGAGTTGGCACAAGCAAGCTGGGGTTTCTAATGAAACAAGTATGAGAAAAAATTTCCACCCCAAGAAGGAGCATGTTCACATGAGGGGTGGCCTTTCTAAGGAGTTCCTACCCAAACCATGGGACATCGCGTGTTATGCCATTTTGCACTACATAACCCTCGAAGATCGACACTAGGTGTTGTATTATTACCATTTTCCTATTCTTAACCATTTTAGGAACTAGGTCTTGATTTATTTACCACACCTTATTTTGCATTCGATGGAGAATAGTGTGTTTAATGTTGGGAGAAAGTGGGAGGAAGAGAAAAGGTTTTATATTATGCACCAAGTCTTCATGTTCAAACTTTACAAATTCCAACTTTCCCTTAACATACCTCCTCCAGTTAACCCTCTCACCACCATTGCTACCTAACTCTCCATGGACCTTAGCCCTTATTTAGCCTCAAAGAAGGTGGATAATAAACCCCTGAGAAATAAGAAAAACATAAGTGTTATTGACTCTGATACTGATACTGGGCAAAGTAATAAAATTGCAAGGAGGTCTAGTAAAAGGCTTAAAATAAAAAAAATTAGGACACTCCCCAAGCAGGAGGTGAGTTTTGAGTCCACAAAAAGTGAAAGGAGGTCCACTAGAAGAAAGACGAAGGTCATGCACCTTGGTCTAGGGGTAAGGAGGTTCTAAGGCTGCCTCACATTTCAGATACCCTAGAAGCTAACCCATCCCTAGATCAAAGTTTGGGAGAAAATATTGCACCCCCAAGAAAGGATGCTGCTAAGAGTGGGGGCAAGAAGGAGCATCATAGCCATGGGTAGGATCAAAGTAAAACCCAGTTGGATAGACTACAAAATTTGATGCATGACCTATGTGATAATCAAGAAACCATGTGCTAAAAGGTTAACACCCTAATTGAATTCTCTACTAAACTCATGCACTCAGAGATCACTACTCTTTATTTGCTACAAGTGAGAAAGGAAAAGAAGGATGAGGAAATACAGATTAAGATCACCCACTCCTTACATAGCTTCTTGGCAGATGATTAGCTCAAGACACTTCTAGAGAAACTTGTCAAGGAGGAGGTAGGGAAGATAGTCATTGAGGACCCTAATGAAATGAAGGAGGAGGACCTAAAGGAGAAGGAGGGGAGCTAGCCCTTGTGTTTTCTGTTTCTTTATTTTGTTTAATATTATGTTTAACTATGAACTCTATTCCCTTGGTGGCATTTTTAGTTATTATGGATATTAATCATGCTATAAGAAACATTTATATTATAAGCTGGTGGTTTTTTTCTTGGCATAGTATTAATGTTAAGGGTAGTAAAGTGGATACTAATGTTTTGGAAATTTATACTAGGGGGTAAACGTTAACATTTTTTTGATGTTTTATATGTCTAGAAACGGGATTGGCTAGATAGTAGGGGGTAAATGTTAAGATGTTTAATATGTCAAAATATTATAATTATAAATTTGCATTGATATTATTAGGAAAATACATTGATATTAAATTAGTGTTTACTAATTGGATATGTAAACATAGTCAATATCACAAATCTTGATACATAATTTTCTTAAATTTTGCCAAACATTATAATAGCAAAGAAAATCTCATTCTTATTATATAATAATGTTTCCTTCAAAACTATACATCGTAAGATAAAGTTCAATTCAATTCAAAAATAAAAACAATCCAACACTAACTTTGAATATATATATATATATATATATATATATATATATATATATATATATATATATGTATGTATGTATGTATGTATGTATGTATGTATGTATGTATGTATGTATGTATGTATGTATGTGTGTGTGTATGTATGTATAGAATATATATATGTATATGTATATGTATATGTATATGTATGTATGTATGTATATATATATATGTGTGTGTGTGTGTGTGTGTGTGTGTTATATATGTGTGTGTGTGTGTGTGTATATATACATACATATATACATATATATACATACATATATATGTATAGATACATACATACATATATATATGTATATATACATACATATATACATATATGTATATATACATACATATCTATGTATATATGTATATATACATATATGTATATATGTATGTATATATACATATATATATATATATGTATGTATGTATCTATACATATATATATGTATATATATATATATATACATATATATATATACATACATATATATGTATATACATACATATATATACATATGTATATATACATATATACATATATATACATATGTATATATACATATATACATATGTATATACATACATATATACATATATACATATATATACATATGTATATATACATATATACATATATATACATATGTATATATACATATATACATATATATACATATGTATATATACATATATACATATATATACATATGTATATATACATATATACATATATATACATATGTATATATACATATATACATATATATACATATGTATATATACATATATACATATATATACATATGTATATATATGTATATATATATATATATATATATATATATATATATATATATATATATATATATATATATATATATATATATATATCTCACATAGTTGATAAATATTTAATATTTAAAAATTAATGTTGACAACATTTTTTAGATGTTTTATATGTCTAGAAATGGGATTGGTTAGATAGCACGGGATAAATGTTAAGATGTTTAATATGTCCAAATATTATAATTATAAAATTGCATTGATATTATTATGAAAATGCATTGATATTAAATTAGTGTTTACTAATTGGATATGTAAACACAGTCAATATCACAAATCTTGATACTTAATTTTCTTAAATTTTGCCAAACATTATAATAGCAAAGAAAATCTCATTCTTATTATATAATAATGTTTCCTTCAAAACTATACATCATAAGATAATGTTCAATTCTATTCAAAAATAAAAACAATCCAACACTAACTTTGACTATATATATATATATATATATATATCAGTTGATAAATATTTAATATTTAAAAATTAATGTTGACTATTTCAATCATTAAAATATTTTCAAAAGGATGCAAACTTTTAATAAGTTAACAACTATCAAAATTGCAACATCCAAAGTGGTGTATTGGCTAGTCCCTTATGGTGCAAGTGCTAATATTACAAATTATAATCATTGTGCATAGAATAATAAATTTAATACAAATCATAAAAAATGGTTTAAAAAGTATCTAATAATGAAATATTTTCTTCTTCTTTATATGTAAAAATAATAATTAATTTTAAAAAGAAACAATACAGGTCAAAGTACTTCTATATAATTACATTATATTAATTTGCATATTTTAATATTTTTCTTAAACTTTGTATAAGTGTGTAAATACATACATACTTTAAAAAAATGTAATATTATGTTTACCAATCTACAATGCTACTAAAAGAAAGTAGGTACATGGCTTACCATAAATAACTAAGGAGGGTTGGGAGGTTGGAGAGCACTCACTATCACTTTTTTCTTTTTCCAATTTTGTTATTTTAAATTTTTATTAAAATAGAAAAAGGTATAGTTATATTAAGGTTTTATGCAATAACAAGTGCCATGAGTAAAAATATAAATTTAGAGGAAAAATGTTGTATAATTATTTAAAACAAAATAAAAATAAAAATTAGAAATAAAATTATATTGAATTGAAAACAAATATTTAACTTTGATTTTTCAACATTTTTTTCCTAGAAATCAAGTCTTAGGATAATAAGTATTAGTATAGTTAAGTGATGTTTAAACTCTCCTAACCAAATATTAAACAACAAAATTTCACACTAAATCTATAAATAAATAAAATGGAATAATAATCACAAGCCTCACAAATAATATTTTAGCCTTTTAAAAAGCCAAAATTTGCCAAATTATATGCTGCCAACAATTTGGGAAAAAATGAGCATTTAGATTCAATTAAAAAGCTCTTTGGACAAAAATAAATATTTTCATAGTAATAATCAAGCACTAAGTCTATGCAATTTACTTGAATACAACCAAAAATCTACATGAAAATTTACTAGTCTGGAATCTTTATTCATTCAAACTCTATTAAAGAAAAGAAATCTTGAGGAACTTGTAAAAAGAGTCTTATGAAATCAAGCTTTAGTGTGTGATATTTAAGCCGTATGAAATCCTAATACCACTACCAACTCATAGAAGAACCTGATTCCGAGTTTGCGCCTAAACATTTGTAGCAGAGCCACATTCAGGATAGCAATTAAAGGATAGTGTCACACTTGTTCTTACACCAGCGCAAGCACTCAAATCATCCAAGACCTTCTAGTCTCATCACAAGAGGAATCATGCCGTGCAGGTGGTTGAATCTCACCATCTTCACTGTAAACTTCACACTCCAACAGATGAAAAGAAAAATGCCACAACCACAGATAATAATGGAGAAGCCAATGACAAGCCAAGCGAGCATGTTTGTGCACAAGCATGGAGTACACCGCATAGATGAAAGCCCGAACGGCTTAAACATCACACACTAAGGCTTGATTCCTAGTGCAAAAGTGTTAAATAGTCAAAGTTTGACTTACTTTTCCAGGCTTAATTTCTTCCTTAGTGTGTGATGTTTAAGGCTGGCCAATGAAAGCCAACTCAGCCAAACCAAAGCTGAAGCAGATTATTACGTTGGTTTTGCAGAGAAATAGTATTTTGTCTCCTGTGGTAAGAGGTGTACTCAGATGCCACATAAGCACCACTAATAGGGACAGAAAGAAGGCCAAACAATCAAAAATGAGAAGTGCCCGAAAGGAATCGAATCCAATTAGAAGTGGAGAACCCAACATTTCTTGTGCTTCTCCTTTGTTTACCTCCATCTGGAAACCACCTGGTACAATGAAGGCTGCCGTAAATGACATTGTGGCTAACAACATTGCCACTACTAATTCTATCTGGCGCCTGTCTTCATGGCATTCTCGTACTTTTACGAGCTCACCTTTAGGGACGTATACAGGAAATGCCTTTTCGTGGGAGGATAATTAGCCAGCATTACAATTAATTTTTGAGATTCATAGTGCTTTGTGTTCTCTCTTGCAATGTCCAGAGCCGTCAAACCTTCCTCGTTAACAGCATCTCTATTTATGCCTTTTATACGCAGCAGTGACTCCACCATCTACATAATGCCCAAAGAAGTTTAGAAAGCCAAGAAAGTAATAATATTTCATCTCTTATTAGCATTATATTAGAGCATTTACAATAAATAAACATAATTTACTATTGATCATTCAGCACTTCAAAATTATTATTTCAAGTATAAAATTCAATCTAAATCAACCAACTTTTTTCTGTGTTGGAAAACTAACTTTGACATTCCAAAGTTAATGGTTATGAGAAGCTCCTTGAAGAATGAGTAAAAATAGGGAGTACAGAGAGTTTTTTTTGAGGTAAAGGAAAATAACATCATGCAAGTTAAAAAAAACTTTTTATGGAAAGTGATATGGTAAGACAGATATTTATAAAACAAAAATTTTAAGAGAAGAGTGAAACTACTATTTATATTGATGATTTTATTGTATATAAGTGGCAAATTTAAGGTGAAGGATAAGTTCAAAATTGTCATTAGGAATGAATTTATATGAAAGATCTTAGTTTTAAAATAATTTGTTTGGAATGAAGATTTATTGAAGTAGTACGAAAATTTGTATTTATCAAAAAACATATGCAAAGGATATGGAAGAAATTTAGAGATGAAGGTCATGAAGGTAGTCAAAATAAATTTTAAGGTATGCAAACGATACTTTGAATTTGGGTCTTCATTACTAATTATCTATAAGGTTCAATCTTGATCTTATTAACATCTGATCAAAACTGGTGAGATAGTTTGTAGAGCAATAAATCTACATCTGCAAATTGTTTCTCTTTCAATTTTAGTTTTTATTACGTAGAGATCAAAGAAAATAAAATATGATTGCCCCTCATCTACTAGAAGCTTCAAAAATCAATGTATGTTTGTCCTCTCATCTATAAAAACAGAGTAGCATAAAAACAGAATATATTGCTATTACTTCAACTAGTACATAAACTTTTTCACTTCTAAAAAATTACAGAATAAAAAGAAGCCAAATCAGCCTACTTTAATTCTTTGTGACAACATGAACATCGTAAAGTTAGCAAAGATTCCATCTTATCATAATTAAAAAAAAGCATTCAACGTCATTTGAAATTTAGTGCAGAAGAAATAAGTGGAATTAAAATAGTTAACAATCAAGAACAGCTAACTTCTATAAAAACATTAAACAACACTAACCGAAAGAGAACAAAAACTAAAATGTATTCACCAAATAATCAAAACAATACCATTATGTTGCTCAAAACTGAAGTGTATCCAAAGCTCACCTGTTTTCAAACTACTAATTTAGGAAAAAACTTTGGATAAAAACTTTTAGAAATAGGCAGTTCTTCATTTGTCTTATAAAACAATTAGCAAACCCAATGAAAACATCTCTGGTCAGATTATAGGAAAGAATTGCTGCATTGCTGAAAGAGGGATCTGATGTGAAATGTACACTCTGAGATTTCAGGTTACATACTAATAAAACGGTAAAAGCTGGTAACATTTTATTTGGTAGAACCTAATTCATTTACTTCATTGTCAAGCAAAAAGAAACTTACACGAAAGTTTTTCTTCCTTGCTGCAATATGCAAAGGCGTGTTGCCATTTTTCAAGGCCTCTGTCTTTGCACAAGGATAATTGATGGCGATTTCAGGCATTTCAGCTCTCTCATTAAAGCTTACTGCAATATGAGCAGCTTTGTTTCCTCCACTTTCAAGGGGCCCTCACTGACTGTTTATGTATGGAGTCTTCTCATCTCCCTGGTTAACAATGCCTGATAAACACGCTGGTTTGTTCAAGTAATGAACAATTCCCACTTGCCTAACTTGGGCAGCTAAGTGCAACACATTCATTCCACAACCATTTCTTATTTCAACAGCTTCCGGACGACACTTTATCAACATCTTTACTGCCTCCAGATGCCCCAATTTCGCTGCCATACAAATCGGTGTTTCTTGGTTGTCATTAACCCAATAACAGAGTTCGGGTTGAAACTTAATTAACAAACTCATTATATGTATGTAACTTCTTCCTGTAGCTACATGCAATGCTGTATCGACATTTGTGTAATTTACCTGGATTAGCTCTCTTGCAACATCTGGTAAACCAAATATATCCTTCACCAGATCTGTAAGCAACCAAGATCTTTCTAACTGATATTTTTCTCTATATGAAATAAACACTTGGTTGAGAAACGAAAATGAGCCAAACCCACACATAAAGACCTGCTTCAAATACCCATACATTAATAAGAAATCAATATACAAAGAAAAACATAAACTCTAGAGACTGACCTTCTTTTCCTTTGATTACTGCAACATATAAACAGGTTCGTCCATTCACTGTCCTTTGACTTAGACCTTGTGGATATGCTTCAAATAGTGCCTTCACCGTGTCTAAATTGCCACTTTCGTAGGCTTTGAACAGAGCCGTTTCATCAAGATTGTTGCAGACATCCACACCATTATCTGGTTGTTGGAGTAGAAACTCCACAACTTTAGAAAAACCACCCTGAGCAGCCAAGTGCAAAGGAGTATTTCCTTGGGCATTGGTAGCCTTCAAAAGCGGAGGATTGTGTTTCAGCAGGTCTTGAACGAATCATAGATTTCCATCACTTGCAGCCAAATGGAGAAATGTATTTCTACTTCCGGGTGTAATACTGTTCAGAGCTGCTCCAAGTTGGGATTCTTTTATTTCTGTTGCAGTGCAATCAGGACATATTGCAGCATTGTACAGGCTGAGATCAATCCCTTCCCTGGGCCGTTGAACTGCCATGGATGTTTTCACCTATATATCTCTTGCATTGGAAAAGCAAGTAATTATAGTATTCTATGGTGCTTGATTTACATACTTTTAAAAGCTTTATTATGTAGCTTGACAAAGATCAACTTTGTTGGGAAAGAAAAAATGGTAGGATAATCTAAATATCTTTATTCAAAAGAATTCTTCAAATAATGCAATATGTGCCTCCTAAATCATTGAGGAGATCTTGTAAGTCATATAGTTATTGTACAACAAGCTCAACCTACATTTGAATTTGTTTGTGAGATAGAAAAGGTATTTTTATATCTTTATAAGTCCAAATACCAGGTGCAAAGGGAAGAGTATAATCTTTGTGCTCATAATCTTATTAATAGATCTTGAGAGAAATCTCACTTGAATATACAAAAAGGGGAGTGTATGTAATTCTTATAGACAATATAAAATATCTACTTTCAATACTTCTTTTATACACTTCAGTGGTGTTTGTATGTTTTTTAAAGATGAAATCATGAATAAAATATTGAATGAGTGAGATAAAGGGTGCATATGCAACCATCCAAACCCTCTAATTCAAACCCTCCATGTTAAATTCAATAAGACCTTATTATATAACCAAACTCTACATCATCGACCCAACAACATCAATATCCTCTAAATTTGGATCTATGTTACCCCAAGTTTCCAGAATGGGGGACTGTGGGGATAGGGAAATGAGTTTCCAAGATGGATACCTGTTCCCCAAGTAGAAGATAACAAGGGACTGAACAATGAGAACAACTATAAAAAAATTGAAAAATTTATATATATAGATAAAATAGACATAAATGTATGAATTATTATTTTTAAACTTAAAATATTACCAAGTATTATCTCAAAAACAAGAATGATAACATGTATAGATAGTCCAAACATATTCCATGATTCTTTTGCCACTATATAGTAAAAAATAAGTGTAAGATTATATCAGGGACTCTTGAGATAAGGCACAAATTATAATCCAAATTAGATGATGAAGTGTGCTCCCCTTAATACCACAAACACATAACTAAAATCAAGAAACACAAATAATTGGCAAGAATAAAATATGGGATTTCTATTATTGTCACAAATGTGGAATTACATAGTTTTGAAATATAATATGCAAACCTACATGGGCAATTTATTTACAATATTGTTCAACACGGAACCCCAAATTACCAACTAGAATTGCTAAAATATCACTACGAGCCTTCCTTGAATAGGAAAAATTTTATTGCTCAGGAAGGTTCTAGACATTAATCATAACCCCTGAGGCTGACAAAACCCCAATTAAAAATTATTTCCTAATTTATTACATAAGGTTGGTCATAACTATATTTTTAGGTACCCCAACTTTCAGAGGCCATAACTTTTAAATGTATGTGTAAATTTCAACTATAATTTTTTTCGGATCTTGTCAGCTCTTGAACTACAGTGCTTACTAGGAAGAACCAGTTAGTTCAGGTGCAAACTTGTTCTAGAGCCTCTAAGGCCTTCAAATCTAAACTCAAAGGCTTTGCACCCAAAAACCTCAATAACTTATGCAATACATGCAATGCAACTCCTCTATAGGCTAATATGACTAAGATGAATGTCCACATGTAGAATTAGAGTATTATGAGATCATATGACCCACTTGCTTAAAATAGTAAGTTTCCATAAATAGTATCTTTGTACTAAAATAGCCCTTATTGAAAATGACAAAACACAAATATTTTTGAGTTATGGAAGATTTCCCTATAAGATGTTCTTGTATTAGACATCTGGGGTAATTTGAGATGTGACCCTATCACATTTTGGGTGTCTAGATAAAAATCCAAGTGGTTAACCTCCTCCCTTGTTAGCCATAATGAATCCTCAATAGGTTTTCCTTTCCACTTGACCAGATATTCTTCATATTCTTTCTTCCTAGTACTTCTACCAACTTGGCTATCTAGTATGTCATCAGTCTCCTTTGTAGTTGAAGTAGTTGTTGGAGTACTCCACTATGATTCTACAACTTCACCTCCTTAATGATACTCTATCAAATTTGAAATGTTAAATAGTGGTGAAATATTCTTATTCAACAAGCAACTCTACTTCATAGGCATTTCCAAGGTCATACCTTTTCACAATCTTGCATGGTTGAAACTTCTTCATTTTCAGCTTGTTATATGTACCCACTAGAAATATCTCCTTCCTCAAATGAACCGCAACTTCATCTTGAACTTGAAACTTCTTATACCTTAGTTTCTCATCTTCCCCAGCCTTTTACTGAGTACTCATCCTTGTGATTTGATTCCTCACCTCCTAATGAATGTTCTTCAAATGTTCAACAAAATCCTTTGCTTGAACACTACTTGTCTCTCCTTTATCCAACTACCTCAATTCATAACCATTTCTATGACTACTCCCACATACAATATGGAATGGTGATTTTCTAGTACTCCTATTGAAATAATTATTTTATACAAATTCTGCATGTGGTAAATTCAGATCCCATCCCTTTGGCTTATCTCCAACCAAACATCTCAGCAAGTTCCCTAAACTTCTATTCATAACTTATGTCCATCCATCAGTCTATGGATAATGTGATGAGCTGAACTTCAAATTTGTCTTCAATCTCTTCCATAGTGTACACAAGAAATACCCAAAAAACTTGATATCTTGATATGAAACTATACTCTTTAGCAGACCATGTAGGCTCACCACTTCTCTAAAAAACAACATTTCCACATGAACAACACCACTAATCTTGTTGTAGGGAATGAAATGTGTCATCTTTGATAATCTTTCAACTACAAAAAATATTGAATCATGACCTTTTTGATTTGATAAACCAAGAATGAAATCCATGCTAACATCCTCCCACAGATTCTCTAGTACATGTAATGGATGATACAATCCCAAATTCTACTTCATTATTTTCATCATCTTAAATACTCTAGAACTCTGTATAAACTTCTTAAAATCTTGTTGCACATATGGCCAATAATAGTTCTCAACAACCAAAGCAATTATTTTATCTCTTCTTAAATGTCCAGCCAATCCTCCACTACGCTTCTCCTTAATGATATTTTCTCTCATAGAACTCCTTGGAATTCATAATTGACTTCCTTTGAACAAAATACCATCTTGGATTATGAAATCCAACTACTTTTTCCTATCGAGTGTAACAGTAACTATACAGGATTTCCAAGCTTCACCAAAATCAGAATCATCTAGAGACAAATTCTTGAGTTCCTTGAATCCAACCATCCTAATTTGCAATTATGTCAGCAAAAGTTTTCTTCCACTAAGAGAATCTACAACTTTGTTAGACTTCCCCCTCTTTAATATCAAAATAAATGTATAACACTACAAAAACTCAACCCATTTCAAATGCCTTTGGTCCAATTTTCTTTGACCATTCAAATATTACAAAGCTTGATGATCAGTATACAAAATAGATTCCTTAGGAAGAAGATGATATCTCCACTTCTTAAATGGATGGACTATAGCATAAAATTCCTAATCATAAACAAAATAATTTCTTTTGGCATCATTCTATTTCTCACTACAATAAGCAACAAGCCCACCTTCTTGGCTCGAAACAACTTCTATTGCAAGACCATAAGCATCACAATCTACTTGAAACACCTTGTTAAAATATGGAACAACTAAAATAGGTTTTTTTGTAACTTTCCATTTCAATAAATTAAAACTCTTATCTACTCATATTATTCACTTAAACTCTTTCCTATCCGCTCTCATTGTTTAAGTCAAGGGTCCACAAATATTTCTAAAACTGTTTATAAACTTTTTATTAAAACTAGTCAATCCAGGAAAATATCTTACCTCGGGAAATACACTTAGAGTAGGCCATTCAAGCATAACCTTAACTTTCCATGGGTCCATTTTTAGACCTTGTAATAAAACAAAAACCCCAAGTACACCAGCTCCTTTACAAAACTACAATTCTTCAAATTTATTAGCAACTTTTCTTCCCTCAACTTATCAAACACCTTACTAATGTGCATCAAATGCTCCTCAAATGTCTTAGTAAAGATCAAAAAATCATCTAGGTAAACAATGACAATCTTACCCAAAAAATCCTTTAGTACCTCATTCATGAGCCACATGAAAGTGATTGGTACATTGGTTAGCCAAAAAGGCATGACTAACCACTCATACAATCCTTCCCTTTCCTTGAAGGTAGTCTTCCACTCATCTCCTTCTCTAATGCAAATATGATGGTACCCACTCTTCAGATCTATCTTTGTGAATTCACAACTAGATACTGAAATAGTCCATAATATTCCCCATCTAGTAGAAATCTATACTTGATTTGATAGCGAAGAATCTATACACATCCTCCATCCTCCATTCTTTTTGGGTGATACTATTGTTGGTAGAACACACAGAATCAGAGTCTCTTGAATCAACCCCTTCTACAACAACTTGTACATTTGTCAGTTCAACTCTCCACTTCATGTTGGTGTCATTCTATGTGTTTCCTTGTTTGGAAAATTTGATTTTGGAATTAAATCCATTTGGTGACTGATCATACACAATGGTGATAATCCATTAGGGACATTATTTGAGATAATATTTGGAAACTCCTCCAACAAAATTTCAACTTCTGCAAAAACCTCCTCTACTTCTTTATTAACATCTTTTGGAATTATAGAAAAATACATATGCTCCTGTCTCATACCCTCTAGGAACTTCCTTCCATCAATGAAAAATACTCTAGCAATCCTACACACCTTTTCATTTATATCCTTCAATGACTTCAACTTATGTTTTATTCTGTCCTTTGTCAGAGTGTAGGTATTTGCACACCCATCATGTATAGCATGCCTATCAAACTACCATGACCTACCCAACAAGATAAGACATATGTCCATAGGTATGATATCACACAACACCTCATCCTAGTAGCTTCCAAAATTTGAACTTCACTAAGCATTTATCATTGACCATGACCTTGTGGTCATCCTACATCTAGGAAATATGATATCGATGTAGGTGTTTATGCCTCTTTAGTTTTAACTTTGTGACCATATCTCCTAATACCTGATTGTCATTATTACCACCATCAATGATCACATCACAACACTTATCTTTACATGTGCACCTTGTGTGAAATAGGATACTCCTTTGATCAGGCTCATTCTCACTACTCAACATGACTCTTCTATTAAATAGGACTTCTCCTCTTTCAAAATTTTCTAAATGTGATGATTTGACATCTTCACAAACATGTGTAACTCTAGCCTAGCCTTTTATTCTTCTATCATACCTTCCCTAGGGATGGGAATATTTAAATGCTTTGTGATTTTCTTGTCCACAGTAAAAAGGAATTCCATGAAAACCTCCTCCTTTAGATCCTTTTCCTCTTCCTCTTCCTCTTTGATATCAAGGTCCTAAGAACACCTAGAATATGACAAATCAATCAATTAGACATCTAGACCAAATTGTAAGACCTAGTTCCAAGATTGGCATAGTTATAAGCCCTTTGTCAACTATTGTCAAAGATGGTCAAATGGCCTGGAATCTTAGGATTTTGCTTTATTTCATGTTTTAAAATGTTTAGGACCTATTTGGGTCTTTTAGACTAAGTTTCATTAGTTTTACTTGTAAGTTAAAAAAATTTGCTAAAAATGCAAAAATTGCTTAACAAGCTGTCAAGTGACTTTAGCAACCTTTTCCAAAATATTGTGAAAACTTCCCCAATGGATCAAAAAAGTTCAAAATATTGTTATCACCAGTGGAAGGCCTATAATAATCCCTTTTAGGTAGGTGATAGGCAAGAATGATGTACTCATACTTTTCAAATCAATAAAATACCTTGTTTTACTGTAATCTACCTGTTGTTTTACGTTGTATGGATCTGTACGGACACATATGGTGTTGAGATCCATATTTATGGATAGGTGGATGAAATAGATTTATAATTAATCTTTTTTGAAGTCTTTATCTATCTCCTCACTCAAGTTATCAATATTTTTTCACAAGTTGGTTGAGAAAGTTACTAACCTAGGGTTTCCAAGCATTTTTAGGCATAACCCAAGATTTCACCATGTGAATCTAACAATATTTTGTGAAATCATAGTGTTTAGCATGTATAATAAGATTCAATTGGTTTTAGGATTGTACTTTCAGGGACCCATGAGTCATTTGATGCCCTAGGCAGGCAAGACCCCATGTACATGCTAGGAAAAGAATGCAACATCTCCTAAAAATTGCACTAGAGACTTGGCATTAAGGGTTGAAATCAATTTTGTGAATTGTCTATTATTTCCCTCACATGTTCCCATAATTGGTTTGCAGGATGGAGTCTTAGAACATCTACTTACTTTGTAATTGGAGACCTAATAGCCCTAATTGCCTAGGTGAGAAATTGAACAAAAGACTATTTGTTTCTGTCATCAAATCTTGGTGCTTTAGCATGTTTTGTAAGTTCTAAAAGGGTATCCAAAGATATTAGTTTGTGTGGACATATCCTCTTTTAAGTCATATTTTCACTAAAAAGGGCTACTAACCTTTTTGAGTGGCTTAACAAAGCAACTATATGCTAGAAGTTGCATAGTTAAATTTTAATCATTGGATCATTCTAGTTATGAGTTAAATAGACCATTTACATGAGTATGAGTCTCCCCTAGTAATTTCATGAAGTTTAGGGTTATTTTACCAAATTTGGTCAAATTGTGCATTGTGAGAAACTTGTGATAAGTTGTCTTGTGTTTAGGGTTCCCTTATGATTAGGGTTTTCCTTGTTTGGGTAAGTGGTTGTGATAACCTCATATTATCCTTGAAGCACTTGTGATTTTTTCTTGCACTTTTGATCATCATACCAAGACATTTGGTTGAAGAACTTCAGTGAAGAGGGTTTTTGGACCAGTTGATTGTCCTTTGATCAATCCCACTAGCCTCCATTGCATTAGTTATACTCCTGAACAAATCTTCCTATTTTATTTAACCTTTGCATTTTCTTTAGCAGGTCAAACTCATAATCAACAAGAATGAATTGCCTCTTCAATCTAGCTATTATATGGACCCATATTGTGATTTTGTCCTTGCCTCTTCAATCTAGCTATTATATGGACCCATATGAATTGCCTCTTCAATCTAGCTATTATATGGACCCATATGGATCAAAATCTTTGGATAACCTTAAAAATTCTCTTTTCTTCTGGGTTTAGAACTACCCCTTCTTTAGCATTTTCTTCTTCTTCTTCTCCATCCTCACTTTCATCTCTTATGATAAGATTTATTCCTCCATGCATTTTTTCTTCCAATGCTTGCATCTGTATGTGGAGGTCTCTAAAACCCTCATGTATTACACCTATGAATCCTCCATCATTCTCTCTTTGTGGAGGAATTTTTGCACTTCCACTAAAACCCTAGTGCAAACTTCCTCACAGTTAGTGATATGTCTGCAAACTTAGCCCAAACCATGGTCCTAGTGTAACTATCTCACTTTCAACAATCTATTTACAAACTTAAGAACATCCACTCCTTTATTCCACTTGTTTTTAAAAAAAAATTTTAACCTATGAAATAGCCAAATATATAGATTATTCCAAATGACTTTTTAGAGGACAATAAAAAAAACTACTTACATAGACAATGTATCGAGTAATGAATAGGTTTTAGGCTTTGTATCTTTAGGACTGAAACCAAGGCCTCCATGTCGCTGCCCATAGAAAAAGTGGGGAAAAAGCCCAAGGCTAAATTTCTATTGACACAGATATCAATTAGAAGTAGTACATTATAGCTGCAAAAAATGATGATTATTTGAAGCTCACTGCATAGTAGAATGGTCCAATTTGAATGTAATGATATTTATGTAGTGTAGGTTGTTAAATTCCTTCTATTATAGTTTCTATCATCCAACCCTGGTTTCATAGACTTGCATGTTACATCAACATAATCACATCATTTTAGAAATCGAAAGAAAATTTTAGATTCTCTATTACTGCTTGAACTAGTACTTAGGAAACACTTCACATGTATAAATAAAATTTAAATCTACAATGATCATGAAGCTGAAAATTTTTTATTTTTTATTTTTTATCAAATGAACTCAAATCTGATGGTTTTTCTAAAAAAATTGATGCAGGATAAAAAAAATAAAATTAAGTCTACTATAATCATGGAGCTAGACTAAAAATCATATCTAATATGGTCATGAAGCTGAAAATTTATTTTTTGGAACAAATGAACTCAAATATGATAGTTTTTAAAAATAAATATGTAGGAATATTGAGGGCTCATGGTGTAGAGTACATAAACTAAGTCAATAGTAAGTCCTATCAAGCATTGATCAATGATTCATTAGGTTACAATGAGATAATTTTATTTGTTGGAAGGATTGGGATCCCTCAACTTTTCCTTTTAAGTGGAATAGGACTTTACAAAAAATATTTAAAAACTAAATATATCTATTGTAAACTATATGCCTTTAGTTGGACAAGGGGTCCAATATAACCTTCGTGCAACAATAGTGTTACAATCCCCTATACCATTGAATACCTTTAGTATTCAAGTAGTAGGTATTTTGAACAATTTTGAGCTCTATGTACTTTCTAGTAGCTTTGTGCAGCAAGTTCCATCAAATAGTTCCAAGCCCATAAACATGTATGGTGGGGTACTCCTTGAGAAATTAGCTTAACCCTTATCAAGATGAAATCTAACTCTCATTAGTAGGGATCTTATAGACAATCCTTCCCTTTGCTATAACTACTATTCTAATCCTATAGATCTAAACAAATGTGTTTAGGGAGTCAATGTACTAGCTAGTATCTGCAAAACAAAATCGATACAAAAATATGCATACAAGTGTTGGAATCAACAATGCAAAAGAAAATTCTTAGGGGGAGGGTGAATAAGAACTTCAAAACTCTAACCATTAAAAAATTCACCACACATCCATCGCAAAATTAGCATGTAAACTAAAATACCAAACTAAATATATTCATCCATAGCATGGAACAATTAACAAATATAACACAAGATATTTGGTTACCTAGAAACCCTCCAATGAGAAGGTAAAACTGGGGTGGGGATGACACCCACAAATCTTCACTATTGTAGTTGTAAAGTATAGCTAATTAGGCTACAATAAGTTTGATCATAAACTATGATCTACCCTATGAAAGATCTACCCTGTTAAAAGCTTACAAAGACTATTAAATCTTACTCTGCTAAAAGTGTGCCTAGTTAAAGGAATTTAACTTACAACAAAGTAATCATAATATTAAAGGATTTCCAAAAGCATGCTAGGACTACTTGGTTAAGATATTTTTAATGATTCACTTTTTAAAAAAAATTAGCCTTGATCCTTCAGTTAGCACCTCTCTACTAGATATCAGATCTCCAATTTCCTGATGTATACCTGATACTCTTGATCAGATGTATCACTTATGTCCTTTCTCTTCTTTCTTTTGTACTCTCTTTCTGATTCTGCAATTTAATCCTTTCACATCTCCTTATTCACCATGAATTATTTATTTGTGCATGAAATCCTCTCGTTTCACACATGAAGTCTTTTATGGTTTTCCCTCTTTAAGAAGAATCAGGTGACCTAAGGTTAGGTAGGAATCAACAACTATGATTCACCCTTTTTGTTTCTCAATTGGTCCATTTATCTAATTGGTTTCATGTACTGAATAGGGATCCTCAATGTATATTCATTCTTATCTTCTAGAATCATAAAATAATCCTTAAGTTGGCCAAAAAATGGTTTACATAGGAGTTTGTGCCATTACAAACAACTATTTCCAAAACTGTTTACTTGACACTTGAAGCCTCTGATGGTCAACATTCACTATATCTTCAATGTTGTAAGTCATCCTCTGAATGAGTTAGCATCTACTATTAACTTGATATCTGAATCACTCAATATCTAAATCACTTGGCATGTATTAGCTTGCTCATCATTCAAGTGACTCAACACTAGCTATTTATTTGACACATATTATATATTTTTCTCAGCATGGATTATTTGACATCTTATGCTCACCATTTCTTGGCATGCACTAAGTACTATTAAGTAATGAATTAAGTGTATTGTCACTCATTGGATAGTCAGCTAAATACCTTAGTAATAAAGGATTGGACATCCTTGTACATTGACTCCATGATTAGATAGAATCATGTATTTTCCTAAGAATAACATATTGACATCATTTTATTTTTCAAACTAGGAGTGTAAAATTAAGAGGGTGGTTGAAAAGTATATGCTTTGATTCCTCTTTAATTCATTACAACTAAAATAGGAAAGAAATGCTAAAGGAAACTAATCTAGGAACTGAAATAACATTTTCTTTAAAGCTTATAGTAATGCTACAAATAGTAAATCTATTTATGCACCTATGCTACAGGAACAAGTCAATGATTATATTATCAATGGCTATAGTAACAATAGAATTCTACTTTGCAAAGAAACAAAAAAAGAAATAGAATCTATTCTAACAAAGCAATTCACTCACCAAGTGGGCTCCCTTGGATGAGTGAACAAAAAAATGATCAAGTCTAATGGTGGAAACTTAAACTCTATACTCTATTCATTCATAATAAGTGATTGCATTTGAAAACAAAATTATACACTGAGCTAAATAAAACAATCTATTCTACCTTCCTTCCAGTCAAAACCAAGAAAAATCAAAAAATCTCTTTCTAAGGTTATACTGGAAATTATTTAAATGAAAGCTTCAACAACTTCCTACTCCTATGATCACTCCATGAATGAGGATCAATTATAGATCATAAAGTTTACAACAAAAACACTATTAATTGCATTTTAACTCCTCAAGAATATAGTAGGTTGAGGAAGTTATCTTCATGAGCTGCCATAATAGAATCCATACCATAATCTACTTATGCGGTGATTCATTAACCCTCTAGTTAGCTTTGACTCAGCACTGAAATGCTAACTTGAATATGCACAACAAGTACCTACAAAACATTAAATGCAACAACTTCCATATGCATATATTAATTTCATCATCAATGTTAGAAAAGGTATAGTGTTCAAATTATCACTCTTGCAAATCCTATAGTTGTAGGAAGGAACCTACCCAAACATAGTATGGATGAGGAAATATTTATCAACATGTAATATTCCTTCATTAAACCATGGAAAACCATAGATTCAAGAACACACAACATATCTAAAGAATCTATGCTTCAATCTTCATGTCTTAATATTTAGATAGTTTATTCATAAAAACATAAGTTCTTTTGCTTAAACCATATAGTCATAAAATGTTTCTTGCAAGATAATTGTCTAAAAAGTAGATAAAAGATTCTCAAAATAATGGCTTTTTAGAGGCTTATCATCCCCCCAAATTAAACTATTGCTGGTCTCCAGTAATCATGAAGTTCCTGATCTAGGCGCACACTCTCCAGTCACTAGATGTCCTTTCACCTGGCTCATTTTTCACATAATCAAAGTAACCATAATTTGTCTTGGGCCTCTTCTAGCACCAAACTTCAATAGTCATGTCATGAACTTTTGTATTGTCATTTATTACTAGTAATGGGTTTAGGAGAACTGGGGGTTGATACCTGAATGGTAAACAATGTTTTCATTGATTTCTCCCCAAGTCAATAGACTAAGGAATCCTTATTGTAGTAAGAGTTAGATTTTGGGGAGAGTGGGGTTCTCTTATTTTTAGATCATTTGGCATTCTAACCCATCACTGCCTTGAGGCAATGATAACTATTTCAATACTCTGAGATAAGTGTTGTTCCTAGTTTATAAAAGTCTATTCTCTAACTATACTCACCTTACCATTTCCTATAGGATTGGTCAAAATATAAATCCAATCTAGATATGTTCATCTAGAATGTTGGACTTCCAACCTTATGAACAAGGGTGTTGTCATCTCATTCTCCCTGTAGGGTGCAGCTTGATGTTCTCTACTTATTTCATTTTCTATCCATGACATTTCTTCCCTTAACTACACATCCACTACATATAGGATTGGGTTCCATTCAACATCATTAGGCACTGCTAGATTGTGAAGATACAATTGACACAATAAATTTTTCAAGGCCATAGAAATAGATTGAAATGCATCATAATACTCATGTGGGGTAGAGGCAAAGGGGTTAAGAACTTCCACAATTCTAGTCAATTTATAATTTGCAAATTATTTGTTGAGAAACAAAGCATATACTGGTGATGGTGACCTACATTCCATTAACTTAGGAATCAATCCTATAATCTGCTCAATTCTTCTTTTCAGAACTTCATTCTAATCTAAATTTTGTTTCAATTGGAAACTATACTCATCAATAACATGCTTTAATTTTTCTTGCTTCAAGATCCATTGAGCTCTTTCCCATAACAATTGTTGAAACAAATTAATTCCTACAGACAAAAGGTGTGGATGGATCTGGTGGTGGCAATGACTCATGATTAAAGAGTCTATCCATTTAGGTGCCAAATGATGAGTTTTGTTGACACTCTATGGTGTGGAGCACCCTCTTTTTCTTAAGAAAAAAGTTGTTTCCTCCTTTTCTTCCTTACTAAATTTTTTGGCTAATGTAGTTAATGTGTCCAACCCTTCTTGATCTAGTTTTTCTAATACTTCTTTAACAATTTTAGGTCTAAATTCTGATAATCCTCTAAAGGGAGTTCTGCAGTATGTTCACTAATGTCTTGCATAATATGGTTTTCTTCAAATTCCTCATACATTTCAATCTCATTAGATCCCTTATTGCTATCGATAAGAACATAATTAATACTACATTTAGCTTTAGGTGGCAGATTCTAGGTTTTGCTGTCAATTTCATTGGCTTCAGTTTGCAACATTTTTTCCTCCAGAGAGGACTCCTTTTCACTTTTAGACAGTTTAGAGGTAACTATGGGAATAGAGGCCTCTAGAACCCTATTCTTTGAGAGTCTTGCACTTTGCCTCATGGGTGGTTTTGACAAACATGGGGAACTCTTTTGTTTCCTCCTGCTTACAAATGTATTTACCTTGGGCACTTCAGGAGTTTTTCCTAGGTCTTCCTCATCTTGAGAGTGTAGGGGTTCATTAAGGTTACTCTCCTCATCTAGTTGTTCTAGCCTTTTTTCTTTAGGTTCTAAAATTTTACCTTTTTCCTTCTTAGCAAAAGACCTATTCTTAACAGATGATAGGGCTTTAGGAGCACTAGCAACTTCTACCCCTTTTCTTTTATTTTTGTTAGCAATAGAGGGTTCGACCTTGTAAATCCTCTTCTTAGTTGGTTTAAGACTAGATGGTGAAGCTTCAGTAGCATTTTTAGCTCTAAGGAAACTTTATAGAAACCTGTGGATGTTCTTCCCCTTCGTCCTATGCCCTGGCCTCTAGGGATGACCAACTTAGGTTCTACCTCCTTTAACTACAAGAATTCCTCCCATGACCTAATTTCTTTCTTATTTAATTCTCTTTCTACAATTAATTTTATCAAACCATGGTGAGAGATGGATTGATCACTTCCTGACAGCACTAGAGAAGCTTGCTTCTTAATAATGTTAAACATAAAGTTGGGAAGGTTTACGTATCTATAATCATGTCGTAGGTGAGCCAACATTTTGAAATGCTAGGCCTACAAGTATTTGTAACATCCCTCACACATGAAATACTAGATGATAAATGTAGTAGATTGAATAAACTCCATTGGAAAGGATAGCCTTGAAGTACCTTGTTTCTTATCAATGTCCAATGGTGGGTCCTGGTGTATACTAAATTGTGCCCTAGCCATCTTCAAGTCAAACTCTTTCTCCCAATTATTTCCTTCCTAGGGAAACTTAGTGACCTTGGCTATCAACTCCTTGAGAACTCAATTCTCAAACCTTTAACTACTACAATGCCATCCCTTAAGTTGGTCATAAATTGAAGAGCTGCCTCTTCATCAAATCCATTCAAACTAAGGAAATAATCCAACCATCCCCTTCTCCTAAATATTTCATAGCTGATTGCATTTCCTAGAACTTGATGATCAATAGGCTCATTCCTCTACATACCTCCACCCATGGTTAATTACAACTAAATTGTGGAAAAACCCTAATATTCAAAGCTTAGTAGATCAAGGTTTACAACACTAGCTCTGGTTTTCCAAAAAAATGATGTGTACTTGAGGAGTTAAATGCACCATATCTCATAATATCCTTTTTGCATCGAATTTCATGATTTTCAATTGTGTATAGGTTTGTTACCCAAACACATTGAAAATCATCATTAAAATTTAAATAACTACTTTTAATGTCCTTAATTTCATAATGACACAATTGCAGAAGGACAAGTTACCGAAATGTGATATTAAATATGCAATTATTTCCAGTCATCTCAATGGAGTTTGAAAGTACATGTGATTTTAATTTTTTTTTAAACAAACATTTAAATATTTCCCTACCCCCAACAAAATGAAGGCATGGGTCCCACCAAGCCAAGATAGGCAAGAGTGAACAATTATAAACAATACCAAATCATAAAAGAGCATGAATAAAATATAATAAAATGCATGCAAAGTTATGCGGGAGGTACTTGGAAACTACTACAGGAAAGATGTTCTAAAAAGATCAAAGGAATTGACAGAGTGATGGGATGGAATTGTAAGATGAAAGAGAGAAGAGTTAAAGTGGAATGGATGTGAAGAAAGTTCTTCCAAAAAGGAAGTGTTTATTATGAATGTCTTAATTGGAGTGAAGAACTAGTAGGAGTCAGGGTAGAAGACCTAGACTTAGTGGCTAAAAGAATGATGATATCCTCATTGTGTTGTAATTATTACAGAAACTCTTCATGGGTAACTAGTTTATGGTAAAACTTGAGGTGATGCCCATTGACAATTAGTTTGAAGTGAATGGGATCAATGGTAGATAACTAAACTACACCGTTTGGAAATATGACAACAATCTCATATAGTCCTAACTAGCATGCTTGGAACTTCCCTAGATTATGCTAGTACCTTGAGTCATAAAGGAGTACCCAATCACCTACAACAAAAATTTTCCATTTCATAAATTTGTAATGCCACTAGTTCCTTTGGTGTTGAATGATCTCAGTATTGTTCAATGTAGATTTTCTCCATTCATCAAGACCATTTAAACTTAGGATTTGGTCATGTTGAGCAATAGTGAGTTCTATCCCAAGCTCCAAGTGAGTCTTCAATGTTTTTAACTCAAATTCAATAAGCATTATGATTGTCTTACCATAAACACGTTTGAAAGTATTAAAACTAGTTGTGGACTTCCAGGAGGTTCTACACACCTAGAAAGCTTTAGGAAGGCATGTGGCCCAATCCTTCCTATGAAGTGCTACAGTCTTGGTGAGAATAGATTCCAGTTCCCTATTAGTAACTTCTACTTGATCATTAGCTTGGGGATGATAAGGTGACTGATATTATACTCCTTCATAAGATTAGTTATCAAATTTGATGTAAACTAAGTCCCTTGATCAGATGTTAATTTCCTAGGAATGTCAAATCATGTAAAGATGGATTCATACAAAAAAATTTCCATGTTGATATCCCTTGGGTGTTTCATGGGTTTAGATTCTTCCCATTTGGTGACATAGCTAGTGCACACCAAAATATAGGATTTTCCTTGTGAAGCAGGTTCAATGGGCCCTAAAAAGTCAATCCCCCATTTGTTGAAGGGTGTGACAACTACTTAAGGCTATAAGGGCATTTCATCTGACTTAGTGGGTCATCCCAATCATTGACACTTGTCACATTTCTTTGTATATCTAGTTGCATGCTTGTGCAAGCTTGGCCAATAATACCAAGTTGTTAAGATCTTGAGGATTGTTCTTTTGGCTATAAAGTGACCTCCACAAGGCTCATCATGATAGAACTTCAAGACATTATATGTTTCATCTTCTCTTAGGCACCTACATGTGACTTGATCAAGGCTAGTGTAGAACATAAATCCAACAATCCATGAATAATTAAAAGTCTTCTCTGATAGTAGCTTTCTAGCTTGGGCAGGGAAGTATACTGGTCTTCTTCTTATGGTAAGGTAGTTAGCAATATCTGCATACCATGGGTTCTATGCATCCAATAGAAAAAGGTTTTCATCTAGAAAACTATCATCAATGGCTACATGATAATTAGGGACATGAAACCAAGAGAGAAATTTGGCTACTACATTGGCATTATCAGGTTTATCAACTATGGTGACATAAATTCTTGCATGAGCAATAACCTTTGAGCCAATCTTCCTGAGATTGTAGGTTTTTTCACCAAATATTTTATACTAGAATGGTCAATGTGAACAAATATCTTATATGTAGTACTATAATTCTTGAACTTATTGAGGGGATAGATGACCTCAAGTAACTCCTTTTCAGTGACTGTGTAATTAAATTCAGCACCTTGTAAATTCTTACTGATGAAATAAGTGACATGTTCAATAGAGTCTACTTTTTGTCCTAGTAAAACACTAATAGCATAGTTTGAGGCATCCATATGAATGTGGAAAGGTAGGCCCCAATTGGGTCCTCTCAAAATAGGAGTTATGGTAAGAAATTCCTTAAGTTGTAGGAAGGATACTACACAATCAGAGTCCAAAACAAATTCAAAATCATTTTTGAGCAAGTTGTAGAGAGGTGTTGCAAGTTGACGAAAGTCTTTAATAAATCTTCTATAATATCCAACATGTCCCAAAAAATTGTGTACATCCTTCTACTTCTCTAGTGTCGGTAAGGTACTAATAACTTCAATCTTTTTTGGATCTACTTGGATGCCCTTTGATGAAATGAAATGGCCTAGGACTACCCCTTCCTCCATCATTATAAAACATTTCTCACTATTTAAGGAAAGGTTATAGTTTTGACATCACTTAAATACTATTTCTAAATTTTCTTTTTCTTCTTCAAAAGTAATACCATAAATAGTGAAATCATCCATATAGATCTCCATACAATCAGTAGAAATATTTAAAAAAATACTAATGACAGCTCATTGAAATGTGGTTGGGGCATTGCACAAGCCAAAAGGAAAGACTGAATAGGAAAATGTTCCCCATGGGCAGGTAAAAGTTATTTTTTCTTGATCTTTTGGAGCTATCTGAATTTGATTGTAACCACTAAAACCATCTAGAAAAGAAAAATACTTTTTATCATCTAGGTTGTCAAGGACTTGGTCTATAAATGACAATGGAGAATGGTCCTTCTTAGTGGCTGAATTGAGCTCCCTATAATCTACACAAACTCATCATTTTCCTCCCTTCTTGGGTACTATAACTAGGGGGGAGACCCATTGGCTATCGGAGATGGGGTATTTAAACTAGCACTTACTAGTTTTTGCAATTCATTTTTAACAATATCTTTTAAGACAGGATTAACTCTCCTCTAAGGTTGTCTAACAGGTTTGAAGTTAGGGCTGATATAACTTTTACGAGTGCAAATAATAGGATTTAATCTTTCATGTCCATGTAATCCTAAGAAAATGCACTTTTATTCTCTTGCAGTAACTGCAACATAGCTTCTTTTTGGAGGATGATAAAGAATTTCTTACATTCAATTCCTTGACTAGGCCAATTTCCATTTTAATAACCTTATCTGCCATGAATAACTGAGCAGTATGAGAAGAATCCATCTCATGAGGTAATAATGAATTGAGAAACTATGAAGCTTCTGCATGATGTAGTGAATTCAAAGATGGTATTGTAATACCCAAAAATTGGCTCATTGCCATGATCACCAGTTCTGGTCTATTTTGATCAATTCTAAAGTCCTATTCTACTAGAAAATCCTTATTCTCATTTTTTCTACTTGACTTAATTGTCAAATGCAGAAAATCCTAAATCTACATTAATCAAGACATCTATTTAATTCCTAAGTATTGACTCGAATTAGTCACATTAAACCTATTTGATTGAAATTTAATTTAATTTGAAGTGTTTATACTTAAATTAAATTAAATCATATCCTAAGGCTAATGTACTAAGGAATTAAAATATTTAATTTAATAATCATGCGCACTTTAATTAATTGAATGAGATTATTCAATTAAATGAAAAAGGCATTTATGATGAGATCATATCTCACTTTATTAAATTAAATAATATCTTCAAAATCCTCTCTTTAGTTCAAAAATGGAAACTTTGAGTGAACTACCTCTTGAATTGGAAGCAATTTAGTTAACCTGTTCTCACACTTATGAAAAGATTAGTTAACTACTATCACACTCAGATCTAAAACAATCAATTTTACTTGCATAAGGAAGTTTCCATCTTAACTAAATCTTCTATCTAATCTTAACCATTCATCCAAATTGATCCTAATTGTTGATCAATTCCTGGATTCTATTTAAGGGGCTCTCAATCCCTCATTATAGAGGTTGGAATTTGATGATATTGAATTTCAATCAAACTGAATACTCACTTTTATAGCTTTCACATGTGCTTTTGCTTAGTATTTTAATGTCATCTAGGTTAATAATGCATACATCTAGCTTAGTTTCTTTTATTGTTTAATATAATAAATTGTACATCATATAGATTATTTGCATAATCATAGTTTGCATAAATCCTTCATTCTAGAAAGGTCTAGTTGCTTACATCTTGGTCTAAGAAAAAATACGAAAAATCCTTCTAGTTAGAAGGAAATAGGTGACATTGTTAGACCTCTTGGATGAACTATCCCATGTTCATTCTAGGATGAATCTACATTCAATAACCATGTTGAAGTGTAGGTGAAAGATCCAAGGCCTCATTTTCATGTATAAATTTTTGGTGCTCACCATGGGGCAGAGAAAAAAAAATTATGGCCTCATTTGTCTTATTTTTTGTCATTTCCATTACTCTATCATACTTGTCCAAAAAAATTTCTAGATTTTTGCATGAGAAATTTCATTTTTGCATGAAGATTTGAGGGTTTCACACATCTCCGTAAGCTTTATCACATGAAAAAGTGCCCTATTGTGCAAGTTTTCATGTGGCACATCATTTTCTCATGTGTGATAGTGAAAGACTTTGAGCGGACCTACACAAGATTTCACATGAAATCTTGAAACAACACAGCTAAAATGCAATCTTTCAATATGTTGTTTATCATTTTTTACTGATGTGTTCTCTCTACAAGAATCATTATTTCAATTTTTAGGTTTTTTGCAACCTAACAGTTGTCTACAAGATGTTTGACAAAGACTCCTTTATACAAACTTTCTTAAAACATGAACTGACTGTGTGTTGTAGGATGCTGTCAAAGATATGATTGTCAAAGACCAATCTTAAAACCCACTAAAATAATGTTTCTTTTCTTGCTTTCTAAACATAGTCTAATTAATCCTTGTGGACTTTGTAGGGTGCAAGATAGAAGAATAGGGGATTATGTTCTTTACCACTTGGAGGTCATGACCAAGGGTGAATCTGAAACCTAGAAGCTTCTGAAAGATGGCATTTGAGGGAGGCAAGCAACTTAGTGGTTCTCTAGTGCTAATCCTTTTCTATGATGAGATGATGGTTTCCTTTTAGGGCTTGATCAAAATATTTAGAAATGATGAGCCTAGATTGATTAAGCTAAGTCAGTGATTAATATATTCTGCATGTTTGGGTGTGAAACTAAGGTAGAGGAGTATGTTCTTTTCCCTAGAGGGAAATCAAAAACTTTGACCCTTAAGTTCGAACCATCAATCTGAGTCAATCTTTTAGAGGGCTTGCCAAAGTGATCCAACCTATGGGAATGACCCAAGTGAGTACACTCCTTTTGTTAGAGATTCCAACTCACTATGAAAAGAATACTTTGTAGAGTGAAAGACTCCAAAGCTGTATTAATTTCTTCCTCTTGATTCTTGATATCACATATCAAGACGAGGCTCTATTTGTTTCACTGGCCAGCACTGGCCCCAATCTTTCTAAGCAAGTGTGTGCACTCTCAGATGCTAGTGTGTGTTGCTACTCTCAACTTCACTTGTGGAGCCACCGAGGATTAATACAAATGGAAGACAAGTAAAAACCTTTAGTTAGAGGCTACCCAGTTCACCTCTGAAAGGAGACATAATCTTTGTGCAAGTAGGGGGAGGAATCTCTCCTGTAGAACTCACCATAGGCATGCTACTGGGTGTTAGAATGTGGTATACATGCTTGACCCATTCCACAAGGGTGTTTATTTAGTGTATATATTATTGAGCCTTTTGAATACACCAAAAAAATGGGCACCCTCTAGGGGGTGATATGATTGTGTGAGATGCATGCATGTGCATAAGTTGTGGGACAAAGGTTTTGCCTTCTCTACCATTTCCTATTTTTAGGGATAAAGCATGTTATCAACTCTTAAACATGTCCAAACCTATATAGACAAACTAAATATCAAGACTTCCTCATCCCTCTGAGTTGCTTTTCCCTTAATTAGATTCTATTTGACTAAAGCTTGCTTCCCATGCCTTGTTAAAAACACTTTGTCTTACTTGAAACTTGATGTTATTTCAAAAAACTTGAAAATTAACCCTATGATCTATCCACTATCTGTGCAATGAACCAAAAATCTATTTGGAACAATCTAAAATTGTCAAAATCTCTTTGAAATCTAATCCCTGTTTTCTATCTAGTCTCAAATTTCGTGCACAATTTTGCAAGATTTCGTGTGAGCCCTATTTGTTCTGTCACTTCTTCACATAGGTTTGTCTAGATCTTCATGTGAGAACTTGCATATCTCCATGTGAGATCTTTCTTTTTTTCTGCCAAAACTTGTCACTTCTTTGTGCGGCTTGGAGCATATCCTCACATGAGTTTAAATTGTTGTTCTAAGATTTTATGCTTGCTTGTGTACTTTATCACATTCCTCTTAGAGGATCTTCATGTGAGACCTTGAGTCAAAACTACTAAATCACCTTGTTCGAACAATCTACACTCTGCATCTAGTTTGTTTCCTGCATTAGGTTACCTTTTCTCTACCTATAAATAGTTCCAAAAAGTGACATTTTGTTCAGCTGATGACTTGTGGTCTATACTTTAATTAATATCGTCTCTCAATATCTTGTTGTTATTCTCTAGTTTTTTTTATACTCTGTGTCACTAGTCATAATCCTTGGCTATTCTATCCATCACTCAGACTACTCATACCTTAGTATATAGCACTCTCCCTTTTTCCTTTTAAGACTATGTTTTAGTGTGATCCTTGTCTTGGTTCTTTCTTCCTATCCTTCTCTATGACTGTCTCAACAAGAAGTGGGAACCTATTTTATCCCCTTAGACTTAGGTAAGGTTGAGCTAGGGCTCATAATCATCGCAAAGGTCACTTTCCTTTTTTTACGTGATCTGTATCCAGTTCATCTAGTGAGGCATCTTCACAATCTCCCTCACCTTTCAGATCACCTTGAGTCTAGCAAATGTTCTCTATAAACTTACAACAAACTAGGAACCCCTTGTATCAAGAGGATTCTGAGACTAGAAAAGGTCCCACATCTCCAAACAAAATTGTTGAATTCCTTTTTAAAGGGCTTTTCCAATCACAACATATTGAAACTAAACACATTCTTACAATGGTTGATCACAAACCTAAACATGGTTATCGTAGTAGACATCAAGATCAACCTAGGAATGAAAAAGAAAAAGACCATGATACTGATGAGGAATAGGAAGAGGTGGAAATACTTCCTGAACACATAGCAACGTGCTGTAAAGACAAAAAAAATTAGGTCATGGAAATCTTACTCAATGAAGAGAAAGAAAAGTACTTTCTCAAACTTCCCCAAGAGGAAGCTAAGCTACCTCATTACTTAAATGTGGACACCATTATCATACTTGAAGAAGAAACTGAGACCTCTAAACTCCAAAAACAACTAAAAATCATGCAAGATCAACTAGCTTAGATTATGCATGAGAAATACAAACTTGCGAAAACATACACTTTAGACGCTCTTCATCCATTTCCATTTGACGAGAGCATAGACATGTCTCCTTTCCAACAGGAGTAGAGCTACCTAAGTATGATAAGTACTTTGGAACCACGATCCCCAAGATCACTTGTGGGAATTTGGTCCCTTGTCTATAGAATTTATGCATAAGCAAACATATCTCATGCATTTATTCCTTAGAAGTCTAGGTGGTTAGGCTATGGAGTGGTTTTCACACTTACCTCCTAGTATCAAGACATTTGATAAAATTGCTAACTTGTTTGTCTAGTAGTATTCTCATAAAATTCAACACCTTGTCAATATTTGAGATTTATGTAACCTTAAGCAAAAGGTTGGGGAGCCCTTCCTTACATTCCTCAAGAGGTTGAGACAACTCTACACTAAATATTCATGCAAAATTCCTAAAGTGGAAAAGCTTGACATCTTCACTAATAATCTCCTACCCGATTTTGGGTATAAAGTCCAACTTCAAGGTCCACATAATTTTGAAGAAATGGTCACATAGGCTATCCACATAGAGGAATTCATGGTCAAGAAGGGTGAACTTACCCTTCAGAAGGACACAAAATAGGGATCCACCTTTAACAAGGACAAACCCAAATATTTTGACAAGAACTAAGAAGTTCTACATGATGGGGTCATTGAAAATATCACTCCTAAACCTACTAAGGTAGCCTATAATCTAACAGATGGTCTTAATGTGGCCAAGAATGTTGAGAAACCTCCTCCTAACAACAAGACATGTGGGGAAAAACTGAGAAAATCATGGGCCACACATCCTAAATGAGAGTATACACCTCTGGGTGAACCTTTGGATGTGGTTTACAAAAATTTGTTACAAAACAAGCTCATTTCACCATTAGACAACTCTCAACCTTATTATCTGTAGCAATGCCCACCATGGTGGAACAAAACCATGTTCTGTGAGTACTACCAAAATAAGGGGCACAAAACTAGCAACTGCATAAACTTGAGTCACAAAGTCTAGGACATGATCGATGATGGTGACATTGTGGTAGATGGACATAACAAGAACTCAGATCATAAGGCTTTCAAAGAGCCCTTCCCAGCTTATGAAAAAGGAGGGAGCTCAAAACCAAAAACTAACAACAAGGTCAACTATGCATACTCTAATCACAACAATGTAATCAACATGGTTGAACCTATGTATTTTGAATACTATGATGTCATTATCATTAAGGGCAAGCAAGATAACAATAAAATCAAGACACCATTTGTCTTGAGGGGCCCTACTTCCAACACAACAAAAAATACATCTTCAAAACACTGTGCCAATGCTATTACATGTTCTCATGCCAAGTTGATGGTCAAAGGCCCTGCATCTTCTACCCCCAATCTTGAACAACATAAAGATAAAATCCTTGCCGGTCCATCTGGAAAAAGTGCAAAACTCACAACAAATTCAGCAGCAACTAGCTATAGTGTTCTCGATTAATTAAAATGAACTATTTCTCAAATCACAATCTTTAAGCTGCTTAAAATATCGCCTGTGGATAGGAAAATTTTGGACAAAACCATCACAGAGGTGAATGTTCCTCAAGATTTTGATCTTGAGTGATTTCAATCTATGGTAGGTCACCTGACTTTGGCCTACTTTATGTCATTCTCTGAGGAGGAGGATAACACATTGAGTCATCCACATAATTAGCCTCTACACATTGAGGTAATGATACATCACACACATGTCTGCCAAGTCCTCATCGATAATGGTGCTAGGTTGAACATTATCTTTGCTTCTTTGCTTAGACAATTGAATTATGATGAGGACTCTATTGATCCTTGCTGCAAGATCACTATCAAAGTGTATGACAAAGTTGAATGAAAGTCTCTAGGTCTTGTGGTCTTACCCCTTCACATCGGTCTTTTAGAAAGGGATGTCACTTGTCAAGTCCTCAACATTTCCTTGGCTTATAACATTTTTCTAGGATGGCCATGGATACATGAGATGTGTGTCATGCCATCCACATATTACCAATGTGTCAAATTCCTATTTCATGGCTCCAAAGTCACTATTTCTACCACTACTGGCTATACTTGCAATATGCTCAAAGCTACTAAGAATTTTGTCCCTGCTAATAGGGAATCTATTGATTATCATGACAACAAACTAAAAAAAATTGAGTAGTCACTCAAGCTGAAATAAACTAGCATAGGTGAGTACCATATCAAACTAGTATTGTCATTAACATCTCTTCCTAAGTCTCCTCATCATTATGGGAGACCATTTGAGGCAAAGAATCCATTTGTGTTGACACCTCAAACCAAGTATAATGGCACTTTTGTTAGGGCTATAGTTCCCTTAGAGGATGAAAGTGAAAATAGAGCCATTGTTATATTGCTTTAAAAAGAAGAGACTCCAAACCTAACAAAGGAAGTTTGAGAGACCACTCCTGAGAAATATGGGCTTGGTCTTAAATGCATGAAGCATTTTGGCTAAAAGGGAACTAGCCCTAATGGGTGTAATAACAATGGCCTACTTGATCCTATCAAGACAATAGCTCAAAGAAATAGGGATACATCTGGTCTAGGCTTTAAGAAGGTTCCCTTCCATTTGGGAGCTAACAAATTCATACCAAAGCTCAAGGGTTCATCTGGAAATGAGTCACAAGCTGAGTCAGGTACTCAAGAAGATAATTTGGATGATGAGGATCCTTATCCTTATCCTATTCCTTACAATCTTACTAAATTATTTGCTAAGCTTGATTACTTTGTGCCACATGTTAGCACTATGGATGATATTAGTGATTCTTTTCAGGATAATACTAATCCACCCAGTGCTCATTCAGAAAAGGGGGAGTCTAGTTAGGCATTATGTATCGAATACTTGTGTAAAAATCTAGATGATGAAGGTGAGTATGTCCCTATCACTGTCAGGTAATTCTATAGCCTATAGCCATGTAGCACTGATTCTAAGGAATATGAGTTTGACTCCCTTTCAAAAGTGACTAGATAAAGACATTGACCAAGTTCATGTCTAAAAAAACCAACTCAAAATGGGTGAAACATCTAGGGTTAGGTCAAATGGGTCTGATCCAACTATTGTCTTCGAGTCATCAATTGCTGACATTAGTACTCAAAGGCATCTGAACACCCTTATGGATGAAGCTGCTATAGGTCTCAAATTTCTGGTCCAAGCATTTAATGACTATACTATGAACATAATTAAACCTATCACTACTCTTTCACTCACATATCCTAAGCTTATAGTTTGGAATCCTAATGCATCTAGTGAAGTCCCCACATTCTAGAATGATTATGCTCTTACTTGCTACCTAAACATTGTCGAACCTATAACATCTTCCACCAATGAACAACGCTTCAACATGACTAAAGCTAATATCAAATATCTCATTGATACAATTAAAAAGAAAAAATGTAGAAGGTCCAATGGTGAAAACCACATTGTGGCAGTATCGGCACCCAAAAAAGTAAAAACAAAAGATGTATCCAAGGGTGAAAACCTCTCTAAGGCACCTGCAGATGAGATATTTGATGTATTTTTGAGTCACTTTTTAGAGAGATCATCAGTGTTGATAGAGCCGACATAGTCAATCAACCTAGGCATAGAAAAACACCGTCATATGATACATTTGGCATAGTCATTGTCTCCTAAAGAAAGGGAGGAATTCATTTCCTTTCTCTGAGAGAAGAAGATAAATTTTTCTTGGACATATTCTGACATGCTAGGACTAGATTCTAATCGCATTATGCATCACTTGTCCATCACACTAGGCATTGAACTAGTTAAACATAAACTTCAAAAAATGCATCCTCATGTTGCATTGCTCAAAAAATTTGAACTAGAGAAGCTTCTACAAGCTAGATTCATTCATGAAATTGATTATGCTAAATGGATATCCAACATTTTTCGAGTCTCCAAGCATGATAAATATATCAGAGTTCGTAATGACTTCCATGATCTCAACTTAGAATGTCCTAAGGATGATTTTCTACTTCCCAACATTGATATGATAGTAGATATGATAGCAGGATATAAGATGTACTCACTCATAGTTGGGTTTTTTGGTTATAATCATATGAAAATTGTACCAGAAGATCAAGAAAAGATTGCTTTTACATGTGCGTGGGGAACCTTCTGCTGGAATGTAATGTCGTTTGGCTTGAAAAATGCTGTTGCGACCTATCAGAGGGTAAGCAGCATAATTTTTTATGACATGATGCATAAAGCCATGGAGGATTATGTGGATGATACCTTGGTCAAAAGTGAAAAATGCAACACTCATTTGCAAGATTTGGGACCCATCCTAGATCGCACGGAGAAATTTAGTCTTAGGCTCAATCCTAAGAAATGCACATTTGGTGTCACATTAGGGAAACTACTGGGATACATTGTGTTGGTGAAAGGAATTGAGGTGGATCTAGAGAAAGTTCAAGCAATTATGGATATGCCTTTACCTCGTAACATCAGCTAGATGAGAGGCCTACAAGGGAGAATGCAATCTATTCGCAAGTTCATCTGACAATTGGCAAATAGATCACAACCTTTTACAAAGACTTTACATAAGGGTGTGAAATTCAATTGGAGTCAGCATTGTGAGAAAAGCTTAACATAGATAAAACAATACCTTGCTAATCTACCAATCTTGATGCCTTATATCTATGGGAAGCCTTTGATTTTGTACATTTGAGCAATTGAAACATCTCTGGGAATCTTATTAGCTCAAGAGGGAAATCATAACAAGGAGAGAGCTATTTATTATTTGAGTCACATGTTGATCTCTTATGAGAGGAATTACAACATCATTGACAAAGCTTGGTTGGCAATTGTCTTTGCCTCACAAAAGTTGCGACACTACATGCTTGCCTATACTATGTGGTTGATGGCTAAAATAGATCCACTAAAGTACTTGCTTAGTAAGGTAGATCTCATAGGAAGATTGGCTAAGTGGGTCATGTGCTGGAAATGATTGAAAAGATCATGAGGAAAGTTGTTGGAATGATCATATGGAACTGGTAAAGAATGTTCTCAATCATTATTTTGTCATTGATGTCAAACTTGCCACTCATAGGAATGACAATTTCTTTAGTGATCCAAATTCTATCAATTAGTTGATTGACAAGGAGGAGGAAATCAATAAGATGTAACTAGAACACCTAGAGAAAGGTTGAAGTTATGATGTTGTAATGAAGTACAAGGATCAGCTAAGCCATTGATGAAAAAGTGTATTTGATGATATACTATAAGACACAGAGAATGGGCACACTAAAACATATCAAAGATGTAAGGTTTTAGCTAAGACATCTGTAAAGCCTAACTAAAGTTCATTAGAGAGAAGGAGCCGAGCAAGCTAGTAAGTTTCGAGTAGATTCCTAGTCGAAGCCGAGTAAACTTCAACTGTCGAGTAAACTTCAAGTGCCGAGTAAACTTCAAGTGCCGAGTGAACTTCAAGTGCCGAGTGAACTTCAAGTGCCGAGTAAACTTTAAGTGCCGAGTAAACTTCAAGTGCCGAGTAAACTTCAAGTGTCGAGTGAACTTCAAGTGTCGAGTAAACTTCAAGTGCCGAGTAAACTTCAGATGCCGAGTGATACAAAACTTATCAAGTGCCAAGAAAATACAAGTGCCGAGCAGACATAGGTGCTGAGTAACACAGAGGTGCCAAGCACAAGTAAACTAATAGTGCCGAGTAACAGAGAGGTGTCGAGCACTAGTAAATCAATAGTGCCAAGTTGCTACATTATTTCAAAAATCGAAGATTCACCAGATCTAAGCCGACAAGGTTGTTATCTAGAAGTTTGTGAATTAAATGGAAGATAAGAATGATGAGCTGGTGGCACAAAACACCATGTAAAACATTTTTAAGGATACAACTAATGAAGTTTCTAGATGAGAACAAGATATGAGGTAGATACATTGTATCCTACCTAATCCATTTGAAACCCTAAAATTGGTGAAGGAGAATTGAGCGGCAAAGGCAAATCAGATTTCTATTTAAAGGAGTCATAAGTTCATGAAGAAGATAGAGAGAGTCGGACAAGCATGAAAGCATAAAATGCTGAAGGAGGTGCTAAGGAGGAAAGAGAGCATAGTTACTCTGTTTCAATAAGAAGACCCCAGATATGGATGCATTGGTATGACGAGTAAGAAGACTCAAGGAGACGAAGCTTGAGAGGAAGACAAGCAGTCAGAGTTGAAGTGATTGAAGCCAAGCATAAGGATTGAACTGAAAGTGTGATATGAAATCTGCAAAGTATGTTGTAAGTTATATTAGATCAAAAGGCCATTATCGTTACTTTCTAGCAATTGTAACAGTTAGTTTAAATCCTATGGACTTAGGTTGGTTTGATAGTCATGAGATAAATCCTTTAATAGGGTGACATTCCAAGTGAATGTTCTAAAGTCCTTTGACCAGGCCCATTCCTAACAGTTTGGTGAAATCCTCTAACAAGGTCACATTTAACAGTGTGTTGTAGGCCTTTAACAGGGCATCACTTTAGAAGAGTGAGAATCAAGTAGCATGTTACTGGTGGTTTTTCCCAAATTGGGTTTCCACGTAAATCATTGTGTCATGTGTTGATCTTGCATGTTTTATCTTTGCATGTTGATTTACTGTAACTTGCTAATATGATTTATTTAAGTTTGAATGGATGAAAAATATAAGGATTCATTAAAAGCAGTGAAAAAGTATTATTAGGGCATTTGAACCTTGAATAACTAATTCACCACCCCTCTAAGTTATTCTAAAGAATTCTAACATCATGATACTCAGTAAGTTTGACATTCAGTATATTGAATGAAAAACTATCAAGGGAAAAGCGATTATGGATCAGCTAGCAGATGCACTTATGCAAAATCTTCTCCTAATGAACATTGATTTCCCTGATGAGTCAATTCTAACACTCACACACCAAACATGGGTGATGTTCTTTGATGGATTACTCTTCATAACGCTATAGAGATACTCATTACCTAAAGCATACAAGATTTTATTTCCTTGTATAGAAAATATTGCTAAATACAAGGCTTTGATTAATGGCATGAAGATTGCAACTGAATGGAGAGTGGATCAGTTAGACATCTTTGGGGACTCTCAACTTGTAATCAACCAGGTTAATAATGTGTATCAAACAAAGGATGAGAAATTAATCCCTTACAAACACATGGTTGATGACCTCAAGAAGTATTTTGTGCACATCACCTTCTAGAAAATTCCTTGAGCAGATAATAAAGTAGCTAATTCTATGGCTACTTTTGTCTCCTTGCTATAGATGTCTGAAAATGATCTCCAACATGAGTTCCTAGTGGAAGCATTACACTACTCAGCATATGATACCCATAATTCTAGGATGATCTATTCTATTGTAGGACAAGACTCATCTCACTACCATCACATCTACTCCTATCTCCATAACCAAACCATTTTGGATAGTCTAACCTGGAATGAAAAACATTACCTTATTTGTAATGCTTGATGGTATGTTATTATTGCTGATGACTTATTTAGGAGAGGTCTCGATGGAACACTCCTTAGGTGTTTAGAACTGGAAGAGTTCAAACGTGCATTAATTGATGTTTATGAGGGCATTTTTGGATCCCAATCAAATGGCCTAACACTAGCTCAAAAACTCATTAGAGTTGATTACTATTAGCCTAAAATGGAGCAAGAGGCAATCAAGTATGCTGAGTCTTGCAAGCAGTGCTAGCTCCATGGGAATCTGATTTATGCTCTAGCCAGTTGATTCCATCTACTACAATGTGGCCATTTCAAATATTGGCCTTCAACTTGGTGGGTTAGATTCACCCAACTTCTTCTAATGGACATAAGTTCATTATCACAACTACTAACTACTTCATGAAGTGGGTAGAGGCAATACCTCTCACAATAGAAAATGGAAAAACTGTAGCTCTTTTTATCACAAACTACATCATCTGCAGGTATGGTGTACCATCCTATATCATTATTGAGAATGGAGGAAAATTCAAAAATAAAGGCCTCAAGGAACTATGCAAAAGATTCAAATCACACAAAATTGGTCTTCTATCTACTACCCCAAAGGTAATGGCTAGGAAGAGGCACCCAATAAGGAAATCCTCAATATTCTCCATCACACAGTCAACAAATTTGGGAGGGACTGTCACCTCTAGATTAATCTAGCCTTGTGGGCATACAGGACAAGTATCAGGACTCAATGGGCATAATGCCCTTTGCTTTGGTTTATGAAGTGGATGTTGTGCTTCCAATAGAGGTTGAGATTCCTACCTTGAGAATCTCTATGAAATACCTTATTACTGATGAAGATTATAGAATAGCTTAGCTTCAAGAGCTAGTGCTACTAGATGAATGTTGACAAGTGGTGTGTGATCATCTACAAGTTTATCAGCAATGAATGTCAAGAAGCTACAATAGGAAAGTTAGGCCATGTGACTTCCAACTAGGTGATCTCGTCCTAAGAGAGAACCCTAAGAATCAACAAAAATGAGTCCAAAAAGGGAAGTTTGAACCAAATTTGCTTGGTCCTTACATAATTATTACAGTGTATGGATCTGTTGTTTACCAGCTTTCTACAACCGAGGGAGAAGTGCTCAAGGAACCTATCAACACTTTCCACCTAAAGCAGTTTTACAGGTGACTTGATCTCAAAAGCTCTTTGCGCATATCTAAATGTCTTGAAAAAAGTCTTGAAAAAACAATCATTACCCTAGTGAAAACCTAGCAATAGGTGCCTTGGTAATACCAAAAAAATTGAAAAATTCCAAAAAAATACAAAAAAATCAAAAAGAGAAAAATACAAAAATATTGAAAAATAAGAAAAGTGCCATTGGTAAAAACCTATAAATAGGCATCACGGTAGCAAAAAAATAAAAGCTGTACCAAGAATGTGAAAACCTGGTAAATAGGCACATCTTGTTCCCAATTTTCCATTTTTTAGTGCATCTTCTGGCTCCTTGTACAATTGCTTTCCTGCTTTTCCTACTTTTTGCTCATGTATCCATGTAGTGAGTCTTGTCATGGCTTGGGGCACTAATCTCCAGTGTCATAGAATCTCTTTTGCGATAGTCACCAGTCATTCTTGCTATGTCTGCCCACTATCACTAGTGTCACTCTGTTTGAGATTCTCCTCATAGAATGTATTTCGTGATAGTCACCAGTTGTTTTGGCTATGTCTACCTACTATCACCAGTATCACTCCTTTTCAAAACTCTCCTCATAGAATTTCTTTCAAAATAGTCACCAGTTGTTCTCAACTACATCTTTCTTGTGTCACATTTCAAGATTCCTTTATGGAAGATCTCTCTTGTGTCAGTTACTACTCATTCTAGCTATGTCTATCTACTATTGCTCAGTCTTCTTTAGGTTCTTCATCATGAAGATTCCTCTTTTGACCTCAATCACCAATCATTCTAACTGCATCTACCTACTATTGTCACCCTACTAAAGTGATTCCTTTCATCCATATTCTAGACATTGACACTTGACATCAATCACAAAAACATTGAACTCAAAATGACATACTTTTTTGGATATGCTGAGCATTTTCTTTGGTTTTTTGCTTTCACTCACATCATGCTTCCTTGAGAAACTTGATGATGTCATTTTTGATTAGAGAAGTAATGACTGGGGGCATGATCTTTTCTTTACTTTCTGTTTGTGGTTTAGTTCTAATAAGTTGACACATTCCTATAAAAGGGGTGTCCACTATAAGAGCCTCCATCTCATATTAGGTGGCCGGGTGTACCTTGACTCCTTTTATATAGATATATCAATAACATTGGTTCTTCTCCTTGCCTATCAGAGTGAACTCGTCATGCTATAGTACATACCGATACTTGTCCTACTAAGTGAACATATGGGTCACTGCAAGTATATCCTGCACACTTTTGTCTTAGATTACGAACATAAGGGTCATTACAAACAAAATTATTACTAACTACTTAGCATGAGATAGATCTCTTGTGTGTTTGGTGTGTCTTCCATGCAAGAAACATTTGGGTCATCCTAGCATGTATGCTCTAATGCTTATATTAACTTGCTACATTAAAAGGAACAAATGTTCTAGTCATTGTAGATTGTTGTGCCTCGAATGCTTACATTTCATCCTGAGAAAATTGGAATAGATGTCTTATTCATTTTCTCATGATTGCAATGTCAATGAGAGTTGTCTAACATCTAGGGTTTTAGCTATATGCTCATTGATGATAATTGTCAAGGCTTGGTAACCAAACTTAGGGTTGCATCTAGTTTAAAGTTACATATAGCATAGGATTGCATTACTTCGTTCAACATATGATTCAATTGCAAATCTACTTTTGACTCCTGTGATGAGGGATTCTTAGTCTCTTAACGTATCATGATTCTTCATGGATACACAAGCATTTTATTCTTTGGTTCATCCTCTCGTGCTCCTCGATGAGATACCTATCACTATCAAGCAAAAACATGAAGCACTACATGAGATGTTAGTCCTTTTATCTATGAATTTCATTCATAAATCCATAATGTCATTTCATCTGCATGAACAATTACAATCAAACATTCATCCATACATCAGCATCATATTTTTCATCTCATAATCATAGCATAAATACATCTCATATAAATCAAATTAAAGGATAGACACTGACAATGACATGAACACAATGATACTCATCTCAAAATCTCATATATATATCTCAAAGAATGTGTCAGTACAAAAATGAGTGCTACTTGAGTGCTATCATTAAAAACTAGTACTAAATGGTGCTGGCACACCAACCGATACATAGCCAAAATCTAAAACTCAAAAGCAAGAGCATCATGATATAACTCTATCCACCACCTTCACCTCCTAGAGGAAGAGGAGGTGGCTTCATGTTTGGCTTGGCTAGTGGGTGTGGACCTCCAAAATCTCATGCATACTAAGAAAAATGTGGCACTTACTGAGCCTCATTGGGCACCACTATGGAGTATGCTAAAAAATAGTATGCTACTCGAGCTACCTATAATCTAACCTCACCCTGTAGCATCTTTGGCCTCTACATAGCTTCCTACACCTACTCTTATACTCGTTGGATCTCCTGATCACACTCTACTATCCTGGTGTTCTGCAGGACCACCTATATCTATAAATCTCCTAGTTGTCATGAGGCCTATCCAATTCACTCTCTTGCCCTCCTTAAGGCAACCTATGGCTTAGTAATAGGCTGATCCTGTCTCATCAGCCAACATCTCGGGTTACTGCTCCATGGGTGCCTACTCCTTTGTTCATAGTCTATGTCGCTGACCCTGTTCGAGCTCGGTACTGCCAAAACCTAAATTTGACCTCGTCTAGCATGGGGGAATCTACACCTATTACACTCTATGTCTCACCTATGGTGGCTACTTCTATGCCAACTGTTGGATTGGACCCTGTACGGGTGCCTGTTGTGGTCCCTGCACCACCATCCCCATGGGATCTATAAATTGTGGAAAGGGGTGACTGATAAAATATGCCTGGTATATAGGTTTCATCCTGGCATTTTCTATCTTTGGGAGGTAATCCCATTTTGACACAACTAGGTTGCACATGTCTATCATTGACCTCCCAAGATCTAATCTTGCAGACCACACTTGATCCTGATCTCTCACTAATCTAGCATAGGAGTACTACTCCTGCAAGATGTTCTATGGCCACTCATACTATCACCACACTCGTGTGATAGGAAACCTCTCTATGATATGTGTGGCTCAGCCTATCAATGGCCACGAGGAGAACATACAACCAAGCTCTCAGGGAGTGTCATCCCAATCCTCTATCTCTCTCTAGAGCCGCCATACGATGGAGACTAGGTCATTAAGACATGACCTCCAATACTTTGTCTTACCTAGGCCTACCTAGGTAAGTTGCCCCCTATATCTACATATATAAGGCTCCATCAGCTCTCTTGCATCCTCAAAAAAATTTCGTGTCACAGGTAGGTGCTCCCATGCCCAAATCTATAGTACATATACCCCAATAGCCATACTCTTCTACTTGTGGTATACTATCTCATGCATCTCATAAAACGTATGGGAAAGCATGTGCTGGCCCCATTCAAATTGCTTAGGAGAATCAAACATCCTCTGAAGCATAATACCCCACCTGCACTCCAACCCATGTTGTCCTCTATCAGGTATGATGAAATAGCTGATAAAAATGGCTAACACTAATGCCAACCTATAAGTGGTCCCATATGTATGGATGAGCTCATCCCATGTGATGGATTGCCCTATCGCTAACTCCCACTGGAATATGGCCCTCAGTGCCTTAGTTCTAGCTTAGGGTACCCTATCATACACAACTCACGGTCCATGAAAAGGTATCTACAATATCTTGTAAATGTCCTCAGGAGTGATAGTCATCTATCCCTGTGGTAGGTGGAAGGTGTTTGTCTCTGAATGGAAACACTCCACCAATGTTGTCAATAGAGAGGCAAGTCATAATCTATCAATGTGGGCCATGTTTGCACCATTGAGACTCCACAACAAAGCTTCGTAACATGGATAGTATGATTTGAATGCAATGTCATTGAAGACCATTTGCACACATGAATGAGAACAACATGCAAATAGTGAATACTCACTCAACAAACAAAAAATATAGCAAAACAATTACAAAATTAAGATGAAAAATAAAAAATGCAATTTAAAAAATTTAATCAAACACTAGAATTCAGCACAATAATTCATGTTCTTGCGCAAAATCTTGCTTCTTCATGTGAGAAAACAAGTTCTCATGTGAAAAATGATGAGATTCTAAACAAAATGTGCCCAAAATCCTATGCATCTCATGCAAGAGGTGGGTATCTCTCATGGGAGATTCCCCACTGAAGTTCATGACGAAACACTAGGCTAGTGGATCTTCACATTAAGAAGGATTGGGCTCACATGAGGAAGGACACCCTCACATGAAAACTGATTAACCTATCCTAAAAACTTTCTAAAAGTTTGCAAAAATACATCAAAATATGTGAAAAATTAAATGTGAAGCAAGTTTGTTGACTACACACTAGAGGTCCATAGTCCACCAATTGGACGTGTTGTCTGGAGTGCTCAAAATGGTGTGAATGCACTGGAACTACCATATCTCTCTCAAAGCTTTCTTCTCCACTAAAGACAAAATGCACAACTGATTTGAAAATGGCCCTTTGGGCCCTTATATAGGTTTTTGACCTAATCTTTCAAAGTGCTCCAATTTGTGTGAAAATCACCCTTGGCTAATTTGACTATTTTGAATCCATTTTTAGGATCAAATTCAAAATCTAACACACCCAAGTAGTCCAAAAATGCATTTAAATTGTTTGGGAATGGCGCGATCGAATGTTTGTGCATTCCAAATTCTTCAGATGCTTTGTGAATCCTGAAATCTTTTTAATGAAAAATTTCTACAAATTTAATCACTAATCTCAACAAAGTCAACTCTAGTCAACTCAAGTCAAGTTTTGGTCAAACTTGGTCTTCTGGACATCAAAATCATGCTAAATCGACTTCAAATTTTCTTCTAATAATTCTAATCTCTTCTATATTCTATTGATTCTTCAATTTCTTCCACATCTCTCTTTATACTATTTTACATCATATTTTTGGTCTGTCATCTTTTGATTTCACTCCCAAGGGGGCAGGATGATTACATCATTGAATCTAAATTTTGACTTAATCTAAATCTTCTGTTGCTTAGGGCATCTTGTTCCCATCGGATGACCTTATCACTCAGGGCATCTCATCAATAGGGGAATCTTCTTTCCCTCTATCTAACATCTTTTTCATCTATCTGATCTTTTCATTAAGTAAATTATATCTTATAACAATCTTTGTAAGAGTTCAATGGATAGGTATCGGGGTAGTCTAAATCCTAACTCCTAAGAATCAAGCCTCATTCTAGGGATGGTTGTATAACTCATGATTGGATCGTGTTATCTTATAGGCTTAGGTATCTAGGTGCTTTATCTAGATCTCTTAGGATTAAAACTCCATTTTGGAAATAATCCTTAAAAGCTTATCAATCTAGGTATCAAGATGTTCTATTTAGATCCTTAAAGGTTAGGCTTTATTCTAAAGAAAACCTTTTAAATACTTATCATCTCAGGTATCTAGGTTCTTTATTTGGATCCCTTAGGATTAAAAATTTGTTTTGGAGATAAGCCTTAAAAGCTTATCAATCTAGGTATCTATATGTTCTATATAGATCCTTAAAGGTTACACGTCGTTCTAAAGAAAACCTTTTAAATACTTATCAACTTAGGTATATGGGTGCTTTATCTGGATCCCTTAGGATTAAAACTCCATTTTGGAGATAATCCTTAAAAGCTTATCAATCTAGGTATCTAGGTGTTCTATCTAGATCCTTAAAGGTTAGGCTTCATTCTAAAGAAAACCTTTTAAATGCTTATCAATTCAGGTATCTAGGTGTTTTGCTTAGATTCCTTAATATATTAAGCTCTGTTCTAGAGATAATCTTTAAAAGCTTATCAATTGGTCTCCATATCATCAATTTCAAAACCAATCTTACTTATTGATGTTGGCATCATGCTTTCTAATTTTCTTTGAATCAAATGTGTTGCTTGCACATTCATTCAAAAAGGGACAAAATATATTACCCCAAAATTGACTCATTGCCATGATCACAAATTTTGGTCTATTTTGATCAATTCTAAAGTCCTATTCTACCAGACAATCCTTATTCTAATTTTCGCTACTTGACTTAATTGTCAAATGTAGAAAATCCTAAATTTACATTAATCAAAACATCTATTTAATTCCTAAGTATTGACTCAAATTAGTCACATTAAACCTATTTGATTGAGATTTAATTTAATTCAAATTGTTTATACTTTAATTAAATTAAATCATATCCTAAGGCTAATGTACTAAGGAATTAAAATATTTAATTTAATAATTATGCCCACTTTAATTAATTGAATGAGATTATTCAATTAAATGAAAAAGGCATTTATTAGGTTATATCTCACTTTATTAAATTAAATAATATCTTCAAAATCCTCTCTTTAGTTCTAAAATGAAAACTCTGATTGAACTACCTCTTGAATTGGAAGCAATTTAGTTAACCTATTCTCACGCTTATGAAAAGCTTAGTTAACTACTTATCAAACTCAAATCTGAAATAACCAATTTCACTTGCACAAGGAAGTTTCCATCTTAACTAAATCTTCTATCTAATCTTAATCATTCATTCAAATTGATCTTGACTATTGATCAATTCCCAGATTCTATTTAAGGACCTCTAAATCCCTCATTATAGAGGTCAAAATTTGATGATATTGAATTTTTGTCAAACTAAATACTCACTTTTATAGCTTTCACATGTGCTTTTGCTTAGTATTTTAATGTCATCTAGCTTAATAATGCATACATCTAGCTTAGTTTATTTTATTGTTTAATATAATAAATTGTACATCATATAGATTACTTACATAATCATTGTTTGCATAACTCCTTCATTCTAGAAAGGTCTGGTTGCCTGCATCTTAGTCTAAGAGCAAATAAGAAAAATCCTTCTAGTTAGAAGGCAATAGGTTGCATTGTCGAACCTCTTGGATGAACTATCCCATGTTCATTCTAGGATAAATCTACATTTAATTACCATTTTGAGGTGTAGGTGAAATATTTGAGGCCTCATTTTCATGTATACAGGTACAATGGTTTCTAAGATACATTATTCTTGAGGACACATTGGAGATTGTGTTCCATATTCATTCAGAATAATGGATGAAATTATTTCATCTTCTTCTTGAGTAGCTATGAATGATTCTCTGCCTATCATCATCAACTAATGGATAGAATTGGCTTCTAGATCATCATTACCCAAGTCTGGCCAGATTACTTGGTCATCTAGTAACAATGGTTGAGTAGGGGAGTACAAAGTCAAGTTCTTGGTATGAACACCATTGGATATTGTCATCTTTCCAGATTGGCAAGCTATATATGCATCTGCAATGGCTAACCATGGTCTCAATAGAATTAAAGGATATCCTCACATATTATCTTTCAGGGAGAGAACAACAAAATCAACTAGATATTCCTAGGAATTTAGGGTGGCTATAACATTTTCTATCATCCCATCCGGTTTAATGGTAGAGCTATTAGCAAGTTAAAGGATGTTGGGTGTCTCTCTGAGGCCAACAATATGCAACCAAGACAATACCTCCTTTTTCATGACAATAATAGATGCTCCTAGGTCAACCAAAAAATTTTGAACTTGGATCCCATGAACAGTAATGGTAACTATAGGACTCCCAGGGTCAGAGTATTTGGGTACAACTAATTTCTCTAGCATTAAGTTAGAAAACTTTCCTAGGACATGAATGGTTTTTGGATATTTATTCTTCCTTCATGGCTACTTACTGCATGCTTCCTTAATAGCTTTAGTATAGGTAGGGTCTTCCTTAATAACATCTAGCAATGGTATTTTTACTGTCATCTATTTAAGTTGATTAAGAAAATCAATGACTGCATGGTTCGCTTTGGACTAGCCTTATTCTATCAACCTATGGGGAAATGGAGGTTCTTTGGCTACAAGAGAGGTATGCTAATTTCACTCATCTGTATGCTTAGTCGAAGTATCTTCAAATTTAGTTATTATAGGTTTTTGGGATGTAGGAAGAGTGGTGCATGATCTTAAGTGAATATCATTCAATGAGATGGCATAGCTTTTCTATTGAGTTTGTTGTTTAGTATTGTTTGGATTAGGGTTAGGTTGAAAAAGTAGTTGGGTCTGTTTGGAAGGAGTATTAGTGGAAACAAGAGGAGGCATTAGAGTTGGTTACTAATTTGGTGGCATTAGGGTTGGTTGACTAGATTGGTACTCCAATTTTGAGATTGTTGCCAACCTTTTTGATGTTGCTACCAATCTTACTGAGGTTGCTGCCAACTATGATATCCACTAAAACTAGTATTACAAAAGATAATTCCATTGATTATTATTAGGATAAATTTCAAGAGGATGGTGCGGCATACCTTGTCTTTGAGCCCATGGCCTTCTTTGAGTGACATAGAGTACCTCTCCATTTTCATCAATGGCTTTAATCTCGGTTGGCATTGGTTGTGTCTCCATACTTGCAACAAACTTACTTCTACATTCCTTTTTCTTTTCTCTATAATGTGGACATTATTCAATCAACACGACATCAGCGTCATCTTTCTTTCTTCGGGCTTGCATGGTGTCCAGCTAAGTGGCTACATCATTAATGATGTCTTACTTGAAGTGTGACAAAAAATTAGATAACTCCATCTTAGATACTCCTAAACTACTATTGGACTTATGTGGTAGGTCTCTAAGTCCCCTACCTTTCTTCCCAGTAGCTCTGGAATAATTTAGGCATATATTTTGTATCTCAATCCAAGTCTTTTTAGCAATGTTCCCTCCTACCATAAGCTCTAGAGCTATAATGCTTCCTTCATTTACACCTCTCAAAAAAAGATGTTTCTTTGATTCCTCATTCAATTGATGTCATGTGTTATACTATAGGTTGAACATGAACTGGGAAACATAATCTTCCAATGTTTCATCATCCTTTTGGGACATTTTAAAAATTTCATCCCCTTTTAAATCTTGACCCCTATAGTACTCCTTATACTTTGTGAGAAACGGATTGCTCATTGTAGGCCAATCTGCTACAACATTGGCACCCAACCCCATGAAACATCTTAAAGTAGATTCTTTGAGGGTAGAAGGAAACAACTTCAATTTGTGGGCATTATTTGTATAGTCATAAAATCTACATAGTATGTCAAACTCAAAGAGAAAGGTTTTAGGTTCTTCAGTGATCAAGCCATAAAACTTGGGAACTACAATAATAGGTATATTTTTCAAATTTTGGTTACCTTGTTGAGGAGGAATAGGAAAAGGAAAAATTGGTTGAGGCTGAGGCTAAGCCATTCCTTGAGTAGGTACTATCAATGGTGCGTGATGTATGAAAGAGCAAGTGTATTATCTTTGTATTTAGGTTCAGCAAGGAGATCATTTAGATGCAAAGATTCATCAAAGGATGAGGGTATTTATTCTTGAGTAGCATCAAATGGATTTTTGAAAGGTTTTTCTTCATTCTTGTTGTGTGGTTCTTTAGGTTCAAGATTAAAAATGTCTTCCTGAATATTACAGGTAAGAAATCTCCCAAAGGGGTATTTTCTTCTATGCATGCAAAATAATGAAAAATCTAATCTAACATAATGACTTTAGGGTTGAACTAGATTGACACCTTCCCTAGCGATGACACCAAAAATGGCTAGTCAACTAAATAACTTAGTAATAAAGGATTGGACATCCTTCTACATTGACTCCATGATTAGAAAGAATTATGTATTTTCCTAAGAATAAAATACTAACTTCATTTTATTTTTCAACCTAGGAGCATAAGCTTGAGAGGATGGCTACAAATTATATGCTTTGATTCTTCTTTAAGTTATTACAACTAAAATAGGAAAGAAATGTTGAAGGAAACTAAGCTAGGAACTAAAACAACATTTTCTTTAAATCTTATAGTAATGTTGCAAATAGTAAATCTATTTATGCATCTATGATGCAAGAACAATTCAATGATTCTATTATCAATGGCTACAAGAACAACAAAGTTCTACTTTGCAAGGAAATAAATAAGGAAATAAAATCTATTCTAACAAAGTAGTTCACTCACCAAGTGGGCCCCCTTGGATGAGTGAACAGAAAAATGATCAAGTCTATAGGTGAAAACTTAAACTCTATATTCTATTCATTCATAATAAGAGATTACATTTGAAAACAAGATTATACACTATTGAATAGAACAATCTAATCTATCTTCCTTCTAGTCAAAACTAGGAAAAATCAAAGAATCTCTTTTAAAGGTTACTGACAAAAATTATTTAAAGGAAAGCTTCAATTACTTCCTACTCCTACAATCAATCCAACAATGAGGATCAATTATAGATCATAAATTTTACAATATAAATACTATTAACTATGTTTTAAATCCTCTAAGAATATAGTAAGTTGAGGAGGCTATCTTCATGCACTGCCATAACACAATCCACACCATAATCTTCTTATATGGTGATTCATTATGTAATGTCCCGCCAAGGGATTCAAAGAATTAACCTAGAATTTCATTAATTTTGGTAACATTTTTTTTTAAAAAATAACATGAAACTAAATACCACATATAACTTAAGCATCATAACGGAAGTAATAGCAATGTCCATCTAAAAGTAAACATAACATACATAACAGATTACATTCTTTAAAGATCCCTTAACGTGAATTACATCTAAGTCAACTAACATACATGAATCTATCTAATACAACATCCACATGAAATATTAATGATACATCCAATATTCATACATTAAATTTCAATTGCTCAATCACCCACTATACATGCCACAGGGTATGAAAAGCTTAAAAGAATATACATATGTGAAATAAGGTACATCATCCTATTCTAATCCATGATACATCAAAGTAAAGATAATCACATGATACATCATCATAGAATACATATACATCCATCATAAGATCAAACATAATAAACTAAGTGCACGGTTCCTCCCAACCGTTAATAGCATCATTAGACCATCGTGGGCCCTAGCCATCCCTCCGTTCGTAACATTCCAAATCATCAAAGATATCATCGGTATTAACATAGTAGGAATGTCACTCCTAACATATACTATATCATATGCAAAAAGTAATCTAACATGCAAATATAAGCATAAGATAACATCATCTAACATATGCTAATCATCAATGAAAGGATACATATCCACCATCGTGAAGGACGCATCAGCCACGATGTCACAATGAATCTCAAATGATAAGAGTGGAAAAACACTACCACCCGACCGTGTGGTACCTAAGTGGTCCACTCCCACCGCGCTGAGGAGATAATCTCAAGTCCCAAACAGGCTAACAAAATCACATAAAATAAATCTCTATAAGTCCAGGAATCCTAAAAGTATACTAACTCAAAGTTTCCAATCACAAAATAGACATCTACTTCTGAGAGGCACATAATGACATGTAGGAACCTACTATGCAAGCGAGAAAGTGTCATCGCATTTATCTTGTACAAGTTACCCTGGCAGTTAGCTTATCTCCACGGGTCCTTACAGATCTCATGTGGCCACTAGTATCCTCTCATACTGACAAAGCATACTATGTAATGCAAGGTCGCAACTATGCGTTCTCACTACTCCCATCCTAGCCTATACAAGCGCTCAAGGCATGGGCGAGAACAAAAACTCTTATCTTTTTAGGTTCATTCAGTTAGTATTAGGTGTGAATGTTATCACTTATTAACCCAACTTACAATGAGTTACCCTGGCAGCCTCTTAGGGCCCTGGCCCCCATTGCAAGCCACTTCCTGTCACTACATGCAAATATCCTACCCTAATGCTCATGGAATCATAAATCTCAAAATCACAAAAGATAATCCATAACAAAATCATCAAATATCCATCATCAAATATCCGCAATAAGAATCATCAAATTTACATGATAAAATCATCAAATATGCATAAAAGCATCAAATCTCCATGAGCAAACATCCGTAGAAAATCATGAACACAACAGCTCTCTATTGGCAACTGAAGTATCACTGATAATCAAAAGTATCCAATGGTTCTCAATAACAAAAATATATCTCAATCATACTGATCGAAGACTTCAAAATGGTTGAGTCAAACATGTCACAACATGACATCATCAAGAATAAATCCACATTTCAGTCCCATCATGGTGACTAGAAAATAACCAAGGATAATTGATCAATGACCAAAAATAATGGTTAGGTCAAGTGTCTCAAACATAAGAATCTCAACTATAACAATCAGTAATCACATCCAATACATAGAGCATTCCATCACATAACCATGGTTGGGTTTATAAAGATCGAGATTAAAACATCATTATGACATCACAATCACATAAACCCCAAGCCTCTGGTAGACGTCCTATACTGGTCAACACTAGTCACCCCAAAACCCAAAACAATAGCATAAAGAATACACAATGTAAACACATGTTTTGGTTTTGCTAAGTCTTCAAATTTGAATTTAAATACAAAAGTCTCGGTTTACGTTTCCAAGTTTAGAGAAAGAATTAGAGGAACATTTTGTACATTTTTCCATGTATTGTTTTTGGATGGATAAAAGTTTTCCTTTATAAGTCTAATTTCCAATTATAATATTTTATTAAAATCGTTCCCCACCAACTTCCAATTAAATTTCATATACTTAATATATTTTATAATTTAAAACTATTAATTCAATCTTAATAGTCAAATTATAATGTTATAAAATAATTCATCATAAAAAATGAATCCTTAAATCTTTTATCAAACAATTTTAAATCTTTTAATAACATATTTACATATTACATATATACATATATATACATTTATATTTAAATATATATATATATACATATATAATGTATAAATATTTATTATTTTATAAAAATCGAATTAACAATTTCGATTTACACAATATGTCATATTAAATAACAATGCGAATCGATTTTCATAAACGTTTTATGCAACATAAACATTTTTATGCAAATGCATATCATATAACATAAAATATTTACACCATATAACGTTGCTGCCATAGCATGCAAACCCTGCTGTCGCAGGGCCTGTGGCGGCGGCAAGTACATAGTACCCGCTGACATCGTAGTACCTGCGATGGCAGGTACCTGCGACCAGCAGGTATACTCGGCATACATAATACATTTTTTTTTATAAACAATCGCTACACGATTTTTTTTCAATTGCAAAAAAATAATGTTTATTAAAACATTTTTGCCCCCAGTATGTTATCCAATTTTTAACACATATAAATATATATATTATATATATACATATGTATGTATATATATATATATATATATATATATATATATATATATATATATATAGTTGCATATACATATATGTATGACAATTTATGAATACAATTTTCAATTTTCAGAATTTCTCTATAAATCTTCAATTTTCAAAATCTCCAATAATTAATCTAATGGGTTTGACTATGAATCTTCAACCCTAGCCCCGTTTTCCTTACAAATCTATGCATATAAAATTCTCCATAAATTTAATTGCCCATATTGAAAATGCATATAGAAATATGAATTTCCTCCAAAGACATATGGAAAAGACGAAGAAGACAGGGAAAGCAAGATGCGGAAATAGCATAAGTAAAATCACAAGAATCTACCCGGATTCTGATGCTAATTCGCTCTTCCTCAGAAAACCCGCAGAACAAGCTCCTCCCTTCTTTAGAGTTCTTGAGTTCTCCAATGCTCCAATTGGTCTCTACGCTATCCACGCTATCCACACTATCCACGCTATGTCTAAGCTTCTAGGAATGCCTGAATATAAAGAGCTCTTAGGAAATCTCTAGAATGCTTCTAGAAAAAGCTGGAAGGTGTCACCAACTAAGCATGGGTCTTTTCCAACCTTTTTGATGAGTCATAGGGTTGTAGAAACCATGTGCTTAATTGATGCACTAACCCCCGTGTTGTTGACACATGAGAAATAGAGAAAGTATGTTAATTCCCATGCAAGCTTATAACTCCAATTTGCTTTTTAAATAATTTCCATTTAAATATTTATAACTTCCATTTTAATTTTTATAACTTTTATTTTAATTTTTATAACTTTTATTATTATTATTTGTTTATTAATTTATTAGTATTTTATAATTATTATTTATTTTAATTTCTAATTTTCTTTTATTTAATTCTTTTCTCTCAATTAATTCTCCTTTAATTAATTATAATCAAAATATCAAAGATCATGATATTTTATTAATTTTCTCAAATAATTAATTAATTAATTAAATCTATTTATTAAGACTTAATTAATAGAAAATTCCCCATAGACCTCCAAGATAAAATATGAAAACCCATCATAGAACAAATCATACAAAATCAGTCTAAAGGGTTAAAAATCATGAAATATGTCATCCGACACATTCAGTGGGTACTCAACTCTGATACTTGTCCTAACTCACTAGGACAAATGGTTTTAGGGTTTGGGATTTGGACTTGAGAATTTATCTCCCTTCTCTTATCATTGAGATAGTATAATAGGGTATGCTCATCCTGGCAATTCAGGGAAGTCGATACCTGGTACCTGCAACCTGCAGAAAAACCATGCATGTACATCCAATATATATAGTGCTAAGCTAAACAGGCAATGGCAGGAAGTGGTGCATCGTGTAGATCCCAACTGAGCAGGTGACTACGACTCCCTTCGTTAACCATATCAGGAATGCCATACAATATGAAAACATGTACACCATACACATGCAAGTATGGGGTAAGTATCCATAATAAAACACATGAGATAATATACCATCTAACCAATCATCAACAATAACTAAAAGAAATGTAATGATCATCATGTATGCATGAAATGTAAAGTCTAAATGATCTCATCATATATCAACTGAATCCATAACATAATGTCTTATAGTGTCAAAACAATACTACTAAACCATCAACATAAAACTAGTCCATCAAAGTTGAATAATAATAACAACGATATGTCTAGAAAAAAATGTGAACGAGGGTAGGCACTACATCCACCCCCCCTTGGATTAGGCTTACTCCTGAAAGCCTTCAAACAAGTAGGGATATAACTCCCTCAATCTAGCTACATCCTCCCAAGTAGCTGAAGAATCATCAGTAGGGTCCCATTGGACCCTTACCTACTCGATGGTTCAACCCCTGAGGGTCAACTCCCGTTGTTCCAGAATACGAACCGGCTCCAAAGCCAGCTGCCCGTCCTCTACCTGCAACGCATTCCAGTCAAGAACATGCACAGTATCAGGAATATACTGCCGAAGCACTGAAACGTGAAAAACATCATGAATGCGAGCTAGGCTAGGTGGTAAGCAATCGGGCCAATCCTCTCCAAAATCTCGAATGGTCCCACAAAATGAGGTGCTAGCTTAGAACCCTTTCCATAATGGATCAGACTCTTTCGTGGATGCACTCTCAAGAAAACCTTATCTCCCACTACAAACTGCTTGTCAGTCCTATGAGCATCAACATACTTCTTCTGCCTATCCTGTGCCATAGTCAAATGCTCACGGATATGCACTACCTATTGCTCCATACCACGAAGCATCTCAAGACCCAACATGATGCGATCCTCAAGGTTGTCCCAACTCAAGGGTGTATGACAAGGACGACCATATAATGCCTGAAAAGGTGCCATGCCAATAGAACTATGATACCCATTGTTGTAAGAAAACTCCACTAGGTAGAGATTCTCCTCCCAATGTGTCTACCTATCCATCACATACATAAATAACATATCCTCCAAAACCTGGTTCACTCTCTCTGTCTAACCATCAGTCTCTGGATGATATGCCGAACTGAAGTTTAACTGTGCTCCAAGCTCATGCTGCAACGATGTCCAAAATGTGGATGTGAATATAGGATCCCTGTCAGAAATGATCTTTCTAGGAATACCATGTAATCTCACAATGTCATGCATGAAGACATTCGCTACAGAAGTTGCTATGTAGGAAGACCTAATCGGTGAGAAATGCACCACCTTAGTTAACTGATCAACGGTGACCATGATAGCATCATGACGACGAACAGTCATAGGTAATCCTACAATGAAATCCATGGAGATGATATCCCACTTCCAAGAAGGAATGAGATTTGGATGCAAAAGTCTATCCGAGTGCTGGTGTTCTTTCTTAACTCTCTGACACTCAAGACACCTAGCCACAAAATCAGCAATATCTCGCTTCATCCCAGACCAAAAGAAAAAATGTCTCAAATCAGCATGCATCTTCTTGACACCTGGGTGTGCTGAGTAAGGTGTACGATGGGCTTCTGCCAGAATCAAGGTGCAAAGCTCATCTAGTAATGGCACATAAATCCTCCCCAAATGTCTCAAAAGACCATTGGATTCTCAAACGTAACCTGCAAACTTACCTTCCAAGGGCCTTCCTGAATCTATCTCTCTGCACACTTCCTGATACCAAGAATCTATAGGAAGTGCCTGAAGAATCCGACTCCTCAAATCCACACTAAGAGTCATAGATGATACCACATGTCTCCTGTGACTCAAAGCATCCGCCACCACATTCTCCTTACCCTAAATGTACTTAACCTCAAAATCATACTCGCATAGAAACTCCATCTATCGTCTCTGGCGAGCATTCAAATTAGGCTGAGTAAAAATGTACTGGAGACTATGATGATCACTATGTAGCTCAAATCTGTGCCCCAACAAGAAAATGTCTCCATCTTGTCAAAGCATGAACTACTGCTACTAACTCAAGATCATGCATAGGATAATTTAACTCATGATCCTTGAGCTTGCGTGATTCATACGCTATCACCCGTCCATTCTGCATCAACACTACCCCAATCCCTTCAAGAGAAGCATCTGTACACACCATGAAATCTCCCTCTGGATCAGGTACTGCTAAAATCGGTGCACTAGTCAAAAGCTCCTTGAGCTTCTGAAACGCTTCCTCACATTTCTCTGTCCACACAAACTTCTTTCCTTTCCTTTGAAGAGAAGTGATAGGATGTGCTATCCCAGAGAAGTTTTGGACAAATTTGCGATAATAACCTGCTAAGCCCATGAAACTATGAATCTCTGACACATTAGTTGGTGTAGGCCAATCTATTATTGCCTGAATCTTTGTAGGATCCACTAAAATACCATCACCTGAGATGACATGCCCTAAATAATGAATCTTTGATTTGAAGAATTCACACTTAGTGGCATTGGCATAAAGCTGATTGTCTCTCAAACACTGCAATACTAACCGCAGGTGTTCCTCATGATCCTTCTGATTCTTTGAAAATATCAATATGTCATCAAGAAACACAAGTACAAACCTGTCAAGATATGATCGAAATACACCATTCATCAAACTCATGAACACTGATGGAGCATTAGTCAATCCAAAAGGTACCACTGTGAACTCATAATGCCCATAGCAAGTTCGAAAAGCGGTCTTGTGAATATCAGCTTCCTTGATGCGAAGCTGGTGGTATCCTAACTTAAGGTCAATCTTGGAGAATACCGTAGCTCCCTTGATTTGATCAAATAAGTCATCAATCCTAGGTAAAGGATACCTATTCTTAATAGTCACCTTATTCAACTGTCTATAGTCGATACAAAGGCACAAAGAACCATCTTTCTTCTTCACAAAGAGCACTGGAGCTCCCCATGGTGATACACTAGGTTGAATGCTACCTTTGGCCGAAAGTTCCTCTAGCTGAAGACGTAGCTCACCCAGTTCCTATGTAGTCATGCGATAAGGAGCTTTAGAGATAGGCTCCGCTCTAGGAATTAGATCAATGCTAAAATCGATATCCCTCTTTGGAGGCATGCCTGGAATCTCACTTGGAAAAACATCTTTGTACTCCTATAAAATTGGGTGATCTAAAGTCTTCCTCACAGGATCTTCCTCATCAAGATCATTTACCATAACAAAAAATATCTGACATCCCTTATGGAAACTTTGCTTCATTTGCATAGCAGAAATCATCCGCAGAGATATAGGCCTTGGTATCTCAACTATCTTCACATCATTCCCTTCGTCATCTTGGCACATAATAATCTTCTTCCTGCAATCTATACTGGCTCTATGAGATCCAAGCCAGTCCATGCCTAACACTACATCATAGGAACCAAGGGGTATGACTCGAAGATCCACTACAAAAACAAACCTTCCTAAGCTAAGCTCGCACTTATGAACTACAGAGTTCGTGGAGACCTTGATACCTGAGGCTAGTTCCACTTGCCAACCATGATCTTGCTTCATCGCATCCAGCTTACACTTAGAAACTATAGATGGTGAAATAAATGAATCTGCAGCTCCTGAATCCCCAGATTCTTCTCCTCAATCATCCACCAACTAGCCCAAAAATTCTCTAAATTGGTGATCATAAATCTTGCCTTAACATCGTTGTCGAACTCTTGCATGGCAAAAATCTTGTCGAGGGAAATCAGCCAATGCTCGACCACATAACCATAACCTTGTCCATTAAAAGGCTTGACCTTGGATCTTGAAAGATCCTTCATCTGAGTGGACACAATGGACCTTTGATGATCCTTCCGAGCACTTCCAGATCTGGGTCTATGCTCTTGTTCTGTCTGATGCACTTTGGGTTGCTCTTGAACAGGAGGTAGACATTCTAGAATAGTCTGCATCATCTATCTCAAACCAACCTCTTCAGACTCAGCTTGGTCCTCTCTACGGCTCTCTTCCTGCTGCCTATTAGATTGCTCTTCCCTGCTCTCTAAATGAGTTGATCCCTCATGGGCAGACTCATGGGCACTGACAGCTCTGCCACGACCACAGCCTCTTCCACGGCCTCTACCACGGCCTCTAATATAAGACCTAGTCCCAGACACCATCCTACAATAGTACAAAGTACTATTATAATCAAAAGACACATGTTTGCAATAGACTAAGTCCAATTCTATGTTTAGGTTTAAGTAAAATTTCTAGTTTTGAAAACTAAGAGTTGAAGTATGAAAAATATCCAAGTAATAGTTTAGGTTCTGTTTCAGTTCACCTAGTTTCAAGTTGAATAGTTACACTTAATAGTTCAAAGTTCTAGTTGTTCCAAAATACCTAGAGCTCCCAATGTAGAAACTCGGGCTCTGATACCAAATGTAATGCCCTACCAAGGGATTCAAAGAATTAACCTAGAATTTCACTAAGTTTGGTAACATTTTTTTTTTTTTAAATAACATGAAAGTAAATACCACATATAACTTAAGCATCATAACGAAAGCAATAGCAATGTCCATCTAAAAGTAAACATAACATACATAATAGATTACATTCTTTAAAGATCCCTTAACATGAATTACATCTAAGTCAACTAACATACATGAATCCATCTAATACAACATCCACATGAAATATTAATGATACATCCAATATTCATACATTACATTTCAATTGCTCAATCATCCACTATACATGCCACAGGGTATGAAAAGCTTAAAAGAATATACATATGTGAAATTAGGTACATCATCATATTCTAATCCATGATACATCAAAGTAAAGATAATCACATGATACATCATCATAGAATACATATACATCCATCATAAGATCAAACATAATAAACTAAGTGCACGGTTCCTCCCAACTGTTAATAGCATCATTAGACCATCGTGGGCCCTAGCCATCCCTCAGTGCGTAACATTCCAAATCATCGAAGATATCATCGGTATTAACATAGTAGGAATGTCACTCCTAACACATACTATATCATATGCAGAAAGTAATCTAACATGAAAATATAAGCATAAGATAACATCACCTAACATATGCTAATCATCAATGAAAGGATACATATCCACCATCACGAAGGACGCATCAGCCACGATGTCTCAATGAATCTCAAATGATAAGAGTGGAAAAACACTACCACCCCACCATGTGGTACCTAAGTGGTCCACTCCCACCGTGCTGAGGAGATAATCTCAAGTCCCAAATAGGCTAACAAAATCACATAAAATAAATCTCTATAAGTCCAGGAATCCTAAAAGTATACTAACTCAAAGTTTCCAATCACAAAATAGACATCTACTTTCGAGAGGCACACAATGACATGTAGGAACCTACTATGCAAGCGAGAAAGTGTCATCGCATTTATCTCGTACAAGTTACCCTGGCAGTTAGCTAATCTACATGGGTCCATACAGATCTCATGCGGCCACTAGTATCCTCTCATACTGACAAGGCATACTATGGAATGCAAGGTCGCAACCATGCATTCTCACTACTCCCATCCTAGCCTATACAAGCGTTCAAGGCATGGGCGAGAACCAAAACTCTTATCTTTTTAGGTTCATTCAATTAGTATTAGGTGTGAATGTTATCACTTATTAACCCAACTTACAACGAGTTACCCTGGCAGCCTCTTAGGGCCCCGGCCCCCATTGCAAGCCACTTCCCGTCACTACATGCAAATATCCTACCCTAATGCTCATGGAATCATAAATCTCAAAATCACAAAAGATAATCCATAACAAAATCATCAAATATCCGCAATAAGAATCATCAAATTTCCATGATAAAATCATCAAATATGCATAAAAGCATCAAATCTCCATGAGCAAACATCCATAGAAAATCATGAACACAACAACTCTCTATTGGCAACTGAAGTATCACTGATAATCAAAAGTATCCAATGGTTCTCAATAACAAAAATATATCTCAAACATACTGATCGAAGACTCCAAAATGGTTGAGTCAAACATGTCACAACATGACATCATCAAGAATAAATCCACATTTCAGTCCCATCATGGTGACTAGAAAATAACCAAAGATAATTGATCGATGACCAAAAATAATGGTTAGGTCAAGTGTCTCAAACATAAGAATCTCAACTATAACAATCAGTAATCACATCCAATACATAGAGCATTCCATCACATAACCATGGTTGGGTTTATAAAGATCGAGATTAAAACATCATTATGACATCACAATCACATAACCCCCAAGCCTCTAGTAGACGTCCTATACTGGTCAACACTAGTCAACCCAAAACCCAAAACAATCGCATAAAGAATACATAATGTAAACACATGTTTTGGTTTTGCTAAGTCTTCAAATTTGAATTTAAATACAGAAGTCTCGATTTAAGTTTCCAAGTTTAGAGAAAGAATTAGAGGAACATTTTGTACGTTTTTCCATGTATTGTTTTTGGATGGATAAAAGTTTTCCTTTATAAGTCTAATTTCCAGTTAAAATATTTTATTAAAATCGTTCCCCACCAACTTCCAATTAAATTTCATATACTTAAAATATTTTATAATTTAAAACTATTAATTCAATCTTAATAGTCAAATTATAATGTTATAAAATAATTCATCATAAAAAATGAATCCTTAAATCTTTTATTAAACAATTTTAAATCTTTTAATAACATATTTACATATTACATATATACATATATATACATTTATATTTAAATATATGTATACACATATATAATATATAAATATTTATTATTTTATAAAAATCGAATTAAAAATTTTGATTTACGTGATATATCATATTAAATAACAATGCGAATCGATTTTCATAAACTTTTTATGCAACATAAACATTTTTATGCAAATGCATATCATATAACATAAAATATTTACACCATATAACATTGCTTCCGCAGCATGCAAACCTTGTTGTCGCAGGACCTACGGCGGCAGCAGGTACACAGTACCCACTGACATCGCAGTACCTGCGATGGCAGGTACCTGCGACCAGCAGGTATACTCAGCATACATAATACATTTTTTTTTTTTATAAACAATCGTTATGCGATTTCTTTTCAATTGCGAAAAAAATGTTTATTAAAACGTTTCTGCCCACATTATGTTATCCGATTTTTAACACATATAAATATATATACATATGTATGTATATATATATATATATATATATATATATATAAAGGTATATATATGTATATATATATATATATGTATGTATTTATATATATATATATATATGTGTGTGTGTGTGTGTGTGTATTTATATATATATATACAGAATTATAAATATTACAGTATATATATACATATATATATATATAGTTGCATATACATATATGTATGACAATTTATGAATACAATCTTCAATTTTCAGAATTTCTCTATAAATCTTTAATTTTCAAAATCTCCAATAATTAATCTAATGGGTTTGACTATGAATCTTCAACCCTAGCCCTGTTTTCCTTACAAATCTATGCATATAAAATTCTCCATAAATTTAATTGCCCATATTGAAAATGCATATAGAAATATGAATTTCCTTCGAAGACATATGGAAAAGACGAAGAAGACAGGGAAAGCAAGATGCGGAAATAGCATAAGTAAAATCACAAGAATCTACCCGAATTCTGATGCTAATTCGCTCTTCCTCAGAAAACCCGCAGAACAAGCTCCTCCCTTCTTCAGAGTTCTTGAGTCCTCCAATGCTCCAATTTCTCTCCACGCTATCCACGCTATCCACACTATCCATGCTATGTCTAAGCTTCTAGGAATGCTTGAATATAAAGAGCTCTTAGGAAATCTCTAGAATGCTTCTAGAAAAAGCTGGAAGGTGTCACCAACTAAGCATGGGTCCTTTCTAACCTTTTTGATGAGTCATAGAGTTGTAGACGCCATGTTCTTAATTGATGCACTAACCCCCGTGTTGTTGACACATGAGAAATAGAGAAAGTACGTTAATTCCCATGCAAGCTTATAACTCCAATTTACTTTTTAAATAATTTCTATTTAAATATTTATAACTTCCATTTTAATTTTTATAACTTTTATTTTAATTTTTATAACTTTTATTATTATTATTTGTTTATTAATTTATTAGTATTTTATAATTATTATTTATTTTAATTTCTAATTTTCTTTTATTTAATTCTTTTCTCTCAATTAATTATCCTTTAATTAATTATAATCAAAATATCAAAGATCATGATATTTTATTAATTTTCTCAAATAATTAATTAAATCTATTTATTAAGACTTAATTAATAGAATTTTCGCCATAGACCTCCAAGATAAAATATGAAAACCCATCATAGAACAAATCATACAAAATCAGTCTAAAGGGTTAAAAATCATGAAATATGTCATCCGACACATTCAGTGGGTACTCAACTCTGATACTTGTCCTAACTCACTAGGACAAATGGTTTTAGGGTTTGGGATTTGGACTTGAGAATTTATCTCCCTTCTCTTACCATTGAGATAGTATAATAATGTACGCTCATCCTGGCAATTTAGGGAAGTCGATTCCCGGTACCAGCAACCTGCAGAAAAACCATGCATGTACATCCAATATATATATAGTGCTAAGCTAAACAGGCAATGGTAGGAAGTGGTGCATCATGTAGATCCCGACTAAGCAGGTGACTACGACTCCCTTCCTTAACCATATCAGGAACGCCATACAATATGAAAACATGCACACCATACACATGCAAGTATGGGGTAAGTATCCATAATAAAACATATGAGATAATATACCATCTAACCAATCATCAACAATAACTAAAAGAAATGTAATGATCATAATGTATGCATGAAATGTAAAGTCTAAATGATCTCATCATATATTAACTGTATCCATAACATAATGTCTGATAGTGTCAAAACAATACTACTAAACCATCAACATAAAACTAGTCCATCAAAGTCGGATAATAATAACAACAATATGTCTAGAAAAAAATGTGAACGAGGGTAGGCACTACACATTAACCATCTGATCAGCTTTGATTTAGTGCTGAAATGCTGACTTGAATATGCATGACAAGTACCTACAAAACATTAAACACAACAACTTCGGCATGCATAGATTCATTTCATCATCTATGTTAGAAAAGGTATAGTGTATAAACTATCACTCTTGCAAATCCTATGGCTATAGGACGAAACCTACCCAAACATAGCATGGATGAGGAAATATTTATCAACATGTAATATTTCTTCATTAAACCATAGAAAGCCATAGATTCAAGAAAAAACAACATAGCTGAACAATCTATACTTTAATCTTCATGTCTTAACATATAGATAGTATATTCATAAGAACATAAGTTCTTTTTCTTAAACCATAGAGTCATCAAATATTTCTTGCAAGATAATTGTCTAAAAACAAGATAATAGGTCCTTAAAATAATGGCCTTTTAGAGGCTCATCACTCATATTTCAAAACCAAAATGAGATCAACAATCTCCCCCTTTGACACGAGTGGAAAAAACACTTTGTCATGCATATATAACCTTAACTTATGAGCATAACTCACACAATCTATATTCTTTACTTGGCTTGCATACACAATTTCAAAATGCCAATTTTTTTTAAAAACTAATGACTTATCAGTCATACCTCAAAAATTCATAACTCATGTTGAGTTGATTGTTCTTTATTGTATCTAAATGTGATACTCCTATTGAGTAAATTTGTTGATCTATTGTCTTCCTTTGTTTATACATTTACTACCGCATTTTGTATGCTCTCCCTTTTTGTCTCAATCCCCATTTTTAAAATATCCCTCCTTTTTGCCACTCATGTCATGGATGGTAGACTAATAGTATGTTTGTCCAAAAATGTTTTGTGGACCTCCATTGTAATCTTGAGTGTTGCATCCCAATTACTGCACGTTGCCTCTAGAGATTAAAATTGAACATCTAGCTAGACAACAAGGTCTACTAAGACATCATGAGTGGAAACATGAGAATCTTTCTTAATCAATGTTTCAACAAAGGCTAGTTCCTTGTGCAACACCTCCATGTATGGTGTCAACATAGATTAATACTTATCAAGGTAGCCTAAATTTTTGCATCTTGTCCATGTAATGTAGCTAGCTAACCTTGAGTGGATAAAAATCTTTGAAAATGAGCTTGGCTCTAACTAGGAGGCAACTTAAGAATGTTACTTGTTGTTTCTAGGTATACCTTGTAGCTAGTCAGTGACCCTCTAAACTCCTTGTGTGAATAAATGCACATCACAAAGTTTTGTGTATACAGAAATATATTCTCTAAAACCTTCTTTACACTCTCCATCTTGGTTGCTAAGTCAACCTATTGTAGTGTAATGGCACTAGAAATATTTTCATTGACCTTTGTTTGAAGCTTTTTCTCAGGCCATTCTACAAGTTTAGTATTTGTATCCAAGTCTACATCACTGATCTTATAAACTATATTCACCAATTGCTCAATAATAGGTGTTTTCTCATTAGGTTTTGGGAGGCTAAATGCATCAAGAAATATTTCTTTGATGTCATGTAGAACTTTTATTTTCTTATGCTCCCTTTTAAGTAACTCTTGGTGCTTCTTTCTTTCTAGAGCTTCATGCAATATGCTCATTTCTTCTATGGTGATTATTGCAAGATAAAACTTTGGAAGTTAAATCACCTCATCTAATTTGACATCTCCATAGGATTTGCCTTCTCCAATCTTAGATGAATTAGGACTAGGTCTTGATGATTGTAATGGTTTAGCATCTACACTCGGCCTATGAAGAGTTTGACTAGGAATAGGGAATGCAGAGACTGATAGGGTAACAAATGTCTGAATTGCTATTTGTTTGTTTGGTTTCATAGTCTAAACTAAATCTTTTGTCATATTCATCTCCTTTTCTTTGTTTTCTTCCTCACCATGTATTTGTGATATGGGTATAGGACTTGTTTCCTAACCTAGTATGGTTCTTGTTCCATCCTTCTCAATTGTGAGTAAGTGCTGCATTGAAGCTTTCGGTACTAATGTACTAACATGTATTGTCACTATGTCCTTCACTTGATATATCACAATGAGCATTAAAAAACGTGTGTCAGTGGTGACACCCTATAGTCCTTCTATACCTTTTGTCTTTATAGATGTAGGGAGCACACTAGATGTGTCAGTTTTGTTTTCCCCTATTGGTGCTTTGTCAACCTCAACTATGCTTACTAATATAGGATTAGTGCATAATTTTGCAGCTAAATTAGAATGCTATAATATCTTTTTCAATTCTTCCTTTATTAAAGGATGGTTGTTCTAAACTATGTTACCGTAAACATCCTTTTTCTTTATTGTATCCTACTGACTTGCTTGGTCTACATGAGGGGGATTGGCACTCAGCATTTGTACCTTAGGTACATTTTGATCTTGCTACTGCTCTTCTTTAGTTTTACCCTCTTTAGAAGCTTCCTTCTCTATGCCTCCTTCATCTTCATCCTTGATAGATGCATTCTTAGTAGTCTCTACTACCTCTTGATTATCTGTTGCTTCTCCAACCTCCTCAAGTGCTTGTTTAGTTTCCTTTACTATTGTCCACCCATAGATGAATTTCCATATCTGGGTGCTCTATTTGACAACCTCCTCAATATTATTCTACAAAATATTAAAGGTTCTATATTTTAGAGAAAATCCCCCCTTATATATTTTTTATGGCCTTAGTCATTGTCGACTTATCCAAATCTAGCATTACTCTTGCTAGAGTGGTCCCCCTTATCTTTCTTTCATTTGTTAAACTATATTGCCACTTTTTGTCAACTCTATTATATAGAATTTTGGGTAATGAATTGGAAATCTCAATAGGAGTGGTCTTAAATGTGGCCATCATATGATATATGGAATCTTCCACCTTATTCATATCTAACTTTCCTAGCTTATCAAATTCAACATGTGTAAATCCTGACAAATCTACATTAAGCTTAATATTATCACTCAAGTTGTATAAGTCTAACAAAGGATTGTGGCTTACTACTTGTTATTCATTGATGTCATCTGATTTAACCTTTTCCTCATTTAACTTGACAAAAACTACATACTTTCTTCTCTTTGGTTTATCTTGTTGACTCTACTTTACAGTAGAAATAGTTCTTTTTGCTTTAGGATTCTAAACTTCTTGTGTCTTACTTGTAGTTTCCCTTGTGCTATCCCTGGTAATAGGTACTACTAGCTTCTATTGTCTAGGTTTCACAACTTTCTTTGGTTTACTCATTTCTGGCTCCTTAGCTTTCCTCTTCTTCTTTTATATTGGTTTAGGTGCTTCCTTGGCTTCTTGTTCCTTGACACCTTCATCATGTTCTACTTCTTCTTGGTCCTCTCCTTGACCTTATGTAAGTGCAGGTGGGGCTTGGGCTGATTGATCTTCTTCATCATCCTCATCCTCATCATCTTCTTCTTCTTCTTCTTCTCCTCCACCAAATATTTCCTTAAGCTTCTTCACAAGCTCTTTTTTCTTTCCTACCACAACAACTTTCTTCATGCCTATTGGGATTCTTTATTTGGCTTCCTCATAATTTCCAAGTGAGGTTGTACTCTTGTTTATTTCTTCTGTCAGTAAAGCTATGATGGTTGCAGATGCCTCATCCACATCGATTTCATAAGGAAATGACCTAAGTCATCTAACCATTGGAATATCTTCTTGTATATATGTATGATCAACATCAACTAGAAAGAAAACACCATTATAATATTTCTCCACTAGTTATACTAGAATCCTTAGTCTCTGTTTCATGGACTTCTTAAAATCTTCAAAGTAACTAATCATTACAATTTCAAAGTTCTCTGCAAGTTGTTCTATCAACTCTGAAATCTACACTATCACTAGCCTGTTGGTCTTCTATGCAATTTTACCAAATGTAGGAAAAGTAATCTACACATAGAAGAATATACAAACTAGTAGTGAACCAAATTTGCATTGTGCACTCTTTTTCTTTCTTATGGCCTCCAAGTTTTCTGATAAATTTTGAAGTTATAAATCAGCAAAGTCATAAGTGTGGGCCTTCTTCACTATCTTGTAGCCTAAATCCACAACCATATAAGACACATTGTTTAATATTCTATATTAAAAGAACTTATGAGAATCACTCTCATTGCAAAGACAATTAGGGGATAAGAAATTATATCTATTGGCATCCCTCTCTTATTCCATACTACCCCTATATTTTTCTCAGTTACCTCCTTTGAATCACTTCACATGGTTTTAGGTTTGTCTAGGGTTAGATACCCTATCACTCAGTTGATGATCCTTTTGGCAATCCTGATAGGGCCATTTTCCAACCATATAGAGTGATCATGTATTTTGATAAGTACAATCTTAATCCATTCTATTTTGAATACATTTGGAAAATCTAGGGCATAGGTCAACCCCTTTCTCTCTATGGTTTTGTTTTCCTCCTTCAATACTTCATCTACACACAATTTTCCATATCAATATCTAATTTATGTGTCTCCACTACTTCCAACTTTACAATTGCAGCAACATCTAACATCTTGTATTATCAAAACCTGTGGTGGTATCATTGATAACACACCAGAAGGATCTCTCTTGTATTCTATCTCAAGAATAGCTTGGAAGGGTGGTTGTTTAACTTCATTACTTATTATTTGAACATTTAAAACTTCTTTTCCTTGCTTCCTAACAATAGTAGAAGAGCTAGACACCATTTTTAAATAACTAGGGTTTGTGATAATTTAGATAGTGTAACTCAACACACAATAAATACCTTATGAATCTAATGATTGGTGACAAGTAGAAGTTAAATCTAGTTCAAAAAAGCTTGAATCCTTCTCCTTAGTTCACCTTATTCTCTTTGTGCTCTCTTTAATACTGAATGAGTACAAATGAGTCTAAAATTGACTTTATAACCCTTAAAACTCGACGACAAATGCTTAGTGCTTACATAGTTGTAAGCTCAGCTACCATAAAAATTTCAACTCACTTGGCTTACATATAATTTCTACTATGCTTAGAAACCATAGTGAGCTTGGCCAATACTATCACCCTTAATAGCTCAACATCAACTGAAATTTCATTTTCACTCAAAAGCAATTGTGAAACTTTTCATGCTTGGAAACAACATGAAAACTAACAAAACTTATAGATTTCTTATAGGTTCTAACCAATACATTGAATCTTAATTCATGCATATATAATCTTTTCAAAAATTAGATTCTTGGAACTGATGTAAAACATATCATTGAGATATCAGTCTCACATAACATTTGATTTCCTAGTTGGGGGTGATGTGATCACCTAATCCATTGGATGACGTGACCTCATCTTAACTTGATGTGGTGCAATCTTCCTTTTTCTTCCATGTCTTTTTCATTTGCACTTTGACTTTCTCAACATCAATCTTCTTTTTACTTTTATTGAATTCACTGCTTGATGATTTTGATCTTGATGGATAGTTTTTGCTGATGTGACTAGTCTTCAAACATATAAAGCATGCAATTTGACTCAACCATCTACTGTAATCACTTCCAAAATTTGTTTTAATGCAATTATCAGGAACATGTCCATACTCTTGACAATGGTGACAACTATATCTAATGTGGTTTTCCCAATTGTAGGATTTTCCATTTTGTTGTGCCTTTGTTTGCTTGTTTGATGTCTGGTTGGCAATAGATATGACTTCATATGCTTTATGTCCATACTTTTGACAATGGCAGAAATATCCTTCAAATATTTGTGTGCTTAAAGTCTTGGTCTTGCATTCATATTATTGATGTCCTTTCTTTTTTCACTTATGACAGTAACCCATAAATTTTAGTTTAGGGTTCTAATTTGTATTGTTGCTCTTACCATTATTTTCTGTATGACCTCACTTTTCACAATTATGAAAAGTAGGTTTGTAGTTCTTACCTTTGTTATTTCTTTGTTCACCAATTTTAGATGATTCTCCTTCCTCAGTTTGGTGTATCTCAATCTAGTAGTATCATTGTCATATCTAGGAGATCTCATTAGTTTCTTGAAGTATTTCATGGATATACTAGGTTCATTGAAACTTTCAGCAAATTCCTCTTCTCTTTTGAGTTCATTTCTTAGTTGTTTATTCTATAATTTTAGGGTTGTGATCTCAATGTCATTTCCATTCAATTCATGATTGGAAATAATCACTTGATTCATTTTTTCTAGTTGCATGTTAGAAAACCTTTGTACCTCTGATGTCTTATCTTCCAGTCTGGTGGTTAGTGTTCTTTTGTCATCTTCAATCATGACGTTATCTTCTTGAGATTTCTTTTTCTATTTGATTACCTCACATAAAAATACTAATTGGACTTCTTGTTCTATCTTAAGAATTTTGACCTCTTGAGTTAGGACACCATTCTTTTCCATTTGATCTGCAATTGCTACATCAAATTGACTTTAGTTTCATGTTAGAGTGGGGTCATTGTTGCACCAAAAGACCAATCTATCAATGCCTGACACAACCACTCAACTTATAGTACATAGGAGGTAGCTAAACCCTTGTCACAAATTCTAAGGGGAGCATTGAACAAATTTCTAACAATCTCCCCCTTGGCGTTACCCAAGGGTTTGAGGATTTAAACCTATGACCAAGCTCTAATACAACTTATTAGAGTGGGGTTACCATTGCACCAAAATAATGATCTATCAATTCCCAATACAACCACTCAACTTATAGTACACAGGAAGTCATTAAGCCCTTGTCACAAATCTTGAGGGAAGTGCTAAACAAATTTCTAACATTTCTATCTACAAACAATTTAGTAGTATCTTCCTCTTGACTCAATAGCTCTCTCTTTCCTTCTCATTAATGAATGCTTCAACTCATCTCTTGCTTCATTGAGTTGGTGTAGGGAAAGCTGGAGATTTTAATCTTTTTCTTCTTAATAGTCTTTCCCAACTTGTAGATTTCCATCTTCAAGATCTTTCCTCAAAGCTACAAATCTTTCCTTTCTAGAGGACAAGGCTCTGAGAAAAAAGCTTTCCTTTGTTCGCTCTAACTGACTCTACAATTTAATCCTTTCACATCTCCTTTATCACCATGAATTCTCTTTCTACGCATGTAAACCTCTCCCTTCACACACAAACTCTTTCCGAGTTTTTCGTCTTTAAGAAAACATAGTTGACCTAAGGTTAGGTAGGAATCAACAACTGTGATTCACCCATTTTATTGATTAATTCATCCCATTATCTGATTGGTTGAATGTACTGCATAGGGATCCTCAATGTATATTCATTCTTATCTTCTAGAATCGTAAAACAATTCTTAAGTCAGACAAAAAATAGTTTACATAGGAGTTTGTGCCATTACAAACAACTATGTCCAAAACTATTTACTCAATACTTGAAGCCTCTAATGCTCAGCATTCATTATATCTTCAATGTTGTAACTCATTTTCTAAATGACTTGACATCCAATTTTCCCTTGGCATCTAAATTGCTCAGCATGTATTAGCTTGCTCATCACTGGAGTGACTTGGCACTAATTGTCTACTCGGCACATACTAGTTCTCGACACATACTGTATATTTTCCTTGGCATACATTATCTAACATTTTATGCTTGACATACATGACTTGCTCAATACGTACTAAGTACTATTAAGTAAAACCAAAATGAGATCAACAATAAGGATAATTCTAATGATACAAGGAGGTTGCATTTTATTGGGCCATCTTTACCTAATATTAAGGATGAGGGGACCATAGCCAATTTTTTCATGGAAAATATCAATACCATGTGGCATTTTCATGGAGGGTGTGTTATTGGTTTTGTGATTGACAAGAGTCACAAATTCAAAGGTGTCAATGCTCTAAGGGTTGTTGATGGTTCCACCTTTAGGGATGCACCTAGCACCAATCCACAAACAACTACCTTGATGATTGGAAGGAACATATAAAATTAAAATGTTGCACTTTTATTTTGAGTTTTTAAGTTGTTTGAATTATTCTAACAAAAAATAGAAATTAAAGTTTGAAGTAATGAAATAGAGCTATTGTAAAATATATATATATATATATATATATATATATATATATATATATATATATATATATATATATATATATATATATATATATATATATATATATATATATATATATATATATATATATATATATATATATATATATATATATATATATATATATATATATATATATATATACATATATATATACATACACACACACACACACACACACACACACACACACACACATATATATATATATACACACACACATATATATATATATATACACACACACACACACATATATATATATGTGTGTGTGTGTGTGTATATATATATGTGTGTGTATATATATATATATATATATATATATTGTGTTTCTAATACACTAAGTTTAATCTGTAAACAATTTTCTTCTATAAAGATTAGTTATAGATTCTAAAAGTACTTTTAAAATTTCATCTATGCTTGTACTTAAAATTGAAAAAATGTTTACGCTTATAAATAGCTTTAAGAATCTACTATAGACATTAAGTAAATCTTTATACTTTTCAACATCAATAATATTTAAAAACACAAATATTATAATGTGCAAAGAATAGATCATTATTGAGATATGGAATTTAAGATCATTAGATTTAGATTTGGACATCATTTAAATAATAATAATAATAATATGATGATCCTGGATAGTCCTAAAAGTGATATAAAATGAAAGAGCCTGTCACTCTCTGACACACATCCCACCTCAAGTGGCATAAAATGAAAAGTGAATATAACTTCTAAAGTGCATTATTTTATTTCCCATATATCCCCCCTTTATGTGCAAATTTATAGCACAAACAATCAGATAACATAATTGAAAGGGGACTGTAACTTTTGAGGTGTATTCTTTTATTCACAATATTTACTCCTTATTTTTGCAATCTTGTACAACTAAGTATAGGCAAAGTAGAAATGAATGAGACTCATCTAAAGGAAATGCATTGAGATTATTCTATTTGAAAAAATAAATAAATAATCTATCTTTTCATAAACTAAGAATATAATTCACATTGATTTCTAGTGTATGTAAATGAACTAGTATAAAATGCAAAAAGAAAATGATAAACACATAAAATATTAATCAATAATATCATTATATTAAGGTGGAAATAATTGGTTGGAGGTTGTTGTGGGATCCAAGATCTGGGCAGATTCTAGGGATAAACCTAAGGTGGTTTTAGGTGTTGTAGGGACAAAGATTTCACTCCTAGATTATGTGGTTGATTCAATTTCCTCAGAACTCTCCTTGAGCCTTGTTGGAGAATTTGTCTCTTTTTGACCTAATGTGGATATGGTAATGAAATCATGTTCTTCTAGGTGGATACTATCTAGCTCGATGAGTTTCTTGGTAATCATAGGTTCCCTCTTCCTATTTAGTTTCATAGCCAAAGTAGACTGAAACATTGTCTTGGTAGGCTCTTCGCATTATGGAAATTTTTTGTCAATGCTTAATATATGGAAACTGAGTTTTTGCTTTAACTGTGACCTATTGAGTTTGGCACCTATTTGGATCTTATTACCAGGGCTTCCTCCTGAATTAAGGGATGAGAGAGTATTCAACTGTATTAGAGATTCTTTTGGATACTTTATCAAGGTTGAGATTACTACTAGTTCCAAGACTAAATTGGATTTTGTAAGAATATGTGAATTTGGGGATGAAACCCTTTCCAATTGTAGTGGCTCTGAAGTCAAAATTGGTTGTTTGGTCACAAAAAATTCTTTACAAGAATTTTGCTCCCTTAGAAGTCCAAAACTATAATTTTCTTGGCCATCTGGTTTTAGACTGTAAGCGTAGTTAAAATATTAAAGAGAATGTCTCCTCACTAGGAGTGGTTGTGGTGGAATGATCAAGGACTTTAGAAATAAAAGAACAGATCAATGTGGAGACCTCGAAAAGAGAGGAGGTGGTGGCTACTCATTACCCAAGCAAGATTGAGGGACCTACAAAGAAGGATTAAGAATGAACCAAGGAAAAGGGGATGGAGAGGGCCCTTGAGATGAGGGATACTACTTGTAGTGCTTTTATGATAGAGGAAGATGTTACTCCTAAGCTTGAGGAGGGACAGATTGTTGTATTGCAGATTAAGTCAATCACCTAGCAAAAAGGGGGATTGTGAATAGTTATTTGAACCCTCATAATGTTGGCCAAAGCTCCCAGCCCAAAGAAACCTACAACATTTCTCCAATAAAGGTGAATGGTTCACCTGGTTTGGATGGTACCCTAGTAATGTAACTCTTAGGTATTTGTTGAAGTTTATTGCCCAATAAAAAATGGAGCTAGTGGGTGCAACCTACTTGGTGATGTTGGATAGATGGTCCCCAAAAGGAAATTAAGTGATGGAAACAAAGCTAATGTTGGGATGGCTACGAAAGTGGGGAGACCCTCAACCAAGAACCTTTGACAAAAGGAGACAGTTAGAGATATAGCATAGGGGAAACAAAAGACCCTTGATGAGATCCAAACATAGAGAAGATGAAGATAATATCCTAGAATGTGACAGGGTTAAATTTTCCTAGGAATCAGTATGAAGTTAAACAAAAGATCATGGATTTGAAGGAGGACATGATTCTCAAAGATGCTCCTAGGCCCCCATTTTACAGTGGTGTTCTTTCTCTCCAAAATATTTAACTGGACCATGTTTAATTTCTATACCCCCAACACCCATAATAGGTGACTTTTGGTTTGGGAAGAGATGACATAAGTTGCTAACTCTATGATGCATGAGAACAATGTGTGCATGAGGGACTTCAATGCTCCCCTGCATCCCTCAGAGAAAATAGGTGGCTTGGAGGACTTCTTTAAGTGTATGTATGACCTGGTAGGTTTCCTTGGGTGGAATGATCTTATTGATATTGATCTTTAGGGAAATCCTTTCACTTGGTCAAATAACACATTGGGGAATAACTTGATTAAGGTTATTCTTGATTGCATTCTTACCTTGGTGGGCTAGGATATTCTCCTGAATACCACCTTAATGGCTTATTCAAGGACCATCTATGACCATTATATGTTGTTATTCTCTTGCAAGAAGTACCAAAAAATTAGATAAATACCCTTTAGGTATGAGATAATGTGGAACTAACACCCAAAATTCAAAGAATGTATTTCTTAATGCTGAATCACCCTAGTTCAAGGTTCAACTATGTTCTATATTGCTAGAAAACTAGAAAGTATCTATAGAGAGGGCAAAGGGTAATATCATTTGGTCATATCATTAAGGAAAAGAAGCTGACTAAAAATAATATTGAGTCCCTTCGAGCCAATCTGGCTTGTGGTAAATCATCTTAACATACTCAACAAGAGGAGAGGGAATGTCAAGCTAAGTGGAAAGTGTTGTTAGAACAAGAGGAAGTTTTCTGGAAGTAATGATCAAGAGTGCAGTGGCTAGAAGAGGGTGATAGGAACACAAACTTCTTCCATAGCTTAAAATCAAAGAGAAAAAAGAGGAACACAATTAGCCTAGTGATAGACAATAATAGTTAGGAAATATTAGAGGAGAATAGGATGAAGTATTGGGTCTCTTAATACTTTTAGGAGATCTATAACCACTTGCCAAACAAAAATAGTATAACCTCTGAGGAGAAGATTTTAAGGATTATGAGCTTGGTGGTTGATGAATGACTGAATAATGCAATGATGCTCAAGGTTGTGGAGGAGGAAGTGAGAAAAGTTGTGTTTAGTATGAACTAGTTTAAGGCCCTAGCGCCTGATGGGTTTCCCCTTGCACTCTTTCAATATTTTTGGGAAATTGTCAAGTATGATATTTATCATGCCACGTGGGACTTCTTGAGAACAAAAAACTTACTAAAGGAACTTACATAGGCCTTTCTTGTTTTAATATTAAAGACGAAAGCACCAAGATGTCTTGAGGAATTCAGACCCTTAAGCATCCGCAACACATTTTATAAGATCCTCTCTAAGGTCATGGTCAAATACATTAAACCACTTCTTGATAATTTTATAGGCCCCTACCAAAATGGATTTGTCCTTGGAAGATAGATTCTAGATGTGGTCATTACCACCCATGAGGTGGTAATGAAACTGAACATTTCTAAGGCCCGTGATAAGGTAAGCAGCGAATTCTTGTTTTCTATTCTAACCAAGTTAGGATTCAAAGAGATTTTTTTAAGAATAATCATGGATGCAGTCAACACCACTCAATTCTCTGTTATGGTAAATGGGGATCCTAGGTAGAGCTTTTACATTCTCTCAAGGTCTATGATAACGAGACCCTCTTTCTCCCTAGTTATTCATCGTTGTAGCAGAGGTGTTCAAGAGAAATTTAATGGCCTTGGAAATTATGGTAGGTTAAAAGACATAAGATGTAATGCCGCACCAAGAAACCCAAAAGAAATTAACCTAACATTTCACTAAGTTTGTCAAACAATTATTTTTAAAGATAATAACAAGAGATAATATAGTAGAAGAAATAACTCACATATATACAAACATCATCAACATATTACATCTCTTAATGGTTCCATGATGTTGAATCACATGCAAAAGTTTACTAATATTAAATCTAACATGTAACCCAAAATCCACATCATGGAATAATCACAAGTATGAATCCAATAAATAATATACAATTACATAAGATGCTACTTGGAAAAATTAGAATGCATAATCATCCACTGTACAAGTCATAGGGTATGAAAAGCTTAAATAATATACATCATCAATAGAATACATCATCTCATAAGATCTATGATAAAAAAATATAGTACAATAGAAGATAGCCATCTAATGGAAATAAAAAGCCAGAAAGAAGGGAACAATTGCACAAATACATCCAGCAATGACATCTAGTTGTCAGATCTCAATGGTATAAGAAAAATGCACTACCACCCGACCTCGTGGAACCTAAATGGCCCACTCCCACCATGATGAGGAAATAGTTTCAAGTACCATACAAATATCAATCAACTAGTCATGACCAACATCTAGGTCAAGGAAATCCTAATAGAAATCTATCTCAAAGGTACCAAAACACAAGTAGCATCTAATACCAGAGGCAACAAAGACACATAAGAAATCTACTATGTGATTTTTGTCATCTTTAAGGATGACTTATCAGAATGACTGAATTTGAGTATTTCTTTCTAAAAATCATTTTTGTTCAAACATAGGATATAGATAAATTCATTCTAACTAAGTTATATATGGTCTCACACTTTTCCAATTGCAAATGCCTACTAAATGCATGTATTATACTACTTTGTATCCAATTACTAAAGAAATAAAATTATTTTAGAAAACTAACATTTCAATAACTCTTAGTATTTTTTATGATATTTTTTAATAAAATATAAACACCATTTTATAGAGCTCAAAGTTAAGAATATTCTTATATAGATTTTATAGTGTTTTAGTTAGATATAGTATATTGTAATTAAAAAACTCTACAAGCACGTATTTTAACACTAAAAAAGATGTCAATTTTGAGAAAGAAAAAAAATTAAGTCATATCATAAAAATTAAAAAATTATATGATGTTCTAGAGGAGAGAGTGCTTTTCCAGAATGTATATTTTTCTTCTATTTAGAATAGATTTGTTTTGAAAAATGTGGTGGGAAACAAAAATTATTGATTTTAGGTGAACTAAAATTTGAATCATTATAAAAGAGAAAATATAGGTATAAAGCCAATTTTAATTTTTGATTTTTCTAGCTACATATGTTATCTATAACATAGTCTACGATCAAAGGGAAATAAGTTTATTTCCATATATTTTTGTGGTGGGAACTAAACCCCTAGTTTTCAACATTTTTTAGCCTCTACATAGTTATCTATAAAAATTAGAGAAATATATAAAGTATTATTCCAAATAATTATTAAAAATTATAATCCTAAACTTCATCCATTTCTACATATTACATTAGTTTACTTCATTTTCAAATCCTAAATAATAATAGCAGTTTTATGTAATTGAAGGTGAACAATTATACTTTTTTTTACCTTTTCCTTTAAAAAAGGGTGACACAGGTTTGTACTTTTACACCATTGCATGAGCCAACTCTAAGGTAACAAACATTCATCAGAACTCAACATAGAAAATACGTGACACATTACCATAAAAGATCATGACCAAAATATAACCATAACATCATCACAAAACAAAACCCCCAAGCCTTTGGTAAACATCTTGATTGGTCAAAGTACTAAGTCAACCTCAAACCCAACACAAGGAAAACACACAGCAAAGAAAATGTAGTTTCATCGATTTTGTTTGGTTTTGAAAACAAACAATTTTGATTAAACAAAAGGGTTCAAGTCTTGTACCCCATTTACAAATATATCCCTAAAAGTTCACAATGATCATTAAAATAAATCAATATTATATTTAACAATAATTCCAATTATAACCTATTGGATTTAGATGGAAAACAATTTTGAAACAACTTGTAATTTACTAACTAAAATATAATTTTAAATACATATTATCAAAATTAAACAATTATTATTAATTATCAAAATAATAACTATTAACTATTAATAAATAATTTTAATTTATTAATAATCACAATTACTATTAATAATAATATAATATTAACTATTTAATATAATAATATCTCTTAATTTAATTAATTTATTTTTAATTTTAAAAAATCCATATTTAACAAAATTTATTAAATTAAAATTTAATAAAATAAAATAAATTAAATTTTCAAAAAAAAAATACAATAAAGCATTTTAGGCTCGCCGACCAATGGCATGCTATCGCGGTAGTGTCGCTATTGTAGCAGTAACTATTGTGTGACAATATGAAGGTAGTCGTAGGTGGGTGGGGGGTTGGTGGCCCCGCCCAACTTTTAAATATAAATATTTTTTAATAAAAAAAACATAAAAATGAATGTCCCCCCCCCCATTAAAATGCCTTTTCACAATTTTCCAATTTTTAATGTGATAAAATTTATCATAGTAAAATTATTTACTATGGTAATTTTTATTAACATATTTCAAAATAAATAAATTTATGTGATACATCTGATAGGAATAATACAAACAACCAATTGAATTTTTAATATCTAATTTTGATGTCTTTTCCAAACCCTGCCCATATTGTAATTTATCAAATTACAAATCTCTAATACTTACAAAACAAGGGTTTAAAATTTTAATTCATTCATAGATGTTTCTAAAAAAAAGGACAATAAAATTTATAAACAAGGGTTTCAGTCCAATTAAATTCTAAAAACAATTCCATTTAGACATGGAGAAGATGAATATTTCAATGAAAGATACTACTGCGCAAAACTTACAAGATCCTACCTAGATTTGATGCTAAACAACAGATGCACGGAGCTTGCAAGCAAATTTCTTTTCTCTCAAAAACTCTCTTCTTAGAAATTGGCTCCTCTAAATATGAGTATGGAGAAATGAGCTCTAATTTCTTAATGAAGAGCTTTCTCCCTTTAGGGTTTTGGTTTTGCAGTCACACAAAACCTTTTTCTTAACTATTTTATTATATTTTAGTTTCACATGCAATTTTTTTGTAAATTAATTAGAATAACTTTTTAAAATCAACTCCTTTCACTCTTTTATTAAATTACAAGATGTCTTTAATAAAATATTTATTAATTTACTAATAATCATATTTAGAGTTTATTATAAAAATGAAACTCCTAAATAAATTATTATTAAATTAAATAAATATAATTATGCCAAAATTAAAACTTTAATTAAATCTTTAAATTTAGTTATTTTATTTAATTAATTTCTCAATTCATTAAATATAATTAAATAATGGTTTTTTTCATAAAATTTTCATATTATTATCATTTAATTTGATTTAATTATAATTGAATTATAACTAAATGATTTAATTATAACTGAATGAACATACATATATCATCATTGAAAGGATAAACATAAACACTTGAAATAACCATGTATGAAGTAGCTCATCTATTATATCAACTAAGTATGAAATAACATCCAAACAAATCGGGTAACCAAGTAGAGCTAATCATAAAACTGGCCTAAAAGAATCTGACAATACAAAATGAAAAGCCAACTAGAGGTAGGCATTGCATAAGACCTACCTCATCAAGCCCCTCATAGGTGCTCCAACATTTTTTTGATGACACCTTCATGATTAGCATGTCCTCTTTTTATGAGCAAGGTCTTGGAAGACCCTTTTGAACCACTATGAGAAGGTCTCTGGGCAATGCATAAATTATTAGAAACATAAGGCATATTTTTTAATATAAATAATGACACGAGGACAAAAGGTGATTATAATCATGGAATGCTAGGAGGCAAGCCTACCTAATAATTATCTTGGCCTTCCTCTCACAATTAAAGAGGTGTCTTTACTCTTCACTATATTGGAATGGGCAAGTGGAATACATATAGAGGAAGCTTCTAGGCTAGAAAGGTAAAATACTATGTAGTGTGAGGAAAATTTTTCTATTCTCGGCATCCTTATAGGGCATTCCTATGTATTTCATCTCCCCCTTTAAACTCCCAGGTAGATAGAGGGACATTATTGGAAAAATCTATAAAAAAAATTGTGGTCAAGAATAGAGGATAAGACTAGAATAAGTTTGGTGAGCTAGGAGAAAGTCTATTGACTCAAGTCCTTTGGGGGTCTTAACATTAGAAGGATTGAGCATCTAAATAAAGCCTTCTTGTCTAAAGTAGCATGGAGATTGATGAACTCCTTGAGAAATTGGTGTAGTATTGTCAAGGCTATGTACTTAATGAGGGACTCATTACATCATCATCTTTGGAACAATGCACTTCTCTTAGGATCAAAAACTTGGAATAATATCATGCACACTCGTACAATTTTAAAGAAGATCACTCACTAGGTCTTGGGTAATGGGAATAACATTGACTTCTAGCAGGATCAATGGCTCCATGATGGTTGCCTCATGTTTACCAGGTTTCAACTTCTAAGAGATTATTGTACCATGTATTATGGTACTCTGTGTAGTAACTACATCACTCATGATAGAAGATGGAAAAGACTTCACAATCAAAAAAATATGGGGATGAGGTTAGTTATACAGCTCCATGAAAAGTAGCAATATTATTGTATCCCCTCTACCCTATTGGAAGATTCTTTGGTATGGAGACTAACCCCCTCAAGAGAATTCATGGTAAAGTCTACTTATAATTTTTGTCTTGAGGGAGATGATGCCCCAATCAAGTTGGAAGAATGTGTGGCACCCTTATATCCTACCAAAAATCAACTTCTTTTGGTGGTTAACCTTACATGGAGAAATCCTCACCAATGATAACCTATAGAAGAAAGGGTTATAGCTAGCCAACTACTATGTGTTATGTTACAACGCAGAAAAATCCATTCAACACCTCCTCATAAATTTTCCCTTTGCTTTGGAGTTTTGGAGGGATTTTTTCTCTAATTGAGAGATTGAATGGTGCTTCAATGAGGACTTCCATCAATTTTTTAACTGGGATGGTCCCTCAAATCACCCATACCACCAAACCTTCTAGAGAGTCATTCCCCCTTATGCGTAATGGAAAATTTGGAAGGAACAAAACAACTATATATTCTGGGATAATAAGATATGAGATGAGCTACTTCTTGGGACTTAAGTCTGAGAGTGGTGAGATTTGATAGTTCTAATGCTCTTGCCAAACATAGAATGGTTTGGCACCCCCCTCTAGAAACATGGATGAAACTCAATTTTGATGGCTCGACCATAGCTGGAACGTGTGTTGGGTGGTGTTGTTTGGGATAATATTGGAAAGCTGGTGTTTGTCCATGTGGAGAATTGTGAAGGAGGGTCAAATAATGAAGCAAAATATTTGGCCCTATTGTGGAGAATGAGGATAATGAAAGCTCAAAGAATTAACATACTAGCCATAGAGGGAGATTCTATGTTAATTATCAAAGATGTGAAGGGCAAAGGATAATGTAGTTGGAAGATCAAAGTAGCAGTTGAGGAAATCTGCACCTTTTTGGAGGGGTTTTTTGAAGTCCGCCTGGCTCACATATATTGAGAAGGTAATAGATTTTCAGATGACCTCGTTAAAATAAGCCACAATGTGAAAGGAATAAAGGAATTTGATGATGTCAAGGAAACCTTATCATTTGCATAAATGATGATGGAAAGAAAACATTTTCACAATGGTACAATATGATGAAGCACAACAAGTGACATATTGGTATAGATCCAAGATAGTAGGAAAATCCTTCAATTAAAGGCCATAAACTTTGGAATATTTTGTTACTATATCCATTTGGGTTTCCCTCATTGCAAGACTTAAGTACAAGGATGGGAGGGCGATCCAAGTGGATTTTGTCAAAAAGATAAAATAGCCAAGGATGGACATTAGAAATAAAAATAAAGGGAATTCCCTTACACACTATTCTTGTAGAAGGGTTATACCTGGCAATGTTTAATATCGATGGGGGTAAAAGCACAAACCTATGTCACCCTTTTGTAAAGGAAAAGGTTAACAAAAGTATAACTGTTACCTTCAATGACATAAAATTGGTATTATTATTTTGAATTTGGAAATGAGGTAAACTAATGAAATGTGTAGAAATGGATGAAGTTTAGGATTATAATTTTTAATAATTATTTGGAATAAGAATTGATATATTTTCCTAATTTTTATAGATAATTTTTTAAGGTGCCAACTCAAAACTATATGGAAATAAAAAAATTTCCCTTTGATCTCATAGTATGTTATAGATAACATATATATCTAAAACAATCAAAAATAAAAATTGGCCTAAGATCTATATTTTCTCTTTTATAAGGATTGAAATTTCAACTCGCCTAAAATTGATAGTTTTCATCTCCCACCACATTTTTCAAAACAAATCTATTCTAACTAGGACAAAAAGTATACATTCTAAAAGAGGACTCTCTGCTCTAGAACATCATATAATTTTTAGATTTTTTGATATGATTTAATATTTTTTTCTTTCTCATAACAAACATATTTTCAAGTGTTAAAATATGTGGTTGTAGAATTTTTTAATTACAATATACTATATCTAATTTAAAAACTATAAACTCTATATGAGAATATTCTTGACTCTGAGCTCTATAAAATGGTGTTTACATACTATGAAAAAATAACTATAAAAAATAGCAAGAGTTATTGAAACACCACTTTTCTAAAATAATTTTATTTCTTTAGTAATTGGATACAAACTAGTATAAAACATACATTTAATAGACATTTCCAATTGGAAAAGTGTGAGACCATATATAACTTAGCTAGAATGTATTTATCTAGATCATATCTTTAAAAAAAACACATTTTTAGATAGAATTACTCAAATTTAATCATTTTGATAAGTCAGCCTAAAAGGTGACACAACTTTGTACTTTCACCTTCGGAAAGATACCTTTCACGCATGCTTTTAAATTAGAGAGAGATTAGAAATCACAACGCCTTGTGATCTTATGATGAGAATTAGTTTCTTATTGAGGTTCATTTTTAGCATTATATCTTTGAATTGCCTTGACATTCAAATTTTGTACTACAACAAGGGGATGTCGGAGAAGACTAAGGATTTGATGGTTGATCTTATTGAAGACATGGGTGCTAGAATGAATCATATTGAACCTTATGAGATTCAGGATTGTATCAGGGATAGTGAGGTAGCATGGGTCTATCTATGGGAAGGGGGTTTTCTGTCATTCATGGAATGATTGAGGGTATGGTGAGCATGTTTCCCAAAAATTTGTCAACACCTAGAATAAAAGGAAGGTGAAAATCGATGGATTGGTTTTTGAAATGATAGAGGAGCTTTTCATGATGGTTTTTTTTTGTCTCTGGAGGGTAGGAACTAGCAAAAATAGTGTAGAGTTTCTGATGAAATGAGTTTGAGGAAATTCTTCCATTCTAAGGAGGAGCTCGTTCACATATGGGGTAGATTCTCGAGGGAGGACCTACCCAAACTGTGGGATATATTGTGCTATGCTATAATGTGATACATAATACTCATGGACCAGTTCCAAATCTACTATACTATTACCACTTTATTATTTTAAACCACTTTTGAAACCAGGACTTGATTTCCTTCCCACACCTTATTTTGCATTCAATGGAGTATACTTTGTATCATATTATCTCTTGCATTCAATTTTATTTGTTTATTTATTCATTTTAATTTAATTATTTTTTAATTATTTAAAATGTCATACTAAATATTATGTCATTAATAATATCAATTAAATAATAATAATTTTATATTTTTTGTATTTTAGTATTAGCTTTAAACTAACTTAATTATCATTATTTATTTAATAATATTTTACTATCTAATTACTATTAAAATTCTATCTTAAAATGGGGATATGACAATGCACCCTTCCTAATATTATTTTTCCTTAAGAAATTAGATAATTTCTTTTGTTGAGTTGAAATATATAATTCTTTTAGTCCAAAATATTAGGTTGTTATTATGGATAGTTTGAACCCTTTCTAATAGTCATTAACTTTCTACATTAGTCTTTCATATCAATTATTTTTCTAGATCACCTTTAACCCTACCAAATGGCAAGATCATGCTCTCGTACCACTGTAATGCCCCCACTAGCTAGGACAAGAATACCTCCAAAATAAATGTTAGAGGTTATACAATATTAAATTAGATTTAACTATTCAAATATCAATCCTAACCCAACCTTAAAAAATATCTACATATCGAGATCAATAACTCTCTTGAAGATCCTTAGATCTATAGTTATTCTTTGTCTTCTATGAAATACTCCCTTTATGGTCCTTCCTAGAAGATACATTCTCTATCTTGGGCCCTTAACACATATGTATATGTTAACATTTATGAAATATTCTGGCCTTATAAACATAAATTAAAATCAGCATGTTCCCTAAAATTGGGTCCTCTCTTTATCTTTTACCATTAACTATTGAGTCACGTGTGTTATCCATTTCAAATTCTATCTTATACACACACACACACACAACATGCATGCATGCATACATACATACATATACACACACATATACATATACATATATACGGCATACACATGTATATATATGTATATGTAACACAAACACAGACACACACACACACATAAATTATCTACAAGTATGATTCAATAATATAAATAAATTCATAAATATAATTAAATAAATATAATCAATAAACATACATTTCTTATCTTCCTCTTTTTTTGGTCCATGTGGCTCTAACCTTAGTCGGTCCTTCAAAGAATTATTCCTACTATATTATCTCAAATCTATGTTTACTTTCTAAAAAAATTCAAAAGATAAGTTTCTTCTTTTCCAAGAGTTATAAATTTTCTTAATAGAGATCCTTTAAAATATGACAACACTTCATAGTTATAATCCTTTTGAAACGTCACAACACTTCATAATTAAAATTCTTTGAAACAGTTCTAATACCTTATAATTACAATTTTTTTGAAGAGCCATAACTATTAGATTAAGTCATTTATTACTCTAGTTGCTTTAGCTCTCTTGGTGCATATAATTAATATTTTATATTATTTATAATGCACAAACCTAGTTGTCTTTCCTTTAGGGTTTCATTCACCTTAAAAGGTTGAAATTTTGTATTTTGTTTTCATAACTTAGAATACATTTTTCGCTCTCACATTCTTGAGAACTTCTAAGCTCTACTTTTTTGTTTTCTGGTTTCTCTTCATTGCAGGATATTTGCATCTAGGTATTCTTGAGGGTCTGTGAAGTTGGATTTCTCAACTTCTACATGGTATCAGAGCAGACTTGCTACTTCCTTATTTGAAGATTCTTGAAGCCACAATTCAGAGTTTTTTTCTTCAAAAGGGTGAAGGGAAAATTTTGTGGCACTATGGGCCAGAAGGCCATTTGCAGTAAAAAAACATGTAAAACTTTTCATTTTCGGCTACAGGGCATTTTGGAAAAAAAAAATTTGGCCCCTTGGTATGATCGTATGGATGCAGGGTTCAAAAAAAATTTAAAACAAAATTTAAAAAGTGTTGTTTTTGGGTGCTCCACCCATGGGCCACCCTGAAACCACCTTGTAGCCACTGGAGCACCACCTACACCCAACTTGTGCTCAGCCATAGCCAGCGTAGCACTAGCGGCATGGCCAACACCTACCACCACTAGCCGGCCACCTAGGCGCCACCTCCGCCCAACCCCAGCCAATGGCACCGTCAGGTTCTCCTCCCTGGTGCCATCACCACCGACAATCCTTGTGAACTCACCGCTCCAGTGTTTGACAAAACCATGACATTACTTTTTGTCATGCTTATGTCAAAAATCCATCAGCTAACATCATCATTCTATTAGCTGAAGTCACTTTCTGGTAATCTTGGTTAATGCTGCTTTTCGTCAACATGATGTTGTTTTCTGACTAATGATGTCATTTTTATGATGAACGAATTTTTTTCTATGACAGCCTGGTGATGGCCATACGAGTGTCAAATTTAGGACACTAACTGTAATTTTCCAATGAACTACTCTTTTGGACAAGCAATCAAGTTTTTTCTCGTAACTTGAGCATACAGACGTATTTTTGTGATCCAAAAGAAATGACGAAAAGCTGACTTAAAGATGGACACAATGGTGCTAGTTTTGTTTGATTTTGATTTCATTTGAGCTTCCAAATTTGGCATTGAAGTAGAGACTTATGTTTTCCTATTCTTTGCATCTGAATTCCAGGTTCTTTTCTCAGTTTTTGTGTTTTTCCATAGTTGTTGATTTGATTTTGGGGGATATGTTTATTCATTGTGGGGGGGAGCATTTTCTATTCTATAATTTTCTTTAGAATCAGACCCTTCTACTTCCATTTTTTTTTCTCTCAATGTCAGATCCTTCTATGATCCGGCTCACGTCACACAACTATCACACCTAGAAGACACAGATGACTAGCCTTCTCATGTCAAGGGGCTTATGGTCCTGCCTAGATGTGAACCAACATATTCTGCAGTACCCTTTTGAGGTCCTTCAACATAGAAACAAAATGGATGAAGCCATGGGACTGATTGCACTAAACATCTCAGATAGTCTATTGTTTCACTTGGATGGTTTGACCACTCCACTGGCTATTTGGACCAAATTTGAAACTTTGTTTGGCACAGTGAATCAGTTCCAGGCACTATAGCTTGATGCAGAGTTGACTTCTTTGACACCTACTGATTTCCCTACCATTGAGGACTTCTCGATGAAGTTCAAATCTCTGGGCATAGTCTTGCAGGGATGTGGTAGAAACAAAATAGATGATGAGTGTATTTTTTTAATACTCTCAAAGTTGCGAGGACAGTATTAGACCTTGTCTTCCACTTTCTACTCCACTATGGATGCCTTGGGTAACAAACATCATATGCCTTCTTTTGAGATATTCTATGATAGGTTAACTTGTGAGCAGTCCAAGCTCACTTAGATGGATTCACTTATAGGTTCACCATCACAGGCATTACTTGCCAAGGATACACATGAACAAAAGCCAAAGTAGATATCTGATTCCTCTTCTCAGCACTCTATTGGTCCATCCTCTTCTTCTAAGAATAAGGAGAAAAAGAAGACTGAGACTCCTTCCTATTCCTATTGTCAAAAAGGAGCTCATGATGAGGCACATTATTTTCAAAAGAGATTTGATGGCTATGAGAAATAGATTGCAAATTTGCAAGCCCTTCTTCAAAAGAGCTCTATTTCATCCCCATCCTCTTCTACCTCGTAGGGGTTTTCTTTTTAGTCTTCTTCCACCTCTTCGACATCTTCACTGGATTTTGGACAGGGTCATGCATTAAGGACTTCCATTGCATTCCCTTCCTAGGTCCCTTGGATACTAGATTCAAGTGCTTCTCACCATATGGCATCTTCTCAAGGGGTCTTCTCCTCTATTGAGGCTTCTCTGATTCCTCATATTCTTATGAGAATAACACTGCTTTAACAGTCTGTGGGAAAAGGTTCAGTTCACATTTAGGATGGCACATTCAATGATGTTCAGTTCCATCTCTCTCTGCCAACCTTCTCTCGATGTATCAGATTACACATAGTGGATCAAGGAAGACAGTTGAGTTCACTACAAATTCAATCTACATTCGGGATAGTGCAATAGGAGGCCTTATTTCTTTAGGGACAGTTGATCATACCACCAGTCTCTAGACCTTCTCACACTTTGGTCCACCATATCCATCATTGGAGCATACTTCTTCTCTTTTGTGAGAACATCATGTGGTGCAGTCAGGACACGTGAACCATTGTATTGTTCTTGAGATCACCACACCATATCTTGTTGAAGTCTTTTCTTGTTTAGCTCTGTCAAACCCTCTAGCTCCACTCATCAAGCCTTCAGGAGCACTTGTTATGGATTCTATAGAGGATGTTCATCTCCTCTTTCATGACAGTGTCTGCACCCCTGCATTGGGGATTCCTTTTTAGGATCCTCATGTCTACTCCTTTGAGCATCAGTTAGGCCTTCCTGTCATTCAGTGGTTTCCTTGTTTTGTGCCCTTGTTTCTTTCACATTGGAGTTCCTTTGGTTCATTCTTTTCTCCAAGGGCTTCCTCATTCTTGGGGGGCTTTAATGTCTCATCTCTCTCTCATGGGGGGGTTGTTTATGGTTTTGAGAGAGTCTCTTGAGCCATTTTCGTTCTGTTGTTCTTTTATCTCTTTTTGGAGAGGGGTTTTTCCCACTGGGTTTTCTCCTTTATCTCTGATTCATAAAGATTTCCTTGTATTGGGTACCTAATCAAGCCTTGTTGCTAGGACCCATTTTTCTACTTTCATAGCTTTGCTAGGTTAGCTTCCTCCTAAGCTTCGCTTAAGGGGGGGTGTTAGAGTAACTCATTTATTACTCTAGTTGCTTTAGCTCTCTTAGGTGCATATAATTAATATTTTATATTAATTATAATGCGCAAACCTAGTTGTCTTTCCTTTAGGGTTTTGTTCACCTTAAAAGGTTAAACTTTTGTATTTTTTTTTCATAACTTAGAATACATTTTTCAATCTCACATTCTTGAGAACTTCTAAGCTCTTCTTTTTCTGTTTTCTGGTTTCTCTTCATTGCAGGATATTTGCATCCAGGTGTTCTTGAGGATTTGTGAAGTTGGATTTCTCAACTTCTACAATAACTATATCTAATTATGACCCTTTCGAAGGTTTACATCCCCTCAAATATCATTGGCACCCTTTCAAAAAGTCACTTCCTTATTTTCTTCATATTACTTTCCTCTTCCACTTTTCCTTTATGAACTCCTATCTTCTCCTCCTCTTTTTCCCTCTCTCTAAAATAAACTCTCCTCCCTTTTACATCTTACTCTCAAGGAGTCATGTTTATATATTATATATCTCTCGACTTTTATTAGATTTATATTATTCTATGTTATATTATCTATTTACTTACTTATTTTTGTTTTTTTTTTTATTACTAAATTCTATTATTAGAAAATTAACATACTTTCTATAATATTATCTCTTGTATTTAATTTTCTTTCTTTATTTATTCAAAGTGATTTTATTATTTTTTAATTATTTAAAATATCACACTAAATATAATTTTAATTATAATATCGATTAAATAATAATAATTTCTTATTTTTATATTTTAGCATTACTTTTAATATAAATTTATTATCATTATTAATTTAATAACATTGTATTATTTAATTACTAATAAAATTATATCTTAAAATGATAATATGACAATCCTGTTTGATTGTAATCCTCTTATGTAAGGTATACCTAATAGGTGCAGGTTTATAATTTTCAATAGCTAAATTTATTATAGAAGTTGACTATTCAATTTGATGCATTGATAGCCTATGAAAAATAGATTATTCCTCTTATCTTTTGTAAATACTCCTTATCTCTCCATTTATTTATTTTCCTCAAAATTCATGTATTTTCTATTGGTTTAAAGAATAATTTTGACAACTGAGTGTCAGTACACTTAACCATTTTTCACTATACATGCCGAGAAAAGAGTAGGTGCCGAGTGATAACAAGTGCCGAGCAACATAAGGTGCCGAGTAACATAAGGTGCCGAGTGTTAACAAGTGTCGAGTAACATAAGGTGCCGAGTGTTAACAAGTGCCGAGTAACATAAGGTGTCGAGTGCTAACAAGTGCCGAGTAACTTAAGGTGTCGAGTGCTAACAAGTGTCGAGTAGCATAAAGTGCCGAGTGATACAGTTTTGTTTAGGTGCCGAGCTATCCAGGAAACAGCATGTGCTGAGCATCAGTAATGCTTCAGGAGTCGAGTAACTTAGGATATCAGCATAAGAGTTTGTGATTGCACAAACTATGATGTAAACAAATTTTTTTAGCCGACATGAGATAAATCTCGAAAGATATAGAGATAAGAACGAATCTTTTACATTTTCTATGCAATTTGCATGCAACCAATCGGCAAAAGACAAGTATTGAGCAGGAAATTGAGATTCAATATGGATTGTAGATCCATATCTAACCCTAAGTCTTCGAAGCCTTTTTAAGGAAGAAGAAAATTTCATTAAAAAGAGAGATGATCAAAGGAGAGTAAAAAAAAGAGGAAAAACCTAATGAAATAAGAGCAGAAATTCAATAATCAGTTGATCTAAACAAAGCAAAGAAGAAAAACAAAAATCAGATCTCAGAGGATTGAAATCAGAGAAAGAGTTAGAACAAGTACCTGCATTCAGCAAACAAGGATTGCAAACTATCAGGTTTATAATACCTAATACTCTCTTACCATTGTATTAGAAAGGAAATCCTATGTAGATAGGTTCACTTAACAGCTATTTGTAGATCCTTATCAAAAGGTGAATAAATCCTTGAATACGGTGACACTTCATGTTAAGTGTTTGAAATCCTTTAACCAGGTCACTATTGACACAGCGTAAAGCCTTTAATAGGGCAGGCCTTTAACATGGTAGACCATCAGAAGTGGTTGAACAATATTGCTGTAGTAATTTTTGTGGGTATCATCCCCACCCCAGTTTTACCTTCTTATTCCTGGAGGGTTTCTGGGTTACCAAATTCCAATGTTATGTGTTGTTGATGCATGTTTTAGTTTCATATTTTCTTGATGTATTTACATGCATGCAATTTACTTTTAGTTAAAAGGTTTTATTGGTTAAAGTACAATACTTTTTGATTCACCCCCCCCCCCCCCCCCTCTCATAAGTATTCTTTCCATATTTGAATATTTCAACATTTTCCTATATATATTCACTCCTCCATTATTCCCCCTTTGCACTTCTACCTAATTATTGAATACTTGTCTTTGCAAAACTAATATTTGTCTGTTAAGGGTGAAGATTTACAATCTATAATGCCTACCCCTACTTAACTTTTCATATTATTTATGAACTCTTTTAGGCTAGCTTTATGTTTATGCTTGATGATTAGTGACATTGTTTTCTAGATTGTTGGATATTATTTCATATGAAGTTAACTATATGATGAGTTACTTTAGTCCTAGTTATTTCAAGTATGCATGAATATTCTTCGAAGATGATACAAGTATACAGTGATTTCCAATTATTTCATGATGCTAGTTAGATGGATTGTTTATATGTGTTTTCTATGGATACTTACCACATACTTGCATGTGTATGGTGTACCTGTATGTTTTATTTTATGTATGATGTTTCTGATATGGTTGAGGGAGGGATTCGTAGTCACCTCCTAGTCAAGATCGACATGATGCACCACTTCCCACCATTGCTTGTTTAATTTAGAATAAATGTGTACGTACATGGGTTGAATTTATGTAGATTGTAGTTATTAGGTATCGACTTCCCCAAATTTGTAGGATGTGCATATCCTATCACAATATCTCAATGGTAAGAGAGGGGAGATAACTCTTGAGTCTGAATCCTATCCTTAAGACAATTGTCCTAGAAAGCAGGATAAGCACCTGAGTTGTTTACCCTTCTGAATTCGTCAAGTGACATAAATTTGTGATTATAACCCTTGAGTGTGATCTAGTTGTCTGTAATTTTATTATGGGTTTCATTTTTAGTCTTGTGGGTCTTTAGTATATTTTTCTACTATAATTAAATCAAATTAAAAGAATATTTTACGATTTAATTTAATAGGAATTTTAAAAAGGTAAAATAAATATTTAATCATATTTGATTAATTGAGAATGATAAAGTTATAATTCTAATTTTGGAGTGTAATAATATTTATTTAATTTAATAATAATATATTTAGGAGATCATTTTCAAATAAATGCTAAATAGTATTATTACTTAAATTAATAAATTGTTTTATCAAAAATGTCTGGAAAATTAATTAAAGAGTGAAAAAAATTAATTTAATAAAGATATTTAAATTGCAAAAAGTGTGCATGAATATCTAAAATATAATAAAATATTAAAATATAAAGATCAATGAGTCTTCCTGCATGATTGTGCAATTGAAGCCCTAAATTTAGCGGAGAACTCTTTATCGGAGATCTAAGAGCTCATTTTGTAGTAACTGAGGTTTTGGAGGAGCAATTTTTGGATAAGAAGGGTTTCAAAAAAAAAGGGGGGATTGTTTACATGCTCTGTGCATTATCTTTCAAAAGAAAAAAATTGAAAAACTTAGTGAAACTCTAGGTTAATTTCTTTTCGGTTCCCTAGAAGGGCATTGCACAATCTCTACTCATCCTCCTTTCATATTCATATTAAAATATTGATTCATCTGTCATAACCTCTATATTGTCACTGTCTCTATATGTTTACCCACACGTGATCATTGTGAAAAGATAAGGTATCCATCTATGAAGTATTTTATTCTTTTATTTTTTCCCCATTATCATTTTCTTCCTTATTTTGGCAATATGGGCATATTCTCTAATGAAGTCCAATAACTATATATTGACAACCCTTAATTCCTTTTCTATTCCTTTTGGTCAATCATAGTTTAGTCTCGTTATTTATTTAGTGTCATTTTGTGTTCTTCCCCATTAAATATCTTATCTTTAAATATTCATCCCAAATTTTTTTGTCAGATCTACCTTCTAGTTTGTAATATTAATTTGAAGGAACTATATTCTGATACTATGCTAACTTTGGGATCTCCACAACTCTAATGGCACTAGATACATTTTTATGTGATTATAAATGTGGTAACCTCTCTTACATCTATATGAAGGATGGGGAAAGGAGAAAAATTTCTTATGAATTAACATGTTTATTTATTATTATTAATATAATGACAAATTATTTATTCAATTTAATCTCATAAAATTTATCCAACTGATTTCAACCCCATTATTTTCTTTATATTAAATTGAATGTTATAATTTTATTGTCTATATCATGTATACACTAAGAATAAAACTAATAGTTGCATTTGTCAATAATAGAGTTAGAAGTCAAGAGTAATTTTTTTTTTTGGAGAATGATAAATGTTATGTAGAATGTATATACAAAAAGTTTAATTTTTTTTAAATATTAAATTAGAAATTAAATAAATTATATAAAGATTTATATAATAATTGTTGCAAATAAAATGTAAGATTATTTTATGAAATAATTTAAAATAAAAAGAAAACAAGAATAAGAATGAAAATCATTAGTCATAATTTTAACAAAGATTTAAGAGAAATTATTATCGATAAATGAATGAAATCTTAAATTTATAACATTTAAATTATGATCAACCTAAAAAATAATTAATTAACTAAAATGAAAAATAAATTTTAGTCTTCCAAAATAGGGAAAAAAAATTTAGTTTGACGAAGAATTTTAACCATTTGAAAAGAACAAAGACTTCCAAAATTATATACCCTACAATTTTGAAAATATATTGTAGTGCTCTCTAGAATGATCAATTAAGAAAGTTTCCTTTTGTCATTGATAGAAAATATTTTCACATTAGTAATCAATCATTCAACTTATAAGATTTTCTTGAATACAAAAAAATCTACATAAAAGCAAGAGTTGTAGAGCAACAGAATTCCTACTTTTAGGAAGGTTGATTTAGTGTAGATTAGACTAGAAAAAATTGAGTTTTCATTTGTCCAAATAAGTTAAGATTTGATTGATCATGTTGGAAATGAATTCCATGATTTGTAGATTCAGTTCATCAAAGCTTGGATATCTAGTTAGAAAAGATTTATGCGCAAGTAAGTGTGGGTTGTTCAATAAAGGATATTTGTAGCCTTCTAATCCCCACAATAATCTCGTAGCCTTCTAATCCCCACAATAATCACTTCGGGAATTGAAGATAGCAAAACATAGAAGAAAATGGATAATGGAAGAATAATTTCTAGTGAGACTAGATATTTTGAGATGGAAATTTCATTGGAATTGACTTTTGAGATTGCAACTTCATTGGGATTCATTTTTGAGATTGCAACTTCATTGGGATTGATTGATGAATGGATTTGTCACCAATTATGAATGCATTATGTCAAATCTTCCAATCAAAAGTTTAAACAAGTCTAATGTTTAGAAATTTTCCATGTTATTGCTTTCTAGTCTTGTTATATTTCAAATATATAACAACTCTTGCACTTTGATTGTTATGCAAACCATAGTACTTTCTCTAGTTATGCGGGTATCTATGGTCACTTTGTACATCGTTTAAATCAAATAAAATAGAATTAAAATTCAATCTATAATTCTTTCATATCATCAATGATGGTCTTTATTTTGTCTAATCATTTGGCATTTATTTTTAATTATAAGGTTATAAGGATAGATCATGAAGATAAAATCTAAAATTTACATGAATCAAACAAAAAACAAATAGTTTAGATGATATATGGTATTTTTAAATTATAATCTTTGAAAAGAGACAAATAAAATGTCTATCATGCTAATCTCCACAATGATCAAGGTAGATCAAGAAGGTTTAAAAGTGAGGTTTAAAAGAATACAAATTTCAAGAAGCTAATAATGAGCACTAAAAGGAACTCCAAAGATAAGATGTAAGTCAATAGGATTGATCTACTCTTAAAAAGATAATTGCTTTCCAATTTCTTGGAAATATTTCCGATATTACAACATTTTCTAGTTTAACAAGAAGAGTAAAGCATCATAATATAGATTGTAAAGATGTCAAAGACAGTAAACTAAAAATAAAAACATAAATTAATTATGAAGACATAAAAACATAAATTTGCTAAGATATTGAATTTGGGATTAAACAAATGCAAAAAGAAAAGCATCAATCTTCAAAGATTAATCAAACATCTAGTCAAAATAAAAATTAAATATCTAAATATAAAACATTATCTATGGCCTGGACTTTCCCAGACCTAGAGTCAATTCAATAAATAGTTTGGGGAAATTAGAATGAATGACATCCCTTGCTTCCTTCTACCACTACTTATGTTTCGTGAAGGCGTTCCTTTTTGGACCTGGCCCTTTTATTTATGTACTCTTTTTCTTAGACTTATTACCAATCAAAAACTTTTCAGCAACGTCTATACAGCTTCGAAAATGCACTTCCATACGAAAGAGAGAACTTAGTCAATGTTTTAAAAAGTTAGAAAAAACAATATAAAGGAAGTGCATTTTCGTGGCTGTATAGCCACGGGCAAACTTTTCGTATCCAAGAGGCAGTCAGAATTGAACGCTTTGTCTCCCTACAATGTCTCAAACTTTGCAGAATAGAGTTAATGAGATGCAAACTCAAAAAATTGAAAATCCCTAGAAAGGTAATCTCGCATAAGAGAACAAAAAATTTGTATTTTGAAAACCCTACTGATGAAAGAACATCACCAGTTTTTCGCATTAATCAGTTTCGAAGATAACAACCAAGAAGAGCAGTCAATAAAAGAACATAACAAAATTAACGTACTCCAAATAATAACGTAAAAAACACACAGAGTGCTCTACGGTACACTGCCATAAACTCAATGATAATATAACATACACACACTATAACAAAAAATAAACATAAGAAATCAAATTAGTACTAATTAATAATAGTACAAAATCATTCACAAGGAGGTAAGTCTAGTTTAAACTAAGCACCTCATAGAAACTTGTATCAGCATCGACATTTCTTCTTGAAGTGTCTAGAGTCTGTTTGTTTCATCTTTAGCGAGCTACAATTCTATTCATTTGGAAATCTGTTGGGTTATTTCAAAGGCTATGGAGAAGATTTGACTTCTCTTGTTCTATTCATTTTGTCAATAAGAATTCTTAAAACAAATAAGGAGAATGGAGAAATACATTCATGAGGAAATAAAATAGTAGATGTGCGTTGAAAGAGGCTCTTCCTATATGCAATTAGATTAGAAGAATTTGATACCTGGAGAATAATATCCGACCTACACCTGAGCTTCCTATGATAGAACTAAATAACCCTACAGAAATACCCAAATTTTCATTCTGTAGATGTCGAAATCATCAACCAGATCGGTGTATCACGAAAAAATCATTAATGTTTCTGTTTGAGCAAGCCTATACAGAAGACCTAGGATGGAATGAAAGATACGAGAAGACTGATTTGGGATGTGTCTCCACTACTAACTAGACAAGTACACAATACTCGACTTTTACTTCTGCCTTTATCACAGTCATTTAGCAAACGACTGCTATGATAATAGCGGTTTAAACAGGTAATCAAAACCCAAAAGCGATGTAGTTTCTCGTCAGTGTCCATGAGGTGGACGCTACAGTAGCATGCAAAATATAAAAAGTCTTAATATGAAACTCTAACAATCGCCAAAACCTCATTGATTTCAAAGACCTTGATTTTAGAGACCCTGTTCTCTGTATTGAAGCTGGCTGTTTAGTTGGAGGCTCATGTGAAATCATATATATATATATATATATATATCTTACTATTACCTCAATAACTGTATCTTCTATCATCTTGAAATCTGTGGGAAGCACTGATAATCTGAGCTCACCAATTTTAATATATTTTGAACTTAATAAACTTTCAACTTTCTCCAAACAGACATTAATATAACAATTAACAAACATTTGAAAAATAGAGAAATTTAATTGGATGTTAGCTTTCAGTTTATTCACTGTTTAAGGTAGGACCTTTGGCAATAGCTCTTACCATAGCATGGCAGGAACTAATCATAAAAAATAGTATAATAGATGTGGCTAGAAATCCGAATGTTGAAATAGTGAGCATAGATCCTCAGAAATATAATTTCAAAATTTAATACCACTTCCAACTCATACAATAACATGATTCCAAGTTTGCACCTAAACACTTGCTTTTGGATGAAGACCAGATGGACTACCAAATCATAAAATTTGGATTGGAGAGGATCTCACCATTCGTCTATGAATTTTAGCTGCTAAAATTTGAGTGACGAATAGCCCTTTTAAGTTTAAGATTATATGGTTGTATTGTTGTCACGTGCTAGATTAGTTGGAAGGTTAATCGACGACTATCTATTTTTTATAGGGTGAAGAACTCTTGTTCAATTTGTAATCCAAACTTGTCCTATTTGTGCAGTGTCTTCTTAGGCATGTCTTTGTATGTCACAAGGAATTAAATTCTCTTTTGTACCATTTCCTTTGAAGCGGTAGGTTTCATGTTTTTAAGTGAAACTTAGTTGAGTGAGAGTATGTGTAGAGGTCAAAGAAATGTAGTGCCTTCATCTTCATTCTATAATTTTGGATGGGAAAGTCCTTGCAACCATTTTCTTTGAGATGGTGTACAAGTCAAAATTAGGTTTGAACTCCTATTCTTATGCACGAGTATCATTGTGAGTATGGTGTAAAAATTTAATACGATAGATTATAATAATTGTGCACAGAATAATGAATTTGTTACAAATTACAAAAATTGGTTGAAAAAATAATGATTAAACTATGTAGTTTACTATACAATGGACTTTAGATCATGCTTTCTTTAAAGGGAATGCTTAATTCACATGCACACACTAGAATGAATGCTGAATTCAACTCCTTTTATGGTACAAAATATGAAACCTATCTCATGATGTATGAATCTATAGTTTGACAATGTCATTACCAATCTTACACATTGGCCTTGTCAAATATTATGCATTGTAGTTACCACTACACTCTTCTCCTAATTTGTACAATTATTTAACTTTCCATTCACAATTCTTGAACTTTCTTGATTTTCCATCAATGCAAATATTTCTTTCTACCCCCATGCTTTTCACACTTCACATTTCTCTGTCCAAACTTTGGGGTTGCACAAATATAAAAGGGAAAATATATTGTGTGAATATAAAAAATGCAGTCTTCATTGATACAATCTACAGATATTGGATATAACAACCCATTGTAAAATAGTTGTTGACAAACTTCTTATATAGACTATTTACTTCAAGATTTGATGCTATGTTATTGTATGATCTAGTAGCTAACAACAAATATATTTGGATTTATATTAGATGATAACATAGAGTGTCATGTCCAAATATTATAAATGTAAAATTACATTTCAATTACTATGAAAATGAATTGATAAATTAGATTAATGCTTATCAATTGGATATGTAAACATAGTAAATCTCACAAATCTCGATACTTACTTTTAAATTTTTTTTGCTAAACATTATAATTGTGAAAAAAATTCTCATTCTTATTATAATATAATAATGTTTCCTTCTAAGTTCTACAACATTAAATGTTAACATCAATTCTACTCAATGATAAAACTAATCTAACATAGACTTTGACTAATGAATCAATGTCTACATATAGATCACACTTGATAAATATTTTATATTTAAAATTTAATGTTAACTAGTTAAAATTTTCAAAAAGATCCAAACTTTTAATAAGTTGACAACTATGAAAATTGGCACATCCAAAGTGGTCTATTGGCTAGTCCCTCACGATGCAAATGCTAATATTATAGATTATAATCACTGTGCATAAAATAATAAATGTATTGCAAATAATAAAAAATAGTTGAAAATGTATCTAATAATGAAATATTTTCTTCTTCTTTTATGTAAAAGTAATAATTAATTTTAAACAGAAAAAATGTGAGTCAAATTACTTTTATATAATTACATTATACCAATTCACATACTTTAATGTTTTGTAAAAATTTGTGTAAATGTGTACATAAATACAGAGATTTAAAAGAAGCAATATTAATATTTAACAATATTGAAAGAAAGTAGGTACATGACTTACCATAAATAACCAAGGAGGGGTGGAAGCGGGAGACCACCCACTATCACTTTTTTCTTTTTTCAAATTTGTTATTTTAAATTTATATTAAATTGGAAAAAGGTGGAGTTATATTAAAATTTCATGCAATAACAAGTGTCATGAGTAAAAAAAAAGTTGAAAAAATTGTTGTATAATTATTTAAAACAAAAACAAAATAAAAACTAGAAATAAAATTGCATTGAATTGAAAACAAATCTTCAATTTATAATATTGTTGCTACCATAACATCATAAATCAAGTTAAAAATAATAATTCAACTTTGATTATTCAATGTTTTTGACTAGAAATGAAGTCTTAATATAGTAAATGATGTTTAAACTCTCCTAACCAAATACTAAACAAAAATATTTCCAACTAAATCTATAAATATATAAAATGGAATAATAATGGCAAACCTAACAAATAATATTTTAACCTTTAAAAAAGCCAAAATTTGCCAAATTCTATCCTGCCAACAATTTGAAACAAAAATAGCATTTAGATTCAATTAAAAAGCTCTGTAGACAAAAAATATATATATATATTTTCACAGTAATAATCAAGCACTAAGCCTACAGGATTTACTTTAATACAACCAAAAATCTACATAAGAATAAAAACTTAGAGCAGATATCGGCTGGTAGCCTGAATGTTTATTCGCCTGAACACCATTAGAGAAAAGAAACCTCGAGGAACTTGTAAAAGCAGTCTTATGAAATCCTAATACCAGTACCAACTCATAGAATAATCTGATTTCGAGTTTGTGCCTAAACATTTTCAGCAGAGCCACATTCAGGATAGCAATTAGAGTAAAGGGTAGTGTCACACTTGTTCTTACACCGGCGCAAGCACTCAAAGCATCCAAGACCTTCTAGTCTCATCCACAGAAAGGCAACCACACCGTCATGAACAAGAGGAATCATGCCGTACAGGTGGTCGAATCTCGCCATCTTCACTGTAAACTTCACACTCTAACTAATGAAAAGAAAAATGCCGCAACCACAGATGATAATGGAGAAGCCAATGAGGAGCCAAGCGAGCATGTTGAGTTTGTGCACAAGCATGGAGTACACAGCAGAGATGAAAGCCAACTCAGTCAAAACAAAGCTGAAGCAGATAATTACGTTGGTTATGCCAAGAAACAACATTTTGTCTCCAGTGGTAAGAGGTGTACTCAGATGCCACATGAGCACCACAAATAGGGACAGAAAGAAGGCAAAACAATAAAAAATGAGAAATGCTCGAAAGGAATCAAATCCAATTAGAAGCGGAGAACCCAACATTTCTTGTGTTTCTCCTTTGTTTACCTCCGTCTGGAAACCACCTGGTATAGTGAAGGCTTCCGTACATGACATTGTGGCTAACAACACTGCCACTACTAATTCTGCGTGGCGCCTATCTTCATATGCTTTGTTCACCAAGTTAATGGCATTCTCATACTTTTGCGAGTTCAACTTTGGGGACGTATACAGGAAATGCCTTTTCCTGCAAGGATAATTAGCCAGCATTGTAATTAATTTGTGAGATTCATAGTGCTCTGTGTTCTCTCTTGCAATGTCCAAAGCCGTCAAGCCTTCCTCGTTGATAGCATCTTTGTTTATGCCTTTTATATGCAGCAGTGACTCCACCATCTACATAATGCACAGTGAAGTTTAGAAAGTAGGCATGTTTAGGAAGATGTTTAGAAAGTAGGCATGTTTAGGAAATAATATTTCAGCTCTTATTTCCATGATATTAGAGCATTTAGGATAAATTAACATAATTTAATATTGATCATTCAGTGCTTCAAAATTATTATTTGAAGTATAAAATTCAATCTAAATCAACCAGTTTTTTTTTGTGTTGGAAAACTAACTTTGACATTCCAAAGTTAATGGTTATGAGAAGCTCCTTCTTGAATGAGTAAAAACCAGGGAGTGTAGATTTTTTGAGTAAAGGAAAAGAACATCATGCAAGTTGAAAAATCTTTTTATGGAAAGTGATATAGTAAGATAGATATTTATTAAAAATAATTTTAAGAGAAGAGTGAACTACTATTTATGTTGATTTGTTGTAGATAAGCAATAAATTTAAGATGAAGGATAAGCTCGAAATTGTTATTATGAATGAGTTTATATGAAAGATCTTAGTCTTAAAATATTTTTTTGGAATGCAGATTTATTAAAGTAATAGAAAAATTTGTATTTATCAAAAAAAATTATGTAAAGGATATGGAAGAAATTCGATATGGTTAATTATACTCTCCACTCTAGTTTTCATGGAGCTGTGTTGGTGTGTGGTAATAATTGATGAAATAACTTTCAAAAGTATGGTTGGAGTTTGATGTTTTTAAATCACACAAAGGCTGATATTGCATATTCAATTTCATTTGTTCTAACACAAATGATAGATCCATCAGAAATACACATGAAGGTCATGAAGATAGTCAAAATAAATTTTACGGTATGTAAAAGATACTTTGAATTTGGGTATTCATTACCATAGTTGGCATAATCGCCGAATAATTGGCGAGTTTTTACTAATCGCCGAGTTTTTGGGACTAGCGAGTTTTTCTCAGATTTAATCGCCAGAAAAAATCGCCTAGTTTTTGTGAAAAATCGCCGACTAATCGTCGAGTTTTTGCAAAAAATCGGCGAGTTTTTCAGAAATTTTTTTTTTTTTTTTCAAATTTTTTTTTTTTTTTTTGGTTAAATAAAAAGGCAAAAAGCCTATATATATTATGTAAGATAGAGAGTTACAATATGCTAGTAGAGCTAGGAAGAGGAAAATGTGATTGTAATGATGTTTTTACTTCTAGTTTGACACAAATTATTTACTATTATGCTTCCCACCATCAGCATTCAGCATGAGAATGTGATTTTGAACTCATTAGATGCATCTTCTCATTGAAATTTGCAAAAAAATGTATTTTGAATTAAATTTTAGCGGTTTTTTTAGGTTCCCGAGTTTTCCCGAGTTTTTTTTTAAAATGGCCGAGTTTTTCCCGATTAAACTTTTGGAGGGCTCGGCGAGTTTTTGGATTTGGCAAGTTTTCCAACTATGTTCATTACTACTTTTCTACAAGGTCTACTACTTTTCTACAAGGTTCAATCTTACTAACATCTGACCAAAACTGGTGAGATAGTTTGTTGAACAGTAAGTCTACATCTGCAGATTGTTTCTCTTTCAATTTTGGTTTTATTACGTAGAGTTCAAACAAAATAGTATGATTGCCCCTCATCTACCTTAAATTTTAAAAATCAATATATGTTTGTCCTCTTGTCCATAGAAACAGAGTACCATAAAAACAGAATATTTCGCTGTTACTTCAACTAGTATATAAACTTTTTCACTTCAAAAAAGTTACAGAATAAATTTGCCCTCCCATCCATAGAAACAGAGTACCATAAAAATAGAGTATATTGCCGTTCAACTACTACATAAACTTTTTCACTTCAAAAAAGTTACAGAATAAAAAGAATCCAAATCAGCCTACTTTAATTCTTTGTGAGACATGAATGTCATAAAGTTAGAAAAGAATCCAATTTATCATAATCAGAAAAAACATTCTGATCTAAAGTATCACGTCATTTGAAATTTAGTGCAGTGGAATTAAAATAGTTAACAATCAAGAATAGCTAACTTCTATAAAAACATTAAACAACACTAACCGAAAGAGAACAAAAACTAAAATGTATTCACCAAATAATCAAAACAATACCATTATGTTGCTCAAAACTGAAGTGTATCCAAAGCTCACCTGTTTGCAATCTACTAATTTAGGAAAAAACTTTGGATAAAAACTTTAAGAAATAGGCGGTTCTTCATTTTATCTTATAAAACAATAAGCAAACCCAATGAAAACATCTCTAATCAGATTATAGGAAAGAATTGCTGCATTGCTGAAAGAGAGATCTGATATGAAACGTACACTCTGAGATTTCAGGTTAGGTAGTAATAAAAGTGGTAAAAGCTAGTAACATTTTATTTGGTAAAACCTAATTCATTTACTTCATTGTCAAGTTAAAAGAAGCTTACACAAAAGTTTTTCTTCCTTGCTGCAATATGCAAAGGCGTGTCGTCATTTTCCAAGGCCTCTGTTTTTACACAAGGATAATTGGTGGCAATTTCAGGCATTTCAGCTCTCCCATTAAAGCTTACTGCAATATGAGCAGCTTTGTTTCCTCCACTTCCAAGGGGCCCTGACTGATTGTTCATGTATGGAGTCTTCTCAACTCCCTGGTTCACAATGTCTGATAAGCACACTACTTTGTTCAAGTAATCAACAATTCGCACTTGGCTAACTTGGGCAGCTAAGTGCAACACATTCGTTCCACAACTATTTCTTATTTCAACAGCGTCTGGACGACAATTTATCAACATCTTTACTGCCTCCAGGTGCCCCAATTTCACTGTCATACAAATCGGTGTTTCTTGGTTGTCATTAACACAATAACACAGTTTCGGTTGAAACTCAATTAACAAACTCATTATATGTACGTAACTTCTCCCTGTAGCTACATGCAATGCTGTATCGCCATTTGTGTAATTTACCTAGATTAACTCTCTTGCAACATCTGGTAAACCTAATATATCCTTCACCAGATCTGTAAAATAGGCAACCAAGATCTTTGTAACTGATATTTTTCTCTATATGAAATAAACACTTGGTTGAGAAACTAAAATGAGACAAACCCACACATAAAGATCCGCTTCAAATACTCATACAATAATAAGATATCAATATACAAAGAAAAACATAAACTCTAGAGACTGACCTTCATTTCCTTTGATTACTGCAACATATAAACAGGTTCGTCCGCTCGTTGTCCTTTGACTTAGACCTTGTGGATATGCTTCAAATAGTGCCTTCACAGTGTCTAAATTGCCACTTTCGTAGGCTTTGAGTAGAGCTTTTTCATTGTAGTTGTTGCTGACATCGACACCATTATCTGGTTGTTGGAGTAGAATCTCCACAGCTTCGGACAAACAACCCTGAGCAGCCAAGTGCAAAGGAGTATTTCCTTGGGCATTGGTAGCCTTCAAAAGTAGAGGATTGAGTTTCAGCAGGTCTTGAACGAATTGTAGATTTCCAACACTTGCAGCCAAATGGAGAAGTGTATATCTACTTCCGGGTGTAATACTGTTTAGAGCTGCTCTAAGTTGGGATTCTTTTATTTCTATTGCACGACATATTGCAGCATTGTACATGCTGAGATCGATCCCTCGGCTGGGGGCCGTTGAATTGCCATGGATTTTTTTTGTTGTTGCTGCCTTCAACAAAAGTTGGCCCATATGATTATACGATCTCAAAGACGTCGATCAGAATACATGGTAAGTGGGGAAAAGTTTCTCTGAGCGGGGGGATTATTTTAATTCTACAGATAAAAATGAGGTGAAAGTGGGTATTTCCTTGAAAAGAGAAGGCACAAATGAATGCGTTTATACCATACGTTAATGGAGAAACAAAGATCACTCTAAAGAAGTTCGCTTTGCTTAGTTCCTTCGTCAATGAAAAAGAAGTAATTGCATATCACAGCTGCAAAGCATGCTGATTGAGATGTTATTCTATTTTAAAAGTATTTCGACACTGCTGATGAGAGTAGATAGGAAACAAAGTACGATATTTTGTTAGAAAATATGATAGCTCGGTAGCTGAGCATTAATTATAAAATCTAGAAGTCTCTACTTGTACAGTCTAAAACTCGAGAATGTTCCTTTTCTTATGCTTATCGTGGCTGTTTAGAACTTTCTTGAGGTATGATGAGAAGATTATAAATTCACAGCCTCTGTGGTCTCTAAACGCAACAAGAAATACGAGTGCAGTAAAGATTATATTCATCACAGCTGTCCTATTTTACTTTCCCCTGTTCTGCTCTTATATTTTGCTATGTTTTATTTGTTTGTGCTGTTGTTATATTCATATCTCATCACAGTATCAGAGCAACTTTAGTTCTTTGGGTTGTGCATGTGTGGTGTTTTTAGTATGAGTGAATACTTGCAGGTGTAAAATTTGGGAGTGAGCAGCACCAACATTTCTTGTGACAAAGGAAGAATATTACAGCAAGAGAAAAGAGTTTTTCTTCAACAAATTGGTGAGAGTTTTTCAATTTTAAGTCTGGATGTTCAAGTTTTTTTAAATATCTTTCATTCTAATCCAAAAAGGAGAGAATTTAACAATAGAATCACTTGGTGTTACTCTGCCCACAGTTAAATTAAATGGGAAAAATTATTATGATTGGGTATGTCATGTTGAAATCACTCTTAATTCTTTAAAATTGTTATAATATTGTGGTTGGTAGTGAACAGAGGCCTACAAATCCAAGGGAGGATCAAGATAATTGGAATAAAAGGCACAAGAGGGCAACAACACTAATCAAGCTTACACTTTCAGAAGAGGTTTTTCCAGAAGTGCGTAATGAGAGAAGTGGAGTCAAAGTATGAGAGATTTTGGAGCATCTATACCAAAATTCAAGTGATGTATGGATTTTATCTCTCACTACTGAGTTATATAATATGAAATTATCAAGCTCACAAGAGATAGTCCCACATTTAAGTAAGTTAAAAGAAAAGAAGAATGAGCTTGGTTCTCTTGGAAAAGATATAGATGATAGAGATTTTGTGCAAATTATATTACAAAGTCTTCCAGGATCTTATCAATCATTTATAAGGGGTTTAGATACCACGAATAAATTAAAAAGTATTAAATCTGAAGAATTGTGTGCTAAGTTAGTTCAAGAAGAGAAAAAATATTAAAGAAAAAGAATCATTTGATGGGGAATCTCAAGCATTTGTAATGAAAGGAAAACAATATTATAAGAAGTCACAAGATAATCAATTTAAAGAAAGAAATTTGAAGTATGAAAATAAAGGTTCTCCATCCATAGATCATTGTAAAATTAAATGGAAATGTAATTATTGTGGCAAGATGGGTCATAAGGCAAATGAATGTTTGAAGAAGAAAAGAAATATAGAAAAGAAGGTAAATAATTCTCCAAAATTTGGTGATTCTAAAAGAAAAGCATTTTGTGTTGCACTTGAAGAAAATAATACTTTCAAAGATGATCGGGTTATTGATTTTGGTGCTACACAACACATGTCTCATAATGAGAATCAATTTGAATCAATAAGTGAAAATAATATAGTGAAATTATATTTGAGGGATAATAGTGCTTTAGAAGTCAAAGGGACTGGTGATGTCAAAGTTGATAATGGTTTTTTCAAAAATGTGAAGTTAGTCCCTGAATTAAAAACAAATCTACTTTCAGTATCTCAAATTGCAAGTCAAAGACATAAAATAGAATTCTACAATGATAAGTGTTTAGTCAAGGATGTCAATGATAATTATAGAGTTATTGCAATTGGTAAAATGGAGAATGAATTATATAAGTTTCAAGAATTTACTTCTAAATGTGGAGATAAACATATGTGTGCTATTGCCCAATATGATGATATGAGTAGGTTATGGCATGAGCATTTGGGGCATGTCAATTTTCAAAATCTCAAGCTTATGGAAAGATTACAAATGATGAATGGGCTTCTAAAGATATCATTAAGCCCCAAGGTATGTGAAGGATGTGCAATGAGAAAACAACATGTGGAAAGTGTCCATCAAGGTAAATCATGGAGAGAAAAAACTCATTTACACTTAGTTCATAGTGATGTAATGGGTCCTTTTAAAACACCATCAATTGGAGGATCAAGGTATGCCCTCACCTTTATAGATTATTATAGTAGAAGAATTTGGGTGTATTTTCTACAAAAGAAAGATGAAGTGCTCCAAAAGTTTAAGGGATTTAAAACTTTAACTGAAAAAAAAAGTGAAAAATATTTAAAGATAATAAGAACTGATAGAGGGACTGAATACATGAATAAGGTTTTTTTAGGTTTTTGTAAAGAACATGGCATAAAAAAGGAATCAACTATCTCTTATTCACCCCAAAAAAATGGGGTTTCTGAAAGGAAAAATAGAACTATAATAGAAATGGCTAGGTGTATGCTTCATTCTAGAAATCTAGAAGCTAAATTTTGGGCCGAAGCAGTTCACACTGCCATATATATCTTGAATAGAACACCTACTAAGGCAGTTTTGAACATAACACCAGAAGAGGCATGGAGTTGAAGAAAGCCTACAATATCTCATTTTAAATTTTTTGGTTGCAATGCATATGCTCACATTCCTGATGAAAGAAGGAGCAAACTTGAAAAGAAGAGTGAGAAGTGCATAATGGTTGGATATAATGAGGAATCAAAAAGATATAGGTTATACAATCCCAAAACAAATGAAATCTATATTAAAAGAAATGTATGGTTTGATGAAGATTTTAAGAATGATAACTCTCCAACATTATCTTTCTTTCCAATTTTGATTGATGAAGAAAATTCTACCAGTAGTCAAAGTCAAGGTCTGCAAACTACTACATGGGAAGAGACTCCAGCAGAAGAATCAAGTGAAAGTGATAATGAAAATCCAAGAAAATTTAGAAGCATCCAAGAAATTTATCAAGAAGGTCCTAGAAATATAGTTGCTAAAAATGCTCTCATGACCAAGGTGATGCAGGTTAACACTCCAAGCATGTATGAAGAAGTAAAAGAAAAAGATGAATGGGAAGCAGCTATGCAAGAAGAATACAATTCTTTGATAAAGAATGAAACATGGGAACTAACAACACTTTCAGAAGGAAAAAATATGGTTGGTTGCAAGTGGACCTATAGAACCAAGTTCACATCAGATAGAGCTATTGAAAAATACAAAGTAAGGTTAGTGGCTAAGGGCTTCTCACAAGAAGAAGGTATAGACTATACTGAAACCTTTGCTCTAGTAGCTAAGATGACTTCCATTCATAGAATAGTTTGGTTGGAAATTTTTTCAAATGGATGTAAAAAGTGCATTTTTGCATGGTGATTCAAAGGAAGAAATTTACATGCAAAAACCACCAAGATTTATTAAATATGCTAAAGAAAATTTAGTGTGTAGATTAAGAAAAATACTTTATGGTCTTAAGAAAGCACCAAGGGCATGGTACTCAAAAATAAATAAGTACTTTCTAGATGCTAGATTTAAAAGAAGTAAAGCTGATCCAGATGCGTATGTAAAATATAATGATGATAAAGTTGTTATCATTCTATTATATGTGGATGACTTGATTATTACAGGAGATCACACACATGATATTGAGATAACTAAATATCAACTCAAACAAGTTTTTGAAATAACTGATTTAGGACTAATGCACTACTTTTTGGGTATGCAAGTATAGCAAGACGAAGGAAGCATCATGCTTTCTCAAACTAAGTATTCTCTTGATGTACTCAAAAAATTCAATATGAATGATTGTAAAATATGTAATACACCATGTGAAGTAGGACTGAAGTTGAGTACTAACTCTACTCAAAAGAAAGTGGATGGAAAATTATATAGGTAGCCTATTGGAAATCTTTTGTATCTTACTATAACTAGACCAAATATTGTGTATGTGGTTGGTATTGTATCCAAGTACATGGCAGATCCACACATTGAACATTGGAAAGTAGCCAAGAAAATATTAAAATTCATTAAGGGTACTTACCAACTTGGCATCGAATATAAATATGGAGGAAAGCCTACTTTAGTCAAATATACAGAGTCTGATTATGCAAGTGACATTGATGAAAGAAAGTCAACTTTAGGATATATCTTCCATCTTAGTTCGGGACTGATTTCATAGAGCAACAAGAAGCAATCAACGGTGTTACTTTCATCTACTGAAGCTGAATATATTGGTTCATCAAAGGCATCTCAAGAAGCATTATGGCTTAGACAATTACTTCAAGAATTGCACCATCCACAAAACTCTCCAACTACAATATGTTGTGATAACCAAAGTACTATCAAGCTAGCAAAAAATTTGGTATATCATGCAAGGTCCAAACATATGAAAGTACATCATCATTTTGTTCGAGATCTAATTGAATGTCAAGAGGTGGAGCTTCAATTCTGTGGAACAGAAGATCAACTTGCTGATATATTAACAAAAGCATTGTCTATTGTAAAATTTATGAAATTTAGAGATCTATTGCAACTTAAAGATGTTTCTACTCTCTCCAAATAAACATTATGGGGGGCTGTTAGAAAAATGTTTATTTGATAGCTTGGTAGCTTAGCATTAATTATAAAATCTAGAAGTCTCTACCTATACAGTCTAGAACTCCAGAATGTCCCCTTCTTATGCTTATCATGGCTATTTAGAAATTTCTAGAGGTATGATGAGAAGATTATAAATTCATAGCCTATGTGGTTTGTGAATGCAATAAGAAATACAAGTGCAGTAAAGATTATATTCATGACAGCTATCTTGATTTACTTTCCCTTGTTCTACTCTTATTTTTGCTCTGTTTTATTTTTGTGTGCTGCTATTATATCCATATCTCATCATATTTACATTATTATAATGACACAGATAGAATCTTCTTGTGATCTTTCACCTGTGTGGTTACTTTGAACATAACTTTAAGATTTTATTTGCCAAAAGGAACCATGGAATCATGATTTGTTTCTACTAAAATATCGTATTCCATTTAAAAGAATAACATTATGGCAGTGTTGAGTTTCTTTCATGAGGTGATGAAAAGTTCAAGGTGTTGGGAACTCTATTCTTCTTAAAATAGTTTGTTTCAAAGGTTGTTATTAATTTCTTTAATTGGAAATGCTTTTAATGACAAATTACCTATGATATGGATGGTCTTTGGTATATAAAGCTTAAAATTGAATTAAGGGTTTTTAAAATATTAATTTATAATTTAAATATATAAAATAAAAATAAGGAATTTAAGTATGTATATTATTATTTGGAGGTAGTAAAAGAGGATTTTTCATCTTTCAAATTTTTTGATGAATTTATAGATATCTAAGATTCAAGGTTTTTATATTCACATATTTTTTTGCATTGGAAAAGGAAGTAATTATATTATTCTAGAATGCTTAGTTTACATACTATTAAAAGTTTTACCATGTAGGGACAAAGACCAACTTTGTTGGTAAGGAAAAAATGGAAGGATGATCTAAATATCTATTAGTGTAGTTTTTTAATTTCCTAGTGGGTTATTTATTTTCCCTATATTGCTATTTTTTTCCTACACTTTTAATAATCTTGCTTAGGTTAATAAAGCATGTCTTATTTAGAAAGTGGTTGTGAGGGGTCACCTTCCTACATATGAGCATCCATTATCTATCTTAGGAAGAAACTTTGCTATCTTTAGTTCGATAGATGGTTGCTCCTCATTGGTCAGTGTTGCCACCTCCTCCCTCTTCCTAGTCTATATAAGCATGCTACCTGGCTTGTATTTGTAATCTCTTGTTTTTGCATCCTCTTAATGTTATTTTTCTTCCAACATTTGCATTACTCTCTTGGAGACTAACTCTATGTTGCTATTTTGATTTTGTATCATTTGCATTTATAGTTTAGATATTTATTCTTTGCACTAGTTTTTTGGGTTATCAATCTTTTCAGATTCTAAAATGGTATCAAACCTTTTCTATCTGCAAGAGTAGATTTTAGTTTCCTTATTTGAGAGATTCGGGGGTAGATTTTAGTTTTCTTATTTGAGAGATTCGTCGAGGTGGGGGGGGGGGGGGGGGGGGGTGGCGGCTAATAAATTTTATTGCAATTTTTTTAAAAATGAAGTATGCTCTTCTCTTGCATCTTTGGATGATCTTGAGAATCAGAAAAGTTTTGACAAAAATGGTTTTTCTTTGAGGTTTCAATCTCAAATTTGACAACCAACTTGCATATTTGGAGTTTTCAATCAGTATTGCAGGTTCCAGCATGCCATTGATGGACTTAGGAAGCTGATCTAGCATTTGCATGTCATATTTTGGTTGCTGGGGTTGTTTCTTGATTTTTGGAGCCATTTTTTACTATTAAAGGCATCTGATTTACACTACAACAATATCTTTTGTACATTAGCAAGAAAAACACTTTTTGAGTTTTGTTCACAGCTTCGAAAAACCATCTGGGTATCTTTTAGATTTTGCATGCAATCTATATATTTTGCAAGATCGAGTGTGGAAAGCTATAGCCATACCCCTCTCTGTTGGCAGTTGCAAATTTGAATGCAGTTTTCAAATATCTCATTCTTGCTCAGACGAACTCCAATTTTTATGATTCTTGTTATGATCTTGGTTTGTTTTTTGTGCTTTATACACTTGTGGAGTTGTTTTTTGATTTTCTTGCATAAATTTTCTAGAAATTGCAGATTCTTGGCCATAACTATGCACAGTTCTGATTTTGGAAACTTCGGAGGATCATAACTTTCTCATACGACCTCGTATTGAGGCGATTCTTTTTTTGAAAGTGCATATTTTTTGAGTAGATCATAGTGGTGCTATTTTTTTCCTTGATTATTGTGCCTAAGTTTCACTTTCAACATATGCTCTTTATGAGGGTTTGTAATGCATTGAAATCAAGACCACTAAGTATTTCTTTCAAGTGGTAGTTGTAAAAGCACTAAAATAAAGTGCCAAATCATATTTCTTTGGGAGGGTTCTTTGATTGAGTAAAAAGAGGGAGGGGGCATTGTCGTGGCTGGGTTCTCTTCTATTTTTGGTATTTCTTCTCTACATTTCTTCATCATGGATCAAACAAATATGCCCATCCTGACTCCATACAATTACTTTGAGTGGAAATCATGCATGAAAATTCACTTAAGAAAAGCTGGATTAAATAGGATAACTATGAGACTTGAAACTGAACCTGCTAAAGATGAAGATAAACCTAAGTGGTTCAACAAATGTGATGAGGCATATGGAACATTGTGTTTGTCTATTTCTCGTTATCTTCTATTTTACATTGAATCTTTGAATACACCAAATGAAATATGGCTAAAGATAGAAACACTATTTGGTACACAAGATTCAATGAGGGGTCATATGTTGGAAAATAAACTAATTAGTTTAAGTCCAAGAAATTCCAACACAATCCAAGATTTCGTCACCAAATTAAAATCACTAAGGTTGCAGTTAAAAAAATGTGGAATTGAAAATAAAGATGAACAACTAATTCTTAGTATTCTCTCTAAGCTAAGTTCAGAATATTTTGTGTTTGTCTCTACCTTCTATGCTACTAAGGGTGCACTTGGTACTCAATTCACCATGCCATCTTCAGATGATTTTTCTATCAATCTCACTCGAGAACAGGACAAGCTAATCCAGATGGGCACTCTTACGTCCTCTAAGTCACATGTCTTGGCTGCCAACCAAGGCACAAAAGAACAAAAAGGAAAAAGTAGTAACAACAATAGTAAGGATAAGAAACAAAATAATATCAAGGAGAAGAAGGATCATATACAAGTTGCTTCAAAAGTAACTACTGATACCCCGTCTTCCAAGGATGATAAGCTTAAGAAAGAAAAGGTCCAATGTGCCTATTGTACAAGTCCTAGTCATGACGAACATAGATGTTTGCAGAAACAACTTGATCACTTGACACACATTCTTGAGAAGAATAATATCAGTGTTCCTAAGTCTACCAAACAAAGTTCAAATGAAGGATCTAACAAGGCAAAATAAAACAATAAGGGGAACTCAAATTGCAAGGCCCTTTTTGTAGTTGCTTCCTCACCATCGACTTGCATTCTTGATTCGGGTACTTCACACCACATGGCTTCATCTAAGGAAGAAATTGCATCCTTGGAGCCATGTATTATGCCTTCTATTTTGATGGGTGATAACACTCCTATTGAGGTGTGTGGGAGAGGGTCTATTGATGTGGGGGATGGCACATTCCATGATGTTCCTTGTGAACCCTCATTGTCAACTAATCTCCTATCGGTATACTAGATCACTCACACAAGTTTAGGCAAGCAGGTTGAGTTCACTCCCAGTTCAGTGGAGATATGTGAGTTACACAATGATTCTACAATTGCAGTTGGGAGAGCAGATCATTAGTCATGACTCTATATGTTTTCTCACTTTGTTCCTGATCCTCCTTTGACTGTTTTTCTCACTCACTCTAACGATGTGAGAAGATTATGGCATGAGTGGTTTGGCCATCTTAACATCCACTACATGCATCATCTTAACCAGCAGAGCATGGTCACAGGGTTGCCTTCTATTTTGACATTGGAGTCACTTGGAATACATGATAGATCTTCTAATGGGTCGGATTCACTTGAGTAGTCTTCTACCTCCACTTTTGATGTAGAGAGTGATTTAGAGGACTCACCTCCTTCGTCTCCTAGTCATCATTCATAGGTTGATGATTCTCCTCTAGATTCTCCATCTTTTGGTCCACTTTGGGCTAGACAGACCTTGCAATTTGTAGGTGATTGGGTTGGGGATCCATCATACACCAAGAAGACTCATTCAAAATTCTAGGATGCTCTACATATCTTTATTGCTACTACCTCAAATCCACAGTCCTTTCATGAGGCTTCTGGTATTTTTGAGTGGGATATAGCTATGCAGGAAGAATATAGTTCCTTGATGAGGAACCACACTTGGGATCTTGTTCCTTTTCCTAAGGGAAGAAAACTTGTTTGATGGAAATGGATGTACTAGACAAAATTTTCAAGCTTTGCTAGGGGTGTTGGGTGCTTCATCTTTTGGGGGGCCTCTTCCTCTCACTTGGAGTCCTAATTTTCTTTGGAGAGTCTCTTTTCTCTCTCTTTTGGGGGAATTTTACGTACATGGGTACTTCATTAGGCTTGACTTGCTGGGACAAATTTCTACATCCACCTAAGCTTCGCTTATGGGGGGTGTTAGTGTAGTTTTTTTATTTCCTAGTGGGTTATTTATTCTTCCCTATATTGCTAGTTTTTTCCTATACTTTTAATAATCTTGCTTAGGTTAATAAAGCATGTCTTATTTAGAAAGTGGTTGTGAGGTGTCACCTTCCTACATATGAGCATCCATTATCTATCTTAGGAAGATACTTTGCTATCTTTAGTCTGATAGATGGTTGCTCCTCATTGGTTGGTGTTGCCACCTCCTCCCTCTTCCTAGTCTATATAAGCATGCTACCTAGCTTGTATTTGTAATATCTTGTTTTTGCATCCTCTTAATGCTATTTTTCTTCCAGCATTTGCATTACTCTCTTGGAGACTAATTCTATGTTGCTATTTTGATTTTGTATCATTTGCATTCATAGTTTAGATATTTATTCTTTACACTAGTTTTCTAGGTTATCAATCTTTTTAGATTCTAACAATATCCATATTCAAAAGGATTATTCACATAATGCATGATGCACCTCCAAAATCATTGCGGATATCTTGTAAGTCCTATAGTTATTGTGCAACAAGCTCAACCTAGGTTTGAATTCCTCTGTGAGATAGTGTTAATATTATGCGAAGGTATTTTATATATCTTTTTAAGCCCAAATACCAAGTGTAGAGGGAAGAGTATAATCTTTATGCTCATAATATTATTATATAGATCAAGAGAAGTCTCACTAGAATTTATGAAAAGGGTAGTGTAATATAGACAATACAAAATTATGTCTACTTTCAATACCTTTTTATACACTTTAGAGATGTTAAGTTTTTGTAAGATAACATCTTGAATGAGTGAGATAGAGGGCACATATACAACCACCCAAAACCTCTAATTGAAATCATCTATGTTATTAATTCAATAGGACCTTATCATGCAAGGAAACCCTACATCACCAATCCAACAACATCAATGACCTCTAAATCTTGATCTATGTTACCACTAGTTTTCTAAATAGCGAAATATGGGGATAGGGAAATGAGTTGCTAGAATATTTCTTTTTCCCCATGTAGGGGATGACAAGGGACTTCAACTAGATCAAATATATAAATTCTAGAGAAATTTTAATATATACAGGAAAATTAATTGATAAAATAGATAGAAATGTATTGAGTTCTATTTTTTGGACTTCAAATATTTCCAAGTATTATCTCATATACAAGAATGATAATGTGTATAGATAGATCAAACATATTCCATAATTCTCTTACCACTATGTAGTATAATAATAGGTATGAGATTGCATCAATAACTTTAGAAATAGGGCTAGAGGGCTATGTAGTCAAGTAACCATAGGACTTAAAAACTTCTTTCCAACCTAGTCTGCAACTTACCATTCCTAGCCTTCTTCTTGCTTCCATGCCCTTTCAGTCTTGGGAGGGATGGAACCCCCCTCAACCTTTACCCTGCCTACTGGAACTGACCCCAATTTGTCCAGATTTGGAGCTAGTCACTAAATCCCAAAATGGCTGCATTTTACATTAGGAGGACATTCCTTTCCTAATGGATCCCTGTATCATTCTTGATGACTATGGCTATTTGGGCCCTAAACCCTTGGGTTGTTGCACGATGGAAACTAAAATAATGGTAACTCCAAAGTCAAACTAGTTAGGGGCTATTGTAGGATCTAAGACACTTGTGGAATCTAATGAGAAACCCATGTGTTCCTTAGGACCCATTAGACCTTTGATTTCACTACCTAGTGGTAGATTTGATTTCCTTAGGGTTTACCCTATGCCTTGTTGGTAATTTTATCTTGTTTTGACCTATGGTGGATATGGTTAGAAAATGGTGCTCGATGAAGTGAAAACTAATGATTTTGGTATCCATCTCCATGATGGCCGGCTCCCTCTTCCTATTCAGTTTCACCATTGAAAAAGACTAGGATTCGATCATGGCGGGATCATGGAATTTTGGCAAACACTAGTTTTTGCTGGAAAAATAGAAACTAGGATTTAACTTAGAGAGTGATCAAGTTATAGAAATGCTTTGGTCTAGATACAATTATATGGGCTCATTTCGGAATTTTGGGACAAGTGTGTGTTTAGATAAATTGGTAACTCCTTTGGATAGTTCATTAAAATGGATTCAATGACTAGCTCAAAGACTAAACTAGGCTTCTTTAGGATTTGTATGAATGTGGGTATGAACAAACCCTTACCAACCACAATGGATCTGAAGACTAAATGGGGTACTTGGTCGCAACTGTTAATCTATGAGAATGTTGCTCCCTTTTGCCAAAAATTTAATAGTTCTAGTAATTTGTTTTTGGATTATTCGAAGGGTGAGAAACTCAAGAACAAAGTCCCCTCAACAGGTGTAAAGGTGGTTGGAAGCTCAAAAATAGCTAAAATGTTTGCCACATCTAAAACCCACAAGAATACAGAAGTGATAATTTTTACTGAAACTAAGTCTGGAAAATCTTCAAAATCTGAAAAGAACCCCTAATAAATATGGTGAGAAAGTCAAAACCCCTGTGAAAGTGAATGATGATGGTCAAGGTGAGGAGATCATAAGTGATCAGACTATCAAAAATGACATTCTTGTACATGAAGAGGGGGAGATAGTTGACATGTAGGTCCTACAACTACTTCATATGGGTGGAGGACTGCTAAACAAATAAATGGTGGCTAATGGAGTTGTTAACTCTTGCATTCCACCCCTTAACTTGGGGATTGGCTCACCACTCACAAAGGGAACCCTGATGGTCTCTCTATCAAGTATTGTTGAATTTTTTTCCCCCACCTGTGAGGACCCAAGTCTCATCTTTCTTAGGTCATGATGCTAAATGGACAACCACAAAGAAAAATCCCAGGGAAGGAAATCGAGTTGATGTTGGATCAACCATGGGGATTGGGAGACCTCTGATCAGGACCATCCATCAAAAAGAAACAAAAAAGGATATAGCACAAGGGAAACCAAAAACCCTGAAGGAAACTCAAAACCATAAGAGATGAAGATCATATTTTGGAATGTGAGAGTACTAGATAGCTCCAGGAACCAATGTGAAATAAAAAAAAAGATCATTGAACTTAATACTAATATGATTTTTATGTAGGAAGTGAAAATATTTTAGTATTTTTTCTCTAGAGTGGCTAACTACATTTGGCTAGGTGCTAAATTTTCTTATAGTGATGCTAATAGAGCTTTTGGTGGAATTGCTACGATGTTGAACCTAAACAAGGTGGCAAGTGTGGTTATCTTTGTCAATACCCACTTTTTTTGTCACAAGTTTCACCTCACAAACTGGTAGTTAGAATATGTTTAGCTTCTATGCCCCAAGCACTTGTAATTGTAGACTTACTATCTAGGATGAGGCTACTAGAGTAGTTGATTACATGATACATGAAAATATCTTAAGCACGAGATATTTTAACTCCCTGCTCTACCCTTCAGAGAAAATGGGGTCTTAGATGACTTTTTTGATAGCTTGGAGGGTTTCCTAAGAAGGAATGATTCAATTGATATTTATCTTTAGGCTCTACCTTCACTTGGTCTAACAATAGATTGGGGAAAAATTTGATCTAGGTTAGGCTTGATAAGGCCTTCATCTCTTTTGGATGGGACATCCTCCAACACACTTCCATAAAGGCAGATCCAAGGACCATATCAAATTACTCTATGTTTTTTCTCTCTTGGCAACAAAGTCCAACCAGATGAAGGCCCTTCAGGTATGAGATCATGTGGTACTTCCAAAAAGAGTTCAAAGATTGTATTGCATGTTGGTGGAAGGGTCAACCATGTTTTGTATTGCTAGAAAAATCGATAGAATCTAAAAAGAGGTGAGAGAATGGAGAAAATCCTCACTTGGGAAAAATTCCAAAGAAAAGAAGTCTACTAAAAAGAAGCTAGAATCTCTCCAAAATCAACTTGCACAAGACAATGCCAATGTTGAGAAACAATAGGAGGAGAGGGAATTTTAGGACAAATGGAAGACCCAAATAATTATTAAAAATTATAATCATAAAATTCATCCATTACTACATTTCATTAATTTAAAAATCTAAATAATAATGCTAGTTTTATGTCATTGAATGTGAACAACTACACTTTTGTTAGCCTTTCCTTTGTAAAAGGGTGACATACATTTTTCCTTTTACCCTTGAGGAAATGTATAACCTCCTAGTTGCCTAGGTTGATAGTATCTCACAAAGTGATATCCTAGGACCATTTCAGCTAGTGGTCAATGACCAAATGAATGAGGAAATGACTAGTAAGGTCAAGGAGGTGGAAGTGAGAAAGGTCATTTTTAGTATGAATCAATACAAAGTCCTTGGTCTTGATGGGTTTCTAGTATGATGTGATCCATGCTACTAGAGACTCTATCAAAATAGGAAAACTATCAAAGGAACTCAATCAGACTTTCATTGTTCTCATCCCTAAGATAGAGGATCCTAGATGGCTAGAAGATTTAAAACCCATTAGCCTTTGTAACACAATTTATAAATTTATTTCCAAGGTCATGGTAAATCATATCAAGCCCCTTCTTGATAAGCTCATAGGTGCCTACCAAAATGGTTTTGTGCCAAGCAGGTAGATTCTTGATGTGGAAATAGCCACTCATGAGGTAATTCATTCCATGGAAAGGAGCAAGAACCCAGGTATGAACCTTAAACTAGATATTTCAAAAGATTATGATAACGTTAGGAGAGAATTTTTTTTTTCTATTCTCCCTAAGGTTATCTTTAATCAGAATGTAACCAAAATTATAAAAAATGTGGTAACCTCCATTACATTTTTGGTGCTTATCAATGGGCTCCTAGTAGATTCTTCTCTTCTTCCCAATTTTTGCATCAAGGTGACCCCATATCTCCATTCCTATTAATCATTGTGGTAGAGGTTCTAAGAAGAAATTTAGTTTTTTTGACTAACTCTGGGAGAATTATAGTTATTAAACCTACTTCCCTATAACACCCACAAATTATCCAATAGTTTGTGGGTGATATCTTCTTATTTGGTATCTCCTCTATCCATGAATCCAAAGAGTGGAAAGACACCTTGAATAAGTATGCATTGGTCTCTAGACAATTCATAAATTACCATAAAAGAAAAGTGTATTGCTTTAACACTATTGTTAGTTTGAGAGGAGAGGTGACTAGAATTCTTAGTTGCCAGGAGGCATCTCTCTCGAACACTTATCTTCCAGTTTCCAGCTCACAATTAAAGAAGTCCCCAATCAATATTGGAATGGCCTAGTTGAACACTTATAGAGAAATATGGTGGGCTAGAAAGGTAAAATTTTGAGTAACATGGGGAAAATCCAACTTCTCTCAGCCTCCTAGTAGGGCATCCCAGTGTATTTCCTCTACATTTTTAAAATCCCTAGGAGATTCAGGGACATTCTTGAGAAAATCCAACATAATTTTTAATGGTCTAGCACTAAAGATAATTCTAGGTTGAGCTTGGTGAGTTGGGAGAAAGTTTTTCACCCTAAAGTCCTTGGAGGCTTGAATATAAGAAGAATGAGACATATACATAAGGCCCTCCTAGCCAAAATTGGCTTGAAATTGGTGAATTCTCATGGTAATTAGTGCAACATTGAGATGGCTATGTGTGTATGTGAAATATGGGCCTCAAATCCTCACACACACTTCAACACGATCTTTACATGCGAAACCATCCCATAATGAACATTGAATTATTCATCTGAAATAGTTTGACAAATTGACCTATTGCCTTCTAACTAGAAGGATTTTTCCTTTTCTCTCAAAATGAGAAGTGAGAAACCAAATCTCTAGAATGAAGGATTCTAAGCTAAATGAGATGTGCAAGATTAATCTAGATAAGAATGCATTTTTAAGCAAAGAAATGAAAGAGCATACTATGCTAAATGTATGCATATTTAAAATCTAGATGATATTACAATATAAGAAATAAAGCTAAGAAAATGAGAGCAAGATGAATAATAATTTCAGCATAAGTTTGATGCAAATTCCAAAATTCTTCCTCTTGTAATGAGGAATGGAGAGCTTCTTAAATAGAATCCAAGAGGTGATCGCCGATCAAGATTAATCAAAATGGATGATCAAGATTGAAGATGAGACCCAGTCATAAAGGAAACTTCCTCATGAAAAGGGAGTTAATTGGTAGCCTTTGAGTGATAAAAAAGAGTTAACTAGTTTCTTTTTGAGTGATAAAAGGAGTTAACTAATTCCTTTTTCAGTGATAAAAGGTGTTAATTGATTCCTTTTTTATTGATAAAATGAGTTAACTAATTCCTTTTTGAGTGATAAAAGGAAGAAACTAATTCTTTTTTGAGTGATAGAAGGAGTTAATCCCTTTTCAAGAAAATTTAATTTCATAAAATAGGATATAACCTCATAAATGGATAATTTTAATTAATAATAATTAAATTTAATAATTAAAAAAAGGAGATACCTTATTAAATTAAATGTATTTAATTCCTTTTTACATTAGCTAAATAGGTAATTTTAATTTAATTAAAAGTAGAACACTTATAATTAAATTAAATCAATAGGTTTATGTAGCTAATTTGATTCTATACTTAGGAATTAAATCTCATAATTGATAAATGCATATTAGGGTTTTCTACATTTGATACCTAGGTCAAGTAGCGATTATCATAATTAGAATTGCCTAGTAAAATAGGACCTAGGAATAAATAATTAAACTAAAGTTGGTTAAAATGACAATGTGCCAATTTTGGGGTATTACATTTTCCACTCTTTGATTGAATGTGTGAGCAACGAGTGGAAGCACAAACCTATGTCACCTTTGGTGATATCCGTAGGGGTTCCAGCTGAAACTGTTTCAACTAGAACAATTTTGGCTAGAATGTTTTTGGCCGTATAGATGTGGTACTTTCTAGCATGAATGTGGTAGTGAGGTTTTTGGGTGAAACCCTTTCAGAAAAAAGTGTTTTGATTGTAACCCCTTTGGTTTTATAAATAACCAAAAATTTCTCTTGGTGGTCATTTTCACTATTTATTACACTGTAGGGGCTACCAGGCAGTTAGAGTGTTTTCGCCATAACAAGTAGGGGAATTTTTGTTTTTTAAAATGTTTTTTAGTTATTACATGATAATATTAATTAAATGAATTGTTTTTAAGTGTTTTATTGATTAAATTAATTATATTTTAAGTTTTTTTTAGTAGTTGATAATAAAACATTAGTTAAATTTTACAAAACATTAACATAGTAAACATTAATGTTCAACAAACCTATTAGTTACATTTTAGAAAACATTAACATAGTAAAGATTAACAACAAACCTATTGGTTAAATTTTACAAAACATTAACAAAGTAAACATTAACAATAAACCTATTAGTTAAATTTTATAAAACATTAACATAGTAAACCTATATGTCCTAAATAACATTACATTTTAAAAACCTATTAGTTACATTTTAGAAAACATTAACATAGTAAACCTTGATGTACTAAATAACATACACGCACATTTTTTATTCACATACATGAGCTAGATGTGCATATTTGAGCTAGATGTTCACATACATGAGCTAGATGTACTAAATAACATGTGCATATTTTTACTTACATTCAACTTTGTACATCTTTATATACATATATGTTTTAAATTAAATTTAACTTTTAGTTTTATATGTACTTATGTATGTATATCTTAACTCTGCATTTATAGATATCTAAATCTTTGCATATATCATTATGGTATCCAATACTGGTGGAGCACCTACATCCTCAGGGGAGGTTGGTGTTCATGGAGGGGATCCTAGTGCTGAGTCAGGCACAACATGTAGACTGACATCATCTATTGAGGAGGGACAATGTTTATTTATAGATACTATTGCTAGATTATCTCGTGCTCTCAAGTATCTTGATTCTACATTCTTAGCTTCTACCACTCTCCCTAATAGGGAGAAGGTTGTTTCTAGTAGAGGTGAATTGTGCCAAATGATCAAGACAATCTCTAGATACAACCCATTTGATGATATTAGTATTGAGACATTTTACTCTTCCCTTTTCCATAGCGTCATTGGCACTATGAGGTATTCACAAATTTATGATCAAGTCTCCACCGCTATGGTGAAGACCATGTTTCCATTTTATATAGATAGGTCTAGGGTTAGAGGTTATTTAGTGATGAAGTGTATAGATTAGCTTGTTACTCCATTTATATATCCTCGGTGGTTAGCTGTGCATCACAAGTGGCAAAAAAAGGATGAGTTTCCCCTTTATTTTTGTAAGCAATTATTTGTAAAATTTCATTTACTTCAGGATGCCGATTATACAAATTTTCTAAGTCATGTTGGACAGAGCTGAGGTTGATTGTCAGAGAGATTTAGACCTGCAGACACTCTTGTGCCCATTAATAAATGAGCAATGGTGAGTCCAAACCTTTTGGTCATGCCGAGAGCTCCACAGATGACTGCTAGAGGTTTGAGTGTTCATGATGATACAATTAGGACTCAGATATATTTTAGCATTGCTACAATTGTCACACAGTTATAGGAGATACCTTCAAATAGATGTGGTAAATATATGTTATGATCTTGTGGTCCCATTTCAATAGGTGCATCCTCCAGCACAAGAGCTGATGATCTATATGAGATAGCAGATAAACCATTGCCACTAGAGGTCTCAGCCATATCATATGTGGATGAATTGCACCATATGGAATCATATTTAGCATTTGATCTTCTTGGATCATATCAGGCATTGTCGACAGTCACGGGGATTCCTCTTCATGACATTGATGGACACATTAGCCATATTTTTTCATTCACAGTAGGATCACAACCCTCACATTGATAGGAGGATATCCTAGCACATTCTATAGTACCTGCTCCTATAGAGGGCCATACAACTCCTATCCCCACAACACTTGTCCCTACACCTGCTTGGGATCCTATAGCACCTGCTCCTGCATAGCTTGGCCTTAGACCACCTACATTCTACGATTCAGAGATCACTCTATCACTACATGACTCAGATATCAGTCAGATTGGAAGTGCATTACATGATGCTAGAGTAAATATTGTAAATTTATATATGTTTATATTTATTTGTTACTATAATTTACACGAACATTTTCTTGAGTGATTCAATTTAACTTTTGTACATGTACATGTGTGTTCTATAGGGTCTTAGTGATAGTCTGTTGCATTTTGTAGATCTTTAGACCGCAACAGATCCTCCACGACATGAGTCATAGGTATATTATGTATTTTTTATTATATATTTGATGGATATATATATATATATATATTATACACATATGATATTTAGTACATGCACATATGCACTTGAATATGTATAATTTTATAACTTTACAAATTTCTTTCATTTGATAAAGGGCTCAGATATAGATCGTAGAGCCTTTTGGGGTCAAGGATTAGGAGGGGGATGTGATTGATGTTAGTTTATAGATGTTTCTATTTTAGTTATGTTGCCAGGATATTTTATATATATACATGTCATTTCAGATACTAATTTTATATCCAAAGATGTATGTTATCTCAGATACATGTGTTATTTTATAGATACTTTTACATGGATATGTATGTTATGTCAGATACATGTCTAATTTAAAATACTTTTATATAGATGTACATGTTATTTCAAATGCATTTGATGAATGTGGGGTATTTTAGAGATATTTGATGTGGTATTTTGGAGACATTTTATATGGTATTTTGGATACATTTTACATCGGTATGTATACATTATTTCATAGATGTGTTATTTTACATAGATGTACATATTATATTCATGTCTTATGTTCATGTTGAATGCATGTATGTTTTCAATATTTAATCAATAAATTTAATACATATTTAAGAACATAACTTGAAAACTAGAACTTAATGTCTTATGTACACACATGTTAAATTGATCTTTTAATGTCTTATTCTTTTATGTTTATGCATGTGTTATTCATGTTTCTATATATGTTATTCATCTTAATAACTTATTCATGTTTTCAATATTTAATCAATAAATTTAATACATAAATTCAATATATTCATGTATATTTTATTTCATAAATGTATGTAACTATGTTCATGTGTTAAATATAGACATGTATATTTTCAATGTTTATGTAAATATGTATATTTTATTGTTTTTAAAGCCTTTATCTAAGTATAATTAACTATATTTAATGACATGTCTCAAGGGTAACATATACATGTACATGTAACATATCAAAAGTATGACCTAGAAAGAATGTATGTTACAACATTTAATTAATAAAATATAACATGTAACATGTAACATAGAATATAACATATACATGTAAGAACATATAAAGAGTATGGCCTAAAGAATGCATGCTACAATATTTAATTGATAAAAGTTAATGCATATAAGAACATAAAAATTATATACAAACATAAAGAATGTATCATAAAAGAACATAAAGATTATATGTACATAGATACATAACAACATTAACAATCATATGTAAGAAAACATAAACAATGTATATAAATACATACAAATACTAAAGGGATTGTCTTAAGGAGAGGTCCTAAAAGGTGGTACTACGGGGATGTCCTAATAGATAGTCTTAAGGGGAGGTCCTAAGAGGTTGTCTTAAGGGGAAGTCCTAGGAGGTTGTCTTAAATGAGATATCCATGTCTAATTTAAATAAAAATAACAAAACATGTCTAATTTTTCATATCCAAGATAAATGATTCAATATATACAATTTTATAATAAAAATATCCTATCAACATTAAATGTGAAAGTATAAGAGCTATATAGACATAGCTGAACTAGAGCTCCACAATAAGTACATAGGTAAACTAGAGCTCCACAAACAATGTATTGTTAGGATCCTCTCTAGTTTTTATTATCTCTAGAAGTTTTTCATATTCTTCAATAGATAGTTTCCACTTTTGATTTCCACAACGTCCTCTTCTTTGTATTGCTTCAAATTGTACCTTGGTTTCTATAACATGGTCACTATAGTGTAAAACCTTTCCTCTAGGCTTGTATTCAATAAATTCAATACCACTATCAGTTACCCTTGTTTGTTGGTAATATGTTGCTTTAATAACAACTAATCCAATTAGATATGATTGTTGATCAGCATCTATAGTTCCTTCTAGCAACTTGTGTTTTTCTTTTGTGCATCTTAAAAGATAATAGTCCACATTGTCTGCATTATTTGGTAAGACTTGAACTGCAAAAATATCTCCTACATATATATAAAAATATAGATAAATATAAATTAATTTTAAAATCAATATACATGTATATTAGTTTATATATATGTATATATGCACACAAACTTGCCATAACTAAATCAAAAATGCGCTCATAATCAGCTAAATATACAGGATCATGAATGTCAATGTTAATGTCAGCATCTTGAAAAGGAGGCTTTCTAACTATCTCCTTCAAATCCAAATGTGAAACATATCCATTCACAATATTATCACATGTACTCACTAGATTGTCCTTAATGCAGTCATCACAAAAACATATTTTCTCTCTTACTTTAATTATTGGAGGTTTATGGTTTCCTATAGTCATCACTTGATGTAAACTTCTAATAGCAGGGATCATTTGACAATTGTAAGAATTAAATCGATCTATATCTATTACAAATACAAAAAAAAATGTCATATTTCAAAATATTTATATTTCATAAAAAAATCAACAATTTAAAAAATACATTAAAAATAAATATAACTTAGTCCACCTTTCACTTCCCAAAAGTAACACTTATTGTATTCAATATCTTGAGTAGCAAAATGAACTTTGCACCATTCAACAATTCGATTTGTACTCTCTATCATATTCCCTGTATGTACATACAATATGAATATATATAAAATTTAAAAGTATATATGCTACTAGTATTAAACATGCACAATAAATGCATATTTTTACCTACAAGTTCATGTTTTTGTAGTGTATTCTTTATACATGCTCCTAGTCCATTATGCTCCCCTTTTCCATGTCCACTTCCAAAGAAATTTCATAAAAGCCTAACATTGTTCTAGCATGTTGCATTGCTAACCAATTAAATGCTTTTACAGATTTGAATTATCTCGTGAACATGAAACATGATAAGTATCTAAATTATCTATGTACATGTATCAAATTGAAATAGGCATGTACAAATAGATTTAAGTTAAAATAAAGTTAAATAAATGTGTAAGTTCATGTTTACTAACTTGCACATCCATCAGACCAAATCTAGTGCTTTGAAACATTTATTCTATGATTTCTGAGATCTTCAAAGAACATTGCAAAATAATGAGCCACATAACTCCTATCATGAACTCTATCATCACTAATATAGAAATGAACCTCTTTGATGATGATGCATTCATTTTCATGCCACCTTTCTATCTGATCGACCTCAAATTGTGCATGTTTATAGGTCACTTACACAAATATTGCAACTTGTTTAGAATGATAGTATTGCCCTTGAAGCTCTGTTTGAGGTGCAAATGTATAATTCTAAGAAAAATCTACAACTAAAAGTATACAACCATGTGCAAAACAATTTTTGGAATCATGAAATTGTTTAGTTTGCCATCTTGCACCATGACAATGTTAGATATGCGGATCTATCAATGGACGAAACTTGGTCATAAACTCATCATAATGCAATTCACTCTCCTTCAATACAATTTTTCTGGATTCATCTCCTATCTTATTTTGGTATGTCTCATATTCATATCTCATCCATGAAATTGGTGTGGATTCATTAATATTCTCAATTTGCATTTTAGAAAATTTGCATAAATCTCCACAATCTTCACACAGATTTTTGATACAGTGCACTTTGAACTCATCTGAATCTTCTAATTTATCACATAATATGGACTTCACAAATTGTGTTGTACTTCTAGGGATGACCAAATTAGGATCAAGTACTACCATAACCTTTTCATATGATTGCAAGTGTAGACCAAATTCAACATGATTTTGACAACAACAAGTTTCACGCATCTTATTTATGCTACAAAGGAAGGATGCAAACTCTCAAACATTCTCTAACATATTTTGATATTTGAAAATTCTTTCTTGAATGTTTGAAATAATTCACTTTGAGTTATATCTATTAAATGTTTTAGATGTTCAATTTGTGCCCCTGTCTCTTGATCTTTAATTTCTATAGTATCACATCTACTAGAAAAAATAGGAGAATGTGTGGTCTAAAATTCAATAACTTGTCTTTTCGCATCTTTAGAAATTCTATCTTTTTGAGCAACTCTACAAATATTCACCTAGTTATTCTCAATGTGATCATCTAGCATATTTCTCCTCTTGATGTATTTTTGAACACTTCTTCTAGGGATATATAGTACATCAAAAATTGCACATACATATGTGTCAATTTTCTACTAGATATAGTAGTCATCAATGCTCTATATGCATTACTCAAATCACCTCCTCGAATTGTATTGTCAATTTTGTTATAAGCATTTTGCAAGTTTTCAACTATTATTTTATTAATATTATGTGCATGGTTTTTCCTATTATCAACACCCAACAACTCTAAAATAGGTCTCATATATTTTCTCCTAATTAACTTGACAAATAATTATGCCTATCCAAATATACTTTTATTTTTGAAATATTCATCCCACATGTTCTAACAATGCTTTTCTAATAGTGTTATCATTTATCATATCTTTAGATGGAATTTGGTTTAAAAATAGTTCCTCATCCAAATCCATCAAATTTTTTATGCCTTCTAATTTGTTTCTATGAGTAGAACTGCCAATTTCTTCCTCTTCACTACTTCCATTCTCTTCACGAATCTCATCCTGTTTAGGAATTCTAGTAGGTTGGTTTTGGTTACATTTTATATGACCTTTCATTTTGTCATCACTTTTCCTATCATATTTCCTTGATCTTTTCCTTTTACTGCCCATTGAATACTTTAATCTATAGAAACAAAAAAATAAATTTAGATTTTGAACACTAAATACCAGCTAAACCTTCAATTTAGAATACATAAAAAATAAAAATAAGTAGACAAGAAAAAAACACCTTAAAAATATTTGATCCTTTGTGATTCTAAGGATTTCCATGAAATAGTTGTTGAAAATGGCTTCAAAAATCATTGTGTTCCAAAAATGCTCTTCTACTTTTCATTGTTTTCTATATTTATTAAAATAAAGAAAACACAAAACTTATTTGTTACATGAAATGACTTGGAAATTAACTTATTTTATACATGAAATTGCCAGACTAACCGCTTGCAGTTTGTTGGGTCAATAGGAGTTTCAACTGAAACTCTTTTAGCCAAAATGGTTTCGACCATAACTACCTATGTGGCAGTCACACAAGCAAAAAAAAGAACTTCTGCAAACTTCTCATTTTGAAGGCCAATTTGACCTACTAAATTGAAGTTTTTTTAAAAACTGAAAATACACTTTTGTAGGTCTCGAAGTAAAGATTATGATCATATAATTTTTATTATTATTTTGATTATGGATAATATGTTATAATTTGAAAATATTACAAGTAGGTATTTTAAGATTTAGGAAGATGTCTATTCAAAAATGGGAAAAAAATAGTAAATCATGTTCAAAAATTATTATTTTTTAATGTTGCACTAGAGGAGAGAGTCTTCTTCAAGAATATTTAATTTTTTTAAAAAAATATGTAGATTTGATAGAAAAAGTTTGATGGGAGAAAAAAACTATCAATTTTTTATAACTTTGACTTTGACCAATTATAACTTTCAATTTTTCTTTTTTGGTGCACTAGGTATATAGGTCGACTCTAAGATATTCCAAAATCAAACCAAAATATGAACATTTGCATATATTTGTCTGATAGGAAAAAAAAAAAGTATTTTCAGCATTTTAAAAAAATTAAAAAATAGACTTTAAAAATTCAAAAATAAATAAAAAAATTCAATCAATAAAAAAAAAAATACAAACATAAACTTCATCTAATTTTTTACATTTCATTAGTTTACATCATCTTCAAATTCTAACCACAAATGCCACTTTTAAGTTGTTAAAGTTGAAGACTTTAAATTTTGATATCACTTTTCCTTTATAAAAGGTGACACGAGTTTGTGCTTTTACCCTAACATGTTTGATTCAAAGAAATTAGAAGTATGAAGCATAGATCAAGAAATGACATTGTTTCTAAAATTAATGATACAGAGACCAATTGATAAGCTTTTAAATATTATCTTCAGAATGGAGCTTAACGTTCGGGGACCTAGATAGGACACTTGGATAACAAGATTGATAAGCTTTTGGAGGTTATCTCCAAAACAAAGCTTAGCCTTAGGGAATCTAGATATAACATCAAGGTACAAAAGTTGATAGCAGAAAGATTGTCTAATTTCATAGCATTGTTCCCAAAATGAGACTCAACTCTCAAGAGTTGGTATTTAGACTATCCCAAGACCTGTCCATTGAAAGATGACAAGATTAATCATGATTCATAGAATTATCCCCAGAACAAGGCTTAATTCTCAACAAAAGTTAGGATTATCCCTAGATTGAAGCTTAATCCTTAGCAAGAATTTGGAATTATCTCCAAAACAAAAATTAATCCCGCTAGAGTCTAGATAGAACACCTGAATATTGGTCCATAAAAGATAGTAAGATCCAATCATGAGTCATAGAATCATTCCTAAAACAAGGCTTGATCCTTAAGAGTTAGAGTTTAGTCTATCCTGATACTTGTCCATCAAACTCTAACTAGAAATGTTATAAGAAATGATCAACTGATCAAAAGATGACATAGATAATAGGTAGAGGAAGCAAGATGCCATGAGTGATAAGATGTCCTGAGTAATAAGGACATAAGATTCAGATTGAGTTGAAATTCAAATTCAATGATTTAATCATCCTACCCCCTTAGGAGAAAAATTAAAAGATGACACACCAAAAATGTGATGTAGCATAGTATGTTAAGAGATAATGAAGAAATCTAGTGTTTGGAAAAATAGACAAAGGATCAGAACAATCAAAAAAAATTTTGAACTCGATTCAAAGTGATTTCGAGGTCTGAAAGACCAATTTTGACCAAATTTGACTAGAGTTGACTTTTTTCATAATTTTATTAGAAAATTTGAAGAAAATATGATTTGAAAAGATTTCAAATTCATAAACTATCAGAAAAATGGACTACACAAGCATTCAATTGTGTCAATTCCAAAATTTTAAAGTGCAATTTTGAGCTATTTAAGTGTGCTAGATTTTGAATTCGATCCTATAAATGGATTCAGAGTAGTCAAATTAGCCAAGGGGTGATTTCCATGCCAATCCGAGCACTTTGAAAAATTAGGTCAAAACCTATATAAGGGACCAAAGGGTCATTTTCAAATTAGTTTCACTTTTGTCTTTAGAGAAGAAGAGAGCTCTGAGGCAAAAATGGTGATCTCCTTGTCTATGCATCAATACAATCGCTCCCAATGACACAGTTAGTCGATGTAGTATAGATCTTTGGTGAGTAGTCAACAACATTGCTTCACATTAAGTTTTTCATGCATTTTGAGTCTATTCAACACATTTTTATGGCTTTTGAAGTTTTGTCATGTCGGTGCTCGTGTGAGGATGTCTCTCCTTTGTGAATCCAATCTCTCTTTGTGCAAAGAATCACCTTCTTCACCTAGTTTAGTGGGGTTTCTCACATGGGAGATACCCTTAGGTCACACAAGGAACCCTAGATTTTAGGCATTTTTTGCTAAGTGTTTGATTGCTCCTCACACGAATAGTTGCGTCCTCACACGAAGATGTGCAATCTCACATGAGGACATGAAATTTCACATGAAATATTGGTGTTAATTGCAAGTTTCAAAGTTGAAATTTAGATTTTTGGTTGCAATTTTGTGCTTTGTTTCATCACGTTTATTTAGCAGAGACTAATTGTTTGCCTGTTGTTTTTGTGTGCACAAGTTACATTTCAATGTATCAATTTTCGATCACACTATCCACCTTATGGGACATTGTTATGATAGGTTGATGATGCTGACATGGCTCACATAAATAGACTGGGTTTGTCATATCTTTGTCACATTCCACTAGTGTTGGTGAATCATGGCCTGCTTACAACACTAGTGGAGTGTTTCCATTCAGAGACAAACACTTTCCACTTCCCCTAGGGGGAGATGATAATGACACTAAAGGACATCTACAGGATTCTCCATATACCATTTTATGGGCCAAGAGTGTTTTATGACACAGTTTTGCAAGTAGGTATAGTTGCACTAAGGGCCATCTTCTAGTAGGACTTGATTATGGGTAGATTGATCATGTGGGATGAGCTCATGTATATGTATGGTCCAACTCACAGATTGGCATTAGTTTTGGGCATATTTACTAGCTACTTCTTGATGTTGGATAGAGGCTAGCATGAGATATAGTGTGGATGCAGCAAGATGCTCCAGATGATGTTAGAGACCCCAGAGAGATATGGGTGGGGTTAGTGCATCCTCACTCATGTATCATGAGATGCACAAGATATTCTTTCATGAGAAGAAGAGCATGGCTTCTAGGGTAAATGTTCTCTAGATCTAGGCACAAGAGCATCTTCCAGTTATGAGGCCCATCTTTGAGGATGAGAGGGAGCCTACAAAGCCATATATATGTAGATACAGATGAGAGTTTACCTAGATAGCTCTAGGGAAGGCTGATTAGTGGAGGGCTTGTCTTGATGACTTGGTGTTCGTAGTATGGCAGCCCTAGACAGAGATTGAGAACTGGGATCATGCACCCCAGGAGCTGATCCATACATTTTCTTCATGACCACTAATAGGTCGATCCATGTAGATAGTGAAGAGATTTTCTTTGAAACACGTGTGGTGGCAGTATGGCAGTCGTAAGACATCTCATAGGAGTATTACTCCTATTCTTGACTAGCGTTAGATATGGAGCATGGATGGTCCACCAAATTGGATCTAGGGACATCCATGATAGATGTCATCAACTGCATTTTGACATAGTGGAACTACTTGCCAACTATAGTAGATGGAGGGATGATGCTAGCTTACCAAGCATATTTCTTGAGTCATCCCTTCCCACACTTTGTAGATCTAGTAGGGATGGTAGCTCCTGGGTCATAGGGATCACTACAATAGCCACCACAGGGACCACCTTAGTAGCTAGAGTAGTCATAGTAGGTGAGACACAAGATCAAATAGGTGTAGATACCTCCTAGGCAGATGGGATTAGATATAGGTGCTGGTGGGAGTGGGACAAGTCAAAGGTGACGACAAAGAGCTCGCATAGAGGAGCAGCAACTAGCCGAGTAGTAGGCTAAGTAGGGAGTTGAGGACATGTAGGACTAGCCTACTATAGGGACCCAAGAGGCATTGAGTATGGCCAGAGAGTAGATATGACAGGCCTCGCAATAGCTAGGAGAGCTACATATATAAGTAGCTACTAGAGATACATGGTTAGCAGAGCAAGATTGTGAGATCGACGAGCTGCAAGAGTAGCTAGAGATAGTAGAGAGTAGATCAGAGTAGTAGTAGGACAAGGTCTAGCTATAGTCAGTGAGAGAAATATATTATTTTGTAGCATATGTAGTAGTTGTGCCAGATGAGGTCGAGCAGGTGCCTTGTAATGCCCCACCTGGAGATCCTCGGAAATAAGGATTCAAATCAATCCAAGATATTTTTCTTTTACAAGTATGAATGCACAAGACAACATCATACAAGGATCACAAAGATCACAATGAAAGACTTCAACACAATCCCAACAACCAATGAATCTCTGAATCCCACTACCCAACTGACACACCCAAACAAAAGCCAACAACTACCACAACAAGATGACCACTCATCAACAAAACACCAAGCTAGGGTAAAAAGCAGAATCCCAAAATTTGGCTAAGCCTGAAATCCTAAAGCCCTAAAAATTGGCTAAGTTTGGATTTCTGGAGCCCTGAAATTTCCTAGAATCCATAACTTATCTTCGAGAGGTCTGAAACCTATCTCAAACAATTTTTCGCATATATTAAAATATATCTTAAGTATAAGGAATTAAATATACATCACCTTATACTTAAACGATATATTTTAAACCCCGAAGGACTACAATAGAAACCCAAAAATTGAATTTCAAAAGAAACCTCCTAAATTCAAAAATGCAGCAACATAGGCTTGAAGAACGCCCAAAAGGGTATCCAAAACCACTCTCAAAAAGATCGGATCATGAAGCAAAGTGCCCACTTATGGCACACGCAGGTTTTTCACAAAAATTGTGCGACACTTTTTACTAAGGGAGGGTGACACTTCTCCCTTACTGCGTGCGACACTTCTCAAGAAGGTGTGTGATACTAGAAAAGTATCGCGCGACATTTCTCATAAAGCTGTGCGACACTCTTTCAGTGTCGTACGACACTTCTCCAGTAATGCATGCGACACTTTATAATATCATACGACATTCTTTCTATGGGCGTGCGATACTTTATCAGTGTCACACAATGCTGAACAAATGTCACCCATAGAAAGTAAAAACACTTCCAAAACTCAAAAATGGGGAAAAACTGACAAAAGAACCTCCACACCGGGGAGTACCGGATCCAAAAAGGCTCGAGGAATGAACACTCAAGTGCAAGAACAACACAGAAAGAAGAACATCAAACCATCTAAACTATAGCAGCAAAGAACACACTGAATTAAACATTGTAGAGAACAAAAGCAACATCACAATGTATAGAAATACATCTTAGGAACAAAACAACCAAACTAAGTATGCGGTACCTCCCAACCATCAATAGCATCATAAGACCATCGTGGATCCTAGCCATCTCCCGTGCGTAACATCCCAAGCCACCGACCAGGTCATCGGTACTGTCATAATAGGGACATCACTACTAAAAACATGCAACAATATAAGCATAAGGAAATCTAACATGCTAGTAGAAAAGCATAAGATAATCCTACAGTAGATAACATCACCTATCACATGCTAAACAACAATAAGCAACAGATATGCTAATACAATAATTCACAGCATCTAATCATATGCTAAACATCATAATAAGGGAATGCACCAAATAAAATAACATCATCTAAACATGATATAAAAGCATTCCAATGAAAGCATAAATCACAAGAAAGCATACTCTGAAACCCGAAGTACCAAGTGAAGACATCCAACAATGCTCGCACTAGGACAAAAGATCATCTTTGTACACTGATCCCTAGTAGTGGTGAAGGTAGCTATGCCTCCCAACCACGTGGCACCCGTAGGTCCACACCCACCATGCTGATGGGGATAATGATCCAACCACAAACACACATAAAGCACAACATCCAAGGCTAACACTCACACCAGACAGTATGATGTCTGAACTAAGAACCTAAGACAATGCAAGGAGTAAAGGTCCTAGTCAGAAACTCAATAGGCTACTATGTAGGGGCTGACATCCTAGAGAGTCGCTTGGGATCAAAAAGCCCAAGCTTGGATCGCGTGTCCTCAAACTTAAATGGGTTCTCACACATTGTGTCCTCGAACTTAATCGGGTGCTCACACATTTTACTTATCTTAAGTTTTATTAACAATCATACATTTTATTTAGTTATCACTTGCTTAAAACTTCTTATCCTTCATCAACCTCTGATTCCATGAACACCGAGCTGCGAGATAGAAGCCCCCTCCAGATGCTACCCTACCCTACCCATGCTCATCTTACAACAAGTGCCCATGGGCATGCATACTCCCATCCCAACCCCAATGATCATAACTTCTAGAAAATCCACGGAAGATCGAGCCTCGCAAGTCACCCAACAAATGTACGTGCACGTACTCATGTGTGGCACACCACCATCACAAAGATCATAACACAAGGACAAGAATGAGAACACAATGCAAAGAAAACACCCAACTGAAAGCAACACGAGAAGGATGGATTCTACATGAATCCCAAAGCCAATAAAATCATACATCATGAAATCACTCAACTGGCCTCAATCCGAGAGTATGGATTCTACACAAATCCTAGCGTTCAAAAACAAAAGCAAAGATCTAAAAGAAATAATAACAAGTATAAAATCACTCAACTGAACACAATGTCGGGAGTACGGATGCAACACGTATCCCAATGCAACATAAAAGTGCAAAAGTGGTCTGACTAATATTCAAAAAAATCATCCAAGTCCACGATCCACATTGTGCTATGAAAACCCGAGAAAATAGGGCGGCACACAAAATGAGGTAAAAAATCCCAAATTTTGGAAAAATTTCAAAATTAAAACCCATTTGGCCTTTGGGTTCAAAAACCCCAAAAATCCAAAAATAAATGGAATCGAACACCGTATGCAAAATGGCTAGCATAATGGCGTAAAATCCCAAACCCTCATCCCAAAAATAGGGAAATGTTCATACCTGCCCAACCAGGTAGAACTAACATACAAAAATAGAGGGGAACACTAGTTCTCAGCCTCCAAACAAATGGCTACCAAAAACAAAAGCTGAAACAAAGCAGAAACAATAAAATGGGAAAGCCTTACCTCACAGCCAAAAGGGAAAAATGGGAATCTGAACCATAAAATAAATATCTCACAAAAGTAGCTGAAAATAACGGCAATCCAAGGTTTCCCTGAGCTGGATCCAATGAGCCCAACCTCGCGACAATCGCATGCCCGTAGCTCCCACAATGAACAAAATAGTAAATCCTCATGAAGAGCATTTTTGGGTTTTACTCGCCAACTTTCCAATTTGAAAGTGAGAAGTGAGGAATTAAATTCCTCTTTGGATATTTATTCACTTTTTAGGTGAATAATCGATTAGGGCAAATAACCAGCCACCATAGTTAAATCTCGAATTGACCCAAACGAAAACAAGCTATTCCTATAAATAGGAATTCATCTATGGAAAAGCTGCCAGAAATTAAAATAAATCAATTAAAAAGCCTGAAAACTCAAAAACACATAAATCTCCTTAAACAACTTTTACGACAATGCGAACCTCTAAATGCAGAAACACACTTATTGGTCTAATCACATAATGAAAATGAGTTTTAGTTTAATAATCACCGAAAGGTTTAAATTAAACATTTTAATAAAAGATACGTTGACCATACAAGGATGACATTGGTAAAATATGAAAGGTTGAATCACTAACTCCATGTGCCACTGCCAGGGATATAAATCTTGCACACTAAACAACATGATCAAGTGCAATTGTATATAATAACATAGACAAAGCAATAAATGCATTAAATCACCTAATTTAGCCATTTAATTAATTATATTAAAATAATCTATTTACATCACTCACGTTCGCATAAAGCATAACAACGTAGGAATGAAGTAAATAACCATAGCATTAAATCCATCACATAACATAATCAGAGGTATGTCCAAATACCAGATAATCAAATATCATCATAAAACACACTGTCATCTCAAAATGGCATCATCATGCAATATGATTAACTGAACAACATAGTAGTCTAATATCTATGATACTGGAATCAAAGAGTAACATTTGACCCTCAGGTCATCTCAAATGTAAAACATCACATAAGAACAGATATCTCTCAGATCAAAATAAAACAAGGTAAATGTCCGCAGCACATAACCAAATAATCCAACAAGAACAATTCATTCTAATTACTTAAGCATTTAATAATGATTGATTACTCTGCATTAAAAAGGCATTTAAAACACATAAGCAAACACAGTCATAAACATGACTAACCACTGCTACTGGAACCTAGTCTAGTGTAGCATGGTAAAAGAACATAGTGCAATCTTTGCACACATCTCAAGGTAATCACGGAACAACCTCATGATACCACATCGATCCTGGTAACCACTGGCACAAACCTCAGTGAACCAAAAATCACATCATAATCTCAAAGATCAGTCAAAAGAATAATCAACGCAACTGATAAAGAAACATAAATCCAAACACCTCAATGGTGTAGATCACTCAGGGTCACAATCATGATCCATCACAACAAAAGATCAGCAAGGGTGCATCCATCAGGATGACTTAAAAAAGTCAAATGGGAGAGGCACTGCATGCCTTGATTTTCCTATTATGTACGAGACTCTAGAGAAGCACAACCTACAGTGAGACCAGACATGCCTCCTCCTCCTCCTCCTCCACTAGGAGGTGAGGGAGCTAGAGAGAGTTAGCTTGATTCTCCCTAATTTTGATTTGGCTATGTATTGATCAGTATGCCAACACCATTTCCTATCATTTTGATATCGACAGTGCTCGAGTAGTGTTCATTTTTGTTCATTTAAAGAATGAGCAACCAACAAATGAAGAAATCCTAAATAGTTGGATACATGAGATGGAAACCTTGTTATTGGGAGGATGATATCCATGAGGATTAGATAGAGCCAAAAAAAGATAATTCAAATTGTAATCTATTCCTTTTGTCCTAGTGGATGAGACTATTTTTAGGAGAGATCTCAATAGAGTCCCATTAAGATGTATTATCCCTAATCAAATGGATAAAATGATCAAAGAGATGCATGCTGACCCTATTGGTGGCCACTTCTTAGTTAGGACAACAATGATAAAGATAATGAGAGTTATTTATTAATGGCCAGCTCTATTTGATGAGTGTCATAAACATTTGAGGAAATATGAGAAGTGTGTCTTCTTTTAGATAAACAAAGGTTAACAAATCTTTCCCTTTATCTTATTTAGGTTGATCAACTATTTTCTTAATGGGGGTTAGATTTCATTGGTCGAGTCAATCCACCTTTCATCTCTAGTCACAAGTAGATATTAGCTACAACAAACTATTTTACAAGGTGGATAGAAGAAGTAGCCTTAACGAATTTCATATAGACTTAAATAGTGGAATTCCTTGATGAAATTGTTACAAAGTTTGGTGTCCCTTTGAACAATTATATCATATAATGCCAAGTCCTTTGTTGGGACTCACATTTTATCTTTGGCAATTGACCATGGTATCTACTTGACCACTTCCTCAAACTACTATCCTAAGTGAAATGACTTGGCTAAGTCCTCCAACAAGAACCTAATTAGGATTATCAAAACGATAATTGAAGAAAATCAAAGGTATTGACATTCAAAGCTAAGAATAACTCTTTGGGCTAATAAGATTAAAGCTAAGAAGAGAAATTGGGAACTCACCCTTCATGCTAGTATATGGAAGTGAAGTAAGGCTTCCTATTTTAGTTGAGTTTCCTTCTCTTGAATTGGCTCATCAATTGGAGCTAATTAAAGATAATGACATGATAGACAGGATGGTAGAATTGACTGAAATAGAAGGAAAAAGACAACACATTATGCAAACACTTGAGACACATCAGTAACAGGTCAAAATGAGTTTTGATTCAAAGGCTAAAGCCAAAATTTTCAAGGAAGGAGACCTTTTTCTCAAGTGGGATATAGAGAGAGCTAAACTAGGCAAACACTCCAAGCTTGATGCTATGTGGAGTGGCCCACATGTTATTACCAATTGTAAAGAGGCCAGTGCTTTTTAGTTAGTTAAGCTTGATGATGATGTTCTGCTAATTCGAGTTAAGGGAATTTACCTTAAGCCTTACTTCTAGAGAAGGTTAAGCATATCTATACATAATAGAGTGGTTTTTAGTTTTCAATAAGTGCATGAGCACAAACTATTTCCTTGTGAAATAGCAAGGTTTTGAAGTTTTTTGTAGTTGTAGAGGTCACAGTTATTTGTAGAGTAGGGCTCATTTTTTTTCACTCTATACTTCAATGGATTTCTTAAGGCTAGTGGTCCATGCTTAGTAGGCAAGAATCCCCTATGAGTCACTAGAAATGTTAGCCATTTTATCTCCTCCCCTTTATTTCCTCATCACCATCATTGAAATCCAATCAGAGATACCTATTCATGGCATCAATGTTGTACAGTGTGCCAAACATGTGGCTAAAACCTAAATAAAATCCTATTTATCCCCTTCAATGATATAATTTTGTATTACTTTTTTTGAAGGGTTAGACTACCCATGTGTCACTTAAGTTGGGTCCCCTTTTTAGGTTCATTCACTCTAGGTGTTGACCCTGCACCCTATTCATTTAAATCATTATCCGTCCACCTTTTATATCCCTAAGTCCAAGTGCTCCTTTCATTAAATCTATGGTCAGGTGATCTAGTGATGATGTCACAAGGTGGACATGTGTCAATATTCTAAGAGGCCTTGATGGATCAAAAGAAGAAAAAATTCAAAGGCCCAAGATCAATCATAAGCATTGATCTAGAAATAGATCATTACTTTTCATATTCTGTCTTTCTAAAGTTGTGTGAGGGATAGCAAAAGCAAGAATTCGAGTAATAGACACATGTCTTAGTGGGACAAAATTCATAATAAATCCCTCATTGCATCATTGCAAGACTAGGAGACAAGCTAATATAACCATTTTTGAAGGAGTCTCTTTTCAACAAATATAACCAGGCTTTAATTTTCACCACTCCATCGATAAGCTTTAGTGTTTCAAGTTGCAATGGTATGAAGCACTTTCAATCACCTTTTCATGGTTTAGTCTTGGCCCAAGGAGTTTTAAGTTGCTAAGTTGCAACAGGTAGCTATAACAGTCAATTTAAATGTTTTTTCACTTCATCACACATTGTTAAGGATTACCTAGAGTTAAGGCTTTGAAGTAGTGAGGTGCTTTGGTCATAGCTTCACAAGGTTAAGCGTTGACTTAACATTTTAGGTTGCAAGGGAGTAATGAAGAAAATAAAGGGTTTTTGCAACATCTCCTAGTTAAAGTGAAGATAGCAATAAGTAGTTGTGAAGCATGGATAAATGATAAAATAATGAAGCTAAGTGATCATAACAACATTGCACAAATAAGACATGAATAGAGATTTCAAGTTGTGAAACTATAAGTAAACATCTCACAATCAAGATGAAATGGTCTTTGTACTATCGCAAGGTTTTAAACTGTAAGTGAAAGCTCAAGTTGCAAAGGTGTGAATGGCCATTGCAGTTAAGGTTTAGGGCGGTCATAGTGTCACATGGAGTTAATGGTAACCCATAGTTTAGGTTGAGAAATGGTAAAAGCCTATTATTTCACTTTTACAAGGTTAATATATAAGTTAAGAGTTTAAGTTGTAAGAGTGTGAAATGTATCAAAATAGTTGAATTAGGGGTTGATGTAGCTTCGTAGGGTTTCATTTCTGATCAAGGTCTTTGGTCATGAAGCTACAAAATGAGGTGATGATTATTCAAAATAGTGTTCATGACATCGCATTATTCAAAAAGGTTTTATGCTTTATGGTTGTGAAGGGGAAAAAAAGGTAAAAATAAAAGGCCTCACAAAATCACAAGTAAAAGAAATGTTAAATCCTAGGTAGTTGGGAGGATGTGATGAAGGCAATTTGTTGATCATTGCAAGGTTGTATGAGTTAGTGAACTAAAGAGATAAAGGACTCTAAAATAGTGACAAAGCATAAGATGAAGAGCATGCGAGATTGTGGAACAATTTAATGATATGAGGTTGCATGGAAAAGTTGACTGTTGAATGATGAAAAAGCTAACTTGGTACTATTGAACACTATCAAAAGAAACTAGTTAATAGTGTACATATCTTTTTGATCACTTGCAACCACCTTCTGGTGTTCTTCGTTCCTAATAAATGAAAATTTCATTTTGTCACCACCATGGATATCCATCTACTAGTCATGGTAGTTATTGCCACTATTTCTATCTCTTCAAGGCCAGGTTTCACATACAAATTAGAATTGTTTCTTATGGATATGTAGTTGATCAAATATTTCTTGGATCACTAGTTATTGTTCTCTACAACTTGAAGATAGTGGTTGAGTTTTAGGGTTTTAGTTGGCGTCTTTTGAGTTATACCTAAGCTATAAAGGTAAATTTTGGCAACTCTTTTAAGGCTTGGTCTTTCTCTAAATCTATAGATGTTGTATTGTATACTCTACTACTATAATTTCCTTTGGTTTTGAGTGAATATATTTCTCTTTTGTACATCTTTATTCCATTAATATATTGTATAATATCTTCTTGGCTTCTATTGATGTATTTCTTTCGTTATTCAATTTATATGTAGTATATATCTTGCATTTAAATGATATAGAGTGATGTTCCTTCATTATAAAATTCCATTTTTTTTTTATCTACATGTGATTTTGAGTTAAAGCAATGATTGAATTTGTGTACTTTGGGATTATATTGATTAACTATGTAGTTCTAGGAGAAGTCAAGACTAAACATTCTATTTGGTATATCATCCCTCTAGATTGGAATAGGTAGATTGATTTCATGCATTTCCTTCTCCCTTCTCCTTTTAAGTAGTAGTTTCATCTTGATAGTGAGGAAGTTAGCCTTCTCTAGAGACTCAATCTCATTATTCAAGTCCTACAACTTGGAGATTGTTTCCATGTTTCACAAGGTTGCCTTTAGGTCAAACTTCAAGTAAGGGTGAAATTTTTTGTGACAAAAATTACAATGTACACTATTAAATGTGACCTTGATTATATGATTTCAATCATCCTATTAAAAGTGACCTTTGTTAGAGGACTTAGAAATTCTTGGCATTAGAATATTACCCTATTATAAGATTTACTCATGATTTTTAGGTTAGCCTTTATTCAAAGAATTTATCTAGATTGATACAATTGTTAGAAAGTAGTAATAGGACTTGATCTAATAATAGATTTAAGATCTCTAATTTAGCTCTCCATTCTACTTGAGATTCATTCCTTTCATCTAGATTGCTTGTTTACCCTTCAATCTTTCACCTCCTTTAGCCTTTATGCTTAGTATGCCAAGAACAAGTTCTTTCCTTTAGCCACCAGATGAAGAAATACCTCTAGATTTCTTCTTTCTCACTCACACAATAGATCTTCTACCCTTCACACTTTTTCTTTTGGCCTCATATCACCTTAAATATAGAATTTTGATCTTTTTCTACTTAATCACAATTGGCCATCTTAGGGTTTGGTTAGATTCACTGAATCCTCCCTTCTTTCTATTATGTCCCCTCTAAAAAATTCTCTTACAATCCTCATTAGATTCATCTAATTTTTTTTAATCTTGAATTCAATGCCACTAGCTCATCAAGCTTATCATCAACATGCTTCACACAATACAAGAGATCAACTTTGTCAGCCCAGATTCATCAAATCTTTGATCAAACTCTTTTTACTATCATTGGACAATTATGTTGATCACTCGGCAATAACTGACTGTTGATGCTCAACCAACACTATGTTGATAAGCACAAATTGAATCTTTTCACAATCAGTACTGCCATCTCTGATGCTTGGCACTTATTAATTTTTTAACACTCAACACATACTAAAATTTGCTCAACCTAAACCAAGTGCTCAGCTTACACTATTTTCTTGGTCAAGCTTGACAAACACAAACTTAGTCTAAACACTTATTTTTGTCTTTTCTTTAGTATTCTTTCATTATAGCCTTAAGTTGGTAAAAATACATCATATCATCGAAGTCTAATTTGGTCTTAGTCCTCCTTTTATACACCATATAACTCAATATTTCTCTAGGTACTCTTGTTATCCTTTAGTTTCAAATACTCTTCATCAATCAATCAAACTATAGCATTCAAACCAAAGTAGCAATTTTCTTACTAGTATTTACCAAGTTTGACATTAGTGAAAAAAAAAATTTATTCCACGATAGTTTCCTACAATTCAATGATATTCTTTTTCAACAAGAAGACCATTATATATTGTTTTTCAAGATATTCCCTAGTAGAGTCAACAAATTTTTTTAGCAAATAGTTTTTCCATCGTGAGAGTTGTTGTCTCTTAGTAAAAAAAGAAAAAACTAACTTGCCACAAAAGAGTCTTATTATCACTTCAGAAAGAAAACAAAAGACTCTCTCAGTTTAAAGGCACAACTCCATTTTTGAAATATTAATCATGAAAATATTTATTATAAAATATTTCTGAGGAATAGTTATTTTAACCTAAAAGAACATAAGGAAATAAATACATTCTCTTATAAACAGAAAAGAGTGTCTCGCATTTAAATGATAACTATTCCACAATTTATGGCACACGAGATATATCAATATGGTATTCTGATTTTTTATCAAACTTACTAAACTGTAAAGATGGATGCACCCATTTTGTCAACAAATTGATGCAAATAAACCATCATAGTGAGAGTGAATTCCACACAAAATTACAATCTATTCAAAAAACCATATAAGTGATAACAAGAGAAAAACCATACGATTAATCACTATTTTTCATTAATTCACTATCATTATACAACTAAAAAATATGATAACTATTGTATCAAAAAAATTTATTATCAGTATTTCTATGTTTAGAGAGTTGACCTTAAGAATCTAACCAAAATTAAGTAAAATAGCCATGTAAGGCTTCTAAATCAATTTTAGAAACTAAATCCTTAACGAGTTGCCAACTACCAAATAATCAAAGTATGAAGAACATAATAAGCAAAGAAAATAGAACCACTATGGCTTTTTTGGCCCCTAAATCCCTAACTTATTTCCAACAAGGTTGAGAGCATCAACATTGTGTTCTTCGATTGTAGAGAAACCATTTATAGGTTCCTTCCATACTTTTTGGACATATAAAAAGTTGATTAGTTTATTTTACTAAGGTTCTCTGACTTATTCTAGGTATAGCTTCCACATGATCATAATTTGATTAACGTGCTCCAATTTCTTATGCTAGGTTTCTAGGTGATTGGCACAGAAGATCATGATCAAATTGACCCTAGTAACTATGGTAAGATCCTTAATAGTAATTTTCTGTGCTTGTTTTAATGCCTCTATTTTTTAAAGGAAATCTAATTCCACCTCCTTAGAAGTATTTCCTTATTGATTAGTGTTCTCCATGATCTTTACATCAATACATTTGATGTCAGTAGCTAAGATTTCTATTAGATAGTTCATTTCTTTCTATAACTCATCACATTCATCCAAATATTCTTCAGTTACAATGTTCTTGTTGGATACAATTGTTAATTGAATGTTTTCTTTGATGTTACACAAATGTCATATCAGTCATCAGTTAAGCTTCTACTGAGCTCACAAGGCTAGTAAAGGAAAGTTAGCTTCTACCGAGCTCACTCAGTTAGCAAAAGAAAGTGAGCTTCTACCAAGTTCACTCGGTCAGCAAAGGAAAGCTAGTGTCTACCGAGCTCACTCGGTCATCGAAGGAAATATGGTGGGAAGTTAAATTCCACCGAGTTCACTAGGATAGCAAAGGAAAGTCAGTGCTCACCGAGTTCACTCGGTCTTCAAAGGACTTTTGCAAGATTTTGCAGTGTTTACCAAGCTTCACTTGGTTAACACTAGAAAACATTCTGAAGCAGTGTTTACTGAGCTTCACTTGGTTAACACTAGACTACTGAGCTAAGTCGGCTAGCGAAGGATTTTATTATTTTGATTGTTCCATGGAATTAATGTAGCCAATTGATATTTTTTTGGTTATTGTAACTTATATTTGAGCCGACTTGATAAATCTGAAAGGTATATATATAGATATTCAAGTTGTGGAATAGTGCATGTGTGTATATGAAGAAAGTGAATGGAAGAGCGAATTTTGATGAAAGATGAGATATCCTAGAGATGTTGCAAAATTGTATTTGATTAGTAAGGATTCAGAAAAGTAGAACATGGATCTATAATCACCAAAAGATAAGTTGCATATCATTTAGGTCATTTCATTGTTGCTTTCTCATCATTGTAACAGTTAATTCAGAATCTCTTTACAGAGTTTGTTTAACAACCATTTTGTAAATCCTCTAACAAGGTGACAGTTCAGTTGAATTGTTCTAAAGACCTCTAACTAAGCCACTCCTAATAGGGTGATTAAATCCTCTAACAAGGTCACACCTAATAGTGTGTTTTGTAATCTTTAATAGGGTTGGCTCCTAACAGGGTTCACTTCAGAAGAGTGAAAATTGGTGACTAGTTACTTGGTGGTTTTTCCCATATTGGGTTTCCACGTTAAATCTAGTGTCTCTTGTGTTCATTTAGTTAATCTTTGCATGCATATTAATAACTTTGAATGCTAGATGAGCAGTAACTAGTTAACTTACTGAGTTAAAGTATTTCTGCACTATTTACTGAGTATTAGCAGTAAATAAGCATTTTAGACATCTTAGGGATTTTTGAACTTGTTTTTGAAGTAACTGATTCACCCCTCCCCTCTCAATTACTTCATCTATATTTCCAACAATTGGTATTAGAGATTTTTGTGCTTGCAGGACAAGATTTCAAAGATCTAAACCAAAGATCAGGATTTCTTATAAGAGAGAAATTCCAAGACTTAACAAGGACAACTTCTTAACATGGCAAGGGTTAATGAGACATCATCTAGCTACTATTGGAGATACAGGACTAAAATATCTTGATGAAAAATATGCAGAACCATCTGATACATTATCTGTCAATGATATTGCTGAAAAGAAGACCCACAACATTATGATGATAGATATAGCATTTTCTCTAAGTTATGAAGAATTTGATGACATTAAAGACTACAAATCTACCTTTGAAATGTGGGAAAAGCTAAAAGAAATCTATGGAGGAGATGATAATGTAAGAAGAGCCAAAGAAAAATGTCTAAGAGGACAATTTGGTCAAATGAGGATGAGAGAGGATGAAAACATTGAAAAATATGTTGAAAGAGTCAAAGCATGTGTCAGTGCAATCAAATCATTTGGAGGAGATATCAAGGAGGAGACAGTAATAAGTAAAGTTCTTAGAGCTCTACTTCCCATTTATACAATTAGAGTTTCTGCAGTTCAAGAAAGAAGATGTGAAGCAAATCACAAGATAAATCTAGAGGCCATAGTTGGAAGATTGACTGCATTTGAACTAGAAAACTTTGAAAACTATGTTCCAGCTTCTAAGAACATTGAATCAGCATTTGAAGCCAAGATTTAACTTAAGGAGAAAAGAAAAAAGAAAAAGGAATCTCAGTCAGGAAGTGAAGATGAATCATACCAAAGTTTAGACAGTGATCTTGAAGTGATTGAAGCTCTACTAGCAAGGAAATATTCTAGAGGTAGAGGTAAATCTAAAGGTAAAGTTCCTCTAATCTACTTTTCATGTGAAGAAGTTGCTCATATTGTTGCTAGGTGCCCAAACAAGCAGAACAAAGATGACAAGAAAGGTTACAAGTACAATGGAAAGAAAGACTTCAAATCATTCAAAGATAAAGGTAAGAAAACATGTTTTATGGCTAAAGATTCTAATGATTCTAATGATGAAGAAGAAGATGAAATTGTCTACATTGCTGTGAAAGATGAATATGATAATGATGAGGAAATGGCACTCATTTCTCATATGAGAGAAAATGATACATGGATCATAGATAGTGGTTATTCTCATCACATGACTGGTGATAAAACTAAGTTTGAATACTTTGAAAACTATGATGGTGGCAGTTTATGATTTGGTAACAATGAACCTAGTTGTATAAAAGAAAGAGGAATAATCTCTCTAACCAAAGAACTTATATGTGATAATGCCTATTGGGTAGAAGGACTAGAGCATAACTTGTTGAGTTTGGCACAACTACTCAATAATGGATTCAAAGTAGAGTTCATGCATGGAAAAGCAAAACTGCTGGATGGCAAAGGATGATTGGATCAGGCACTCAAACAAAATGTAACTTATTTTATTTTGAACTTGGTGAATGCTCATGTTTTATTGCTCAATTTGAAGAAAGTTGGTTATGGCATAAAAGTTTGTGTCATGTCAATTTTGATAATTTGGTAAAGATAAGCAAATTCAAGAAAGTAAGATCCATTCCTAACATAAAGAAACCTGAGGTCAGTCTATGCAAGAATTGTCAGATTGGTAAAATGGGAAAGACTAACTTTAAAAGTAAAAACTATCAGTCTGAAGATATATTAGAAATTGTGCATACTAATTTATGTGGACCCATTGGAATTGAAAACTATACTAGAGAAAAGTTCTTCATTCCTTTTGTTGATGACTACTCAAGAATGATGATTGTCATGTATCTAAGGAACAAATTAGAAGTATTTGAGAAATTCAAATGGTATTTGGCCAGAGTAGAAAAGGAAATAGGGAAAATATTGAAATGCTTGAGGTCAGACAGAGGTGGAGAATTTATTTCACATGAGTTCAATAACTTTTGTATTGAAAGAGGAATCAAAAGACAGGTGTCAGCCCCTAGAACTCCTGAACAAAATGGAATAGCTGAAAGGAGGAATAGATCTATCATAGATTGTGCAAGAACCCTAATGATTGAAAAGAACATTGCTATCAAATACTAAAAGGAAGCCATCAGCACTGCAGTTCATACCTTGAATTGAGTACAGCTTAAAAAGGACTCATGCAAAACTCCCTATGAGCTATGGTATGGCTACAAACCTAATGTAAGTTATCTAAAAGTATTTGGAAGTAAATGTTACATTTTGAAAGAATCTAGAAAAGGAAAATTTGATGTAAAAGGTGATGAAGGAATATTTTTGGGATACTCTTGCAAAAGTAAAGCATATAGATGTTTGAACCTATCCACTTACAAAGTCATAGAAAGTGCATATGTGAAAGTTGATGAGTTTGTAGAAAGGACTGAAGAAGAAAGCAAAAAGGAACCAAAAGAATATAGAAGGTTTGTTTTCATTGAACCTGATATAGTACCAGTCAATCAAGAATCCTCTACTCCTAAGTCATCAGTAACCGAGTTACAGGTAGTTCAAACTGAGCCACAACAACACGAGTTACACTCAAATGCTACCGAGCAAGTGTCTACCAAGTCTAAAGGACCTAAGCCAACATTTACCGAGCCAGAATAGCCAGAACTTGAAGTTGAAATGCAAAAGGATAACAATGAAATTCATTCAAAAGGCAAAGAACCTATTTTAGAAAAATATGTTAGGAGACATCATTCAATAGATCAGATCATTGGAGACAAATTTGAAGGAACCATGACAAGAAATAAGTTGAAAGGTACTTATTTACTTGCTGATTTTGAACCTAGAAATATAAAAGATGCTTTAAAAAATGATAGCTAGATTGAGGCTATGAATGAAGAAATAGAGAAAATCGAGAAAAACAAGACATGGACTCTTGTACCCAAGCCTAAAAATAAAAATGTGATTGGAACTAAATGGGTATTCAGAAACAAGTTGACTGAAGATGGTAAGGTATTAAGAAACAAAGCTAGATTAGTATGCAAAGGATATCCTGAAGAAGAAGGAATAGACTATGGAGAAACTTTTTCTCCTGTTGCAAGACTGGAAGGAGTCAGAACCTTATTTGCATATGCTTCTCACAAAGGATTCAAAGTTTATTAGATGGATGTCAAGTCAACATTCCTCAATGGTATACTGGATGAAGAGGTTTACATTGAACAACCTAAAGATTTTGTTGATCCAGATAAAAGAAACATGGTTTGCAAATTACACAAGGCACTATATGGTCTAAAACAAGCCCCTAGAGCATGGTATGAAATATTACATAACTATCTTATTCAAATTGGTTTTCAAAGAACTAATGATAACAGTAGCTTGTATATAAAGGATGGACCAAATGGTAAAATTGTCTTGGCAGAAATATTTGTAGATACAGTTTTCACAGGAAATTATGATCTTTGCAAAGAATTTTTAGAACAAATAAACAAGGAATTTGAAATGTCTATGTTTGATGAGATAAAATTCTTTGTTGGTCTTCAAATTCAACAGAATAAAAATGGTATCTACATCACTCAATCAAAATTTATCAAGGAGATATTGAAAATTTTTGGTATGGAAGATTGTAAACCCATTGGAACTGCTATGTGTACTGGATTAAAACTTACCAAAGAAGATGAATCAAAAGAAGTAGATCAAACCTTGTATAGATCTATGATTGGAAAGTTGTAGTATGTAGTTCATACTAGGCCAGATATTACCCTTGCAGTTGGGATTGTAGCGAGATTTTCAGCAAAACCAAGAAAAAATCACATGATGGAAATCAAAAGAATAATGAGATATTTGAAAGGAACTAAAGATTATGGTTTATGGTACAAATTTGGAGGTAATATAGATTTAAAAGTGTTTACTAATGCTAATTGGAAAAGAAACCTTGATGATAGAAAAAGTACAAGTGGAGGAGCATTCTTTCTAGGAAAAAGGTTGGTTTTGTGGACAAACAAAACGCAGAATTGTACATCCCAATCTACAACAAAGGCAGAGTATGTTGTTGTAGTAGTAAACCGTTCTAATATTGTTTGGTTTAAAAAGTTGTTGGAAGGCATGAAGGTGGAAATCAAAGAACTAGTTGTTATGTTCTATGATAACACAAGTGCAATCAACATATCTAAGAATCCAATAATGCATTCCAAAACCAAGCACATTGCAATAAAATATCATTTTGTTAGAGAATTGGTGCAAGATAAGGAGATCAGATTGGAATATGTCCATACAAAGGACCAAATTGCCGACATATTCACAAAGCCATTATCTAAGGATGCATTCTTGTATTTAAGAGGTAAGTTAGGGGTCACTCCCCTATCCGAAGTTCACTAAAATGAAGTTTTAGTGATGCATCAACGCATACCAAGTTGAAGATCTATTAGTTGATGCAGCATAGACAGGAAAAATTGCATATGAATCAATACTAAAGGCACATTAGAATTCATTTGAGTTATGTTGTCTTTGGCATGTGTTGTCAAAGAGGGAGAGTTTTACTGTTATATCTTTCTAAAATTTCTTTGAAAGAAGGATTTGCTAAGTAATTCCTTCACAGAGGGAGATTACTAAAAGAGGGAGTTTGCTAAAGAAAAGACTTGCTAGACTTGTTTTCAAATTTCATTCTGCTATGACATGTTGTGTTGCCATCAATGCCAAAGAGGGGATTGTTGGATACAATTGTTAATTGAATGTTGCCTTTGATGTTACACAAATGTCATATCAGTCATCAATTAAGCTTCTACCAAGCTCATAAGGCTAGTAAAAGAAAGTTAGCTTCTACCAAGCTCACTCGGTCAGCAAAGAAAAGTTAGCTTCTACCGAGTTCACTGAGTCAGCAAACGAAAGCTAGTGTCTACCGAGCTCACTCGGTCATCGAAGGAAATATGGCGAGAAGTTAATGTCCACCGAGTTGACTAGGACAGCAAAGGAAAGTTAGTGCTCACCGAGTTCACTCGGTCTCCAAAGGACTTTTGCAAGATTTTGCAGTGTTTACCAAGCTTCACTTGGTTAACACTATAAAACATTTTGAACTAGTGTTTACCGAGCTTCACTTGGTTAACACTAGACTACCGAGCTAAGTTGGCCAGTGAAGGATTTTACTATTTTGATTGTTTCATGGAATTAATGTAGCCGACTAATGTTTTTTTTTGGTTATTGTAACTTATATTTGAGCCAACTTGATAAATCTGAAAGGTATATATATATATATATATATATATATATATATATATATATATATATATATATATATATATATATATATATATATATATATATATATTCATGTTTTGGAATAGTGTGTTTGTGTATGAAGAAAGTGAATGGAAGAGTGAATTCTGATGAAGGATTAGATATCCTGGATATGCTACAAAGTCATATTTGATTAGTAGGGATTTAGAAAAGTAGAATATGGATTTGTAATCAGCAAAAGATAAGTTGCATATCATTCAGGTCATTTCATTGTTGCTTTCTTATCATTGTAACAGTGAATTTAGAATCTCTTTACAAAGTTGGTTTAATAGCCATTTTGTAAGTCCTCTAACAAGGTGACAATTCTGTTGAATTTTTCTAAAGACCTCTAACTAGGCCACTCCTAATAGGGTGATTAAATCCTCTAACAAGGTCACACCTAATAGTGTGTTTTGTAACCTTTAACAGGGTTGGCTCCTAACAGGGCTCACTTCAGAAGAGTGAAAATTGGTGACTAGTTACTTGGTGGTTTTTCTCATATTGGGTTTCCATGTTAAATCTAGTGTCTCTTGTGTTCATTTAGTTAATCTTTGCATGCATATTAATAACTTTGAATGCTAGATGAACAGTAACTAGTTAACTTACCGAGTTAAAGTATTTCTGCACTATTTATCGAGTATTAGCAGTAAATAAGTATTTTAGACATCTTGGGGATTTTTGCACTTGTTTTGAAGTAACTGATTCACCCCTCCCCTCTTAGTTACTTCATCTATATTTCCAACAATTCTTCCATTCAAGGTTGGCTTGAGCTATGAACAAGAAATACATGCTAAAATTGGCTCTAGGTTTTTCACCTAGAAATATATTCACTATGTATTCTTGAACTCCAAAAATGTCAATGATAATTTAATCCCACTTTACCTTTTCAGACTCCCAGACACTCACCTCAAGATCTAATGAAATAATTAACTTCTCTTCTTTAGAATTGGTATTGGTGAAATGGGAGAAATAACAATCCCTTGAGAATTCACCACATTTAACCATTCTTCATAAGAATTAATGACCGACCTACATTTTTTACCTATTCAATGAAGTCAATGTTGATTGGAGAAGTAACATTTATTACAAAAAATTTAGTCACACGATTTTTTGTGTCTAGATGTTGAAGTTCATGAATGTATTCTATCATTTTGTGTAGGGAATTCTTGAGCTCTTGCTTATGTCTTTGGTCTTTCCATTTTCAATGAGAGATCCTAGAATTGCAAGTAGTCTATATCTTCATTTTTGGAGCTCTAGAGGCATGGTCAAGGATGCTCTTCTCTATTATCTAATCCTAAGGGTGTACATATACACCCAATATATAGTCTTTTCATCAATATCTAGCACAGTCTTAACTTTTGGCTTCTTGAATTTAGGATTTTTACTAAGGAACTTGCTCACCACATCCTCAACTAGGAGAGTTGTATGAACCAAAATACCAATTAGGAACCAAGGAACTATCCTTTTGAGGAGGATTTTGAAAAGTAGAAGATGTGCTAACAGCCATTGAACTCAAGGTATTTTTCCCTTCAACCTCTTTCTTACTTCCTTGGTCCATTTTGTTACTCAAGCTCTCAACCAAAAAGTTTTATTTTAGATCTTTCTCGATAGGGATTATAAAAGTTTCCTCGATAGAGCTCATTCAGTACACCTCTTCCTACTATGTCAACAAGTCCACTTGACTAAGGGAGGGATCTAAACTAACCTTTGAATAGATAGTTCAAGTTTAATGTTCTACTTTGGCAAACCTATAGTGTAAGAGGGAATAATTTCATTAGTGTCACAACTATAACGAGTTAAACTAGGGATAGATGATGTGTCTTAAACATCAAGGAATCTCCATGAGAGAAATTTTTTTCTTACGATCCATTGTTTAGTTCTAGTCGTTACATGGAAAGTTTTGTCTTGAAAATTATTCTTCTCTAGTTTTAACCAATCAACATCAAGAAGGGGGTATGCTTCAATCTACTAAACATACATTGAATCAACTACCTCCTCATTCACATCCTCAAAAACTCCTAAGATGTTGAGTTGAAGATGGAAACCTCTTATTTTCTTCAAGCTAAGCCTTTTCTGCAATCTACCCAATAATCTTCAATTTGAGAAACATGGGAGAAATACAAATGCATCACAAAATACTTTGATGTAAAATCCTAGCCATCGAAGTTGGAGTGAGGAATATAGGATGAGAGGTTCATAGTTTTAATCTCCAGCTTTAGGCTTAGGGCATCTTCAAAAGACTTGCATCTATAATGTCCAACTTATGTTAGGAAGGTATAACCAGAGCCTTTCCCATCTTTTTGATTTTTTTTGACTTTTTCCAATTGCCTACATACTTCAATTAACAAATAACCATCAAGTAAATGTTAAGGTAGTCTTAAAGGTTTTGCTTCATATCCTCCAATCCTCAAGTAAGTAAATTTTTTAAATGGAATGAAGAAGTTTGAACACTAGTTAGGCCAAAAAGGTATCTTCAAATCTCTCAAAACCTTCAAGATTTAAATCCTTCTATAATAAGGGGTAGTATTCATAGATGGGCATGTCCTAGTCCCACACCTAATTAGGGAAATAATATGTATCTATCACATAGTCTATCACATAGTCTGAGCTTAGAGGGAAATAAGTTTATTTCCATATAGTTTTGTGGTGGGAACTAAACCCCTAATATTTAGTGTTTTCCAACACCTAAAAAATTATCTATAAAAATTAGGAAAATAAATAAATTCTTATTGTAAATAATTATTAAAATTTATAATCCTAAACTTCATCCATTTCTATACATTTCATTAGTTTACTTTATTTCCAAATTTAAAATAATAATACCAATTTTATGTCATTGAAGGTGAATAGTTATACTTTTTTTTAGCCTTTTCCTTTACAAAAGGGTGACATGGGTTTGTGCTTATATATATACACACACACACACATACACACACACACACACACACACACACACACACACACAAACACACACACGCACGCACGCGCACACACACACACACACACATAAATACATAATAAATTTAACTAAAAATAATAGAGAGGGTCAAAAAATTAAAATTCCATACCTATTTCAAAGTTTGATGAGTCAGATCTCTATCCTCTTCCCACTTTCAATCAAAACTTTAGACTCCACTACAAAAAAAGATATGTGGGGTCGAATGTTCAGCATTTAAAAACTCCACCTAATTTTTTTAAAGCTTTGATTAAAAATTTATAGGAAAGTTTCAATTGAAACTAATAAATTGTAGGTAGAGTTTTACAACCCTGCCCATGGTTTAATGTTTTGATCAAAACTTTAAATAAACATTGATTTCTATTGAAACTTTCTCTAGTATTAGTTTCGATAGTGTTGAAAACAAGATTGTTTGAAGTATGGAACCTATCTAAAAAAATCATTATTTTGTCAATGATGTCAAACCTACTACTTCCTAGTGGGACAATTGCTTTTTGGTAAAAATGTTATCATTTGTTTGATTGATGAAGAGCATTTGAAAAGGAAGGATAAAAAGAGTACCTAGAGGAAGGTTGAGTTATATGGTGTATAAAAGGAGCACTAAGAACAAGTAAGACATGGATGATATCATGTATTGTTTATCTACTTAAAGTTGAAGTTTATGGATACACTAGTTAGTCTAGAAGAACAAGCAATACAAATTGTGTCTGCTAAGCTTAATCAAGCGATTAGTTTGAGATGAGAAATATTAGTTCAAATTGACCAAAAAATCAATTAGTGCCAAGGAAAGTGAAGGAATAGTATGTGTCAAGTGACAACAAAAGATAGTATGTGTTAAGTAAATTTAATGGATGTCGAGCAACCCAAAGTGCTAAGCATTAGAACCTAATTATTTATGAGTGACAACCGTAAGAGTTTGATTGAAGATTCAATGAATCTCAACTAGAAAATTTGATTTCTTAGATTGTTTGAAGTGTGTGGAAGATAAGCTTGATGAGCTAGAGGCACAAAATTTAAGATAAACCATTTTCACGCAAATTCAAAGAGGATTGTAGAAGAAGTTTCAAGAGGGAACAAAAAGAAAAAGAGGGAGGATTCAATGAATCTGACCTAATCCTAAAATAGATGATTGTGATCGAGCAAAAAAATACCTAAATTATCTTAATAAGGGGATACAAGGCCAAAAAAAATAGTTGACATGTGCAAGATCCTAAAGAAGATAAGAAGTCTAGGGTGTTGTTTCATATGGTGGCCAAATAGAAGATTCTACCATTGGCATACAAACAAAGAAGTCTTAAGAGGATGAATGTTTGAAGGGTGAACAAGCTATTAGGGATGGAGTGTATGAATGCAAGGAAGAATGGAGGATTGAATCAGAGATCTATAATCTACAAGTGAGTTGTGATTCCACTAATTTGTTATAAGATCAAATCCTACTATTACTTTCTAACCATTGTATCGATTTAGGGTAAATACTTTGGATTTTGGTTGACCTAATAGTCATTTGTAAATCCTTTAACTGGGTGACATTCTAATGGAATGTTCTAAAGTCCTCTAACAAGGCTCACTCCTAATAGGGTGATTGAAATTTTCTAACTAGGTCACATTTAATAGTGTGTATTGTAACCTTTATTAGGGTTGACATTTCACAGGGCATCAATTCATAAGAGTGAGAATTAGTGGCATGTTACTCATTGTTTTTTCCAAATTAGGTTTCCATGTAAAATCCTTGTGTCAAAATGTTTATATACATATATATAAAACTTGATAAATATTTTATATTTAAAATTTAATGTTGATCAGTTCAATCATTAAAATATTTTCAAAAAGATCCAAACTTTTAATAAAATAACAACTATCAAAATTGCCACATCCAAAGTGGTCTATTGGCTAGTCCCTCATAGCACATGTGTTAATATTAAAAATTATAATCATTATGCATAGAATAATAAATTTATTGCAAATCATAAAATATGGTTGAAAAAGTATCTAATAATGAAATAATTTTCTTCTTCTTTAAATATAAGAATAATAAATTTTTATTTTAAAAATAAATAGTGGCGGTTAAAGTACTTTTATATAATTATATTATATATAGATCGATATATTTGGCAAAAAATTATATTTATATTAATAATAATTGGTTCAAAATAGCTCTTGAAGAAAAGAACTAGAAAAGAAAAACTATGATCATTGCCTAATACAAAAAGGATGTAGAAGAAGAAATACTACATCAAGAGAGAGAATATATCAATACTAATGAATGTTGTCCTTATGATTACAAAATTGAGAATATTGTGATTACAAGGAGGCCAAAACTCATATGGATACAACTCATTGTTTGGTGTCGAAACAAAACCAAGAGCTAAGCCAAAAACTATCATAACAGTTTCCATCATTGATCTTCATTCAAAACTCCTTGATTAAGATCATGATATTAGAAAGCCATATGATGCAAGTGCAATCCAAGAAACTGAACTACATACAATATCTCAAAACAACATGTAAGATTCATAAAAGTAAAAACATGTAAAATCATAGAGAAGCCTTGATTTATGATCAAATAATATATGAGGATTATAAACATATTCTTTTGTCATAATGGGTAAAAGTACAAAGTTGTGTCACCTTTCAAGTTGACTTATCATAATGAATTAATGTGAGTATTTCTATCTAAAACTCAATTTTATTCAAACATATGATCGTGATAAATTTAATCTAGCTAAGCTATATATGGTCTCACACATTTCCAGCTGGAAATATCTATTAAATGCATGTTTTATACTAGTTGGTATCCAATTACTAAAGAAATACAATTATTTTAGAAAACTGATGTTTCAACAACTCTTACTATTTGTTATGATATTTTTTTAATAACATATAAACACCATTTTATGGAGCTCAATGTCAAGAATATTCACATATAAAGTTCATAGTGTTTTAATTAGATATTGTATTTTGTAATTAAAAAATTTTGCAAGTACATATTTTAAAACTTGGGAAGATATCAATTTCGAGAAAGAAAAAAAAATTAAATCAAATAAAAAAATTAAAAGTTATATGGCATTCTAGAAGAGAGAGTCCTCTTTTAGAATCTATACGTTTTCTTTTGGTTGGAATAGAATTGTTTTGAAAAATGTGGTGGGAGATGAAAACTATTGATTTGAATAAGTTGAAGTTTGAATTGTTATAAAAGAGAAAATATAGGTCTAAATCCAATTTTTACTTTTGATTTTTCTAGGTACATATTTTATCTATAATATAATATAAGATCAAAGGGAAATAAGTTTATTTCCATGTAGTTTTGTGGTGGGAACTAGACCCCTGATTTTTAGCATTTTTCATCAACTAAAAAGTCATCATTATAAAATAGTAAAATATATCATTTTTTATTCCAAATAATTATAAAAAATTATAATGCTAAACTTCATCCATTTCTACAAATATTATTAGTTTACTTCATTTTCAAATTCTAAATAATAATTGTTGGAAATATTCAAGATATGATAGGTTACTAAGAGGGGAGGGGTGAATCAATAACTTCAAAACTTTAAAACAATTTAGTACTTTTACCATATATACTATTCACCATTCATTCATCTAATCTACTTCATATGTAAGAGATCAAACATTCATAACACATGTACACAGTGATTTGGTAACCTAGAAACCTTCCAAATAGAAAGTAAAACTAGGGTGGGGATGATACCCACAAAACTTCAATATTGTAGTATAAAGTTGGCTTGTTAAGACTTACATTGACCACTTCTAGTGATCTGCCCTATTAGGAGCACAAAGGACTGCTAGGTCCACCTTGTTAGAGGATTTACAAACATACACTAAAGTATGCATTCTGTTTGGAGATTTATACAAAGATTGTTAAGTCTACATTGTTAAAGGATTTACAAAAATGATTCTCTTGTTAGGATGAAACAATGGATGTACTTACAAACTTGATTATTGATTAGATCCTTGAAGTATAGATCACCTCTTGTGACTAATAAATCTTTACTATTCCTTGTTGACCTTGTTGAGTATTCTGCACTGCTACTGATTCACATTTACACTTCTCAAAACATTACATGTCTATCTAGATACTCTCATTATATCTTGTGAACGATATAATACATTACATATATACCATTCTAATAATTACAATTGCAAGGTCGGCCAAAACAAAAGTGAACAAAATATTACTAAATTAGCCAAACAGTAGAAAAATCGGATTCTTCAAGCTGACTTGGTGACCTTCTGATGCTCAACATCTACTGCATTACTCAACATCATCATGCACTCAATAGAAGTAGAAGCTCAATCCATACTAACCACACAACTTAGCTTGGAACTCGGTAACCATTGGAGACTCGGTAGATATAGTGTCACTCGGTAAGAATTGAATCCTTTATTTACCTTGATTTCACTCTGTAAACACTACACTTCCATCACTTAGTAAAAACTAAATCCTTTGTTTACCTTGATTTCACTTGGTAAACACTTCACTTCCATCACTTGTTAAACACTAACTTTCATCATACAAATTGATGACTCGGTAGACACTATGAAGCTCAATGAACATTGTAGACTCGATAGATACTACAAGACTACACCTTCACTTAGTAGCTTCAGAAATGTTCAGTGTGAACTGCTTAAGTGATGAACCTACAAGGTAACCACTAAATGCTTGATATACATCATAGACTAAGTGAGGAGCTTGGTAAACATTCATAGTTAAATAAGTGTTGTTACTAATGACAAATACAATATAATACCAACAATCTCCCCCTTTGGTATTAGTTAAAAAACACTTATAAGCCAAAACATATGTACATAACCTGATCCACTGAATTTTGGTTTTTTAAAATTGATCTTTGTAGAACTGTTGCATATACATTTCTATATATCTTCTTGATGAATTATAATGTATAGACAAAGATACTTATGTACACATGCTAACTCTTTTGAGTGCTAACTCCCCCTTTCACTTATACTGATAACTCTCCCCATTTATTAAGCTGAATCTCTCCCTTTTTTTGACAATAATGCCAAAGGAATATATATATATGGTTACACCAAAGTGAGATAGAAAATCTTGATGTACCTTAAGGATGGTGGTAAAATTACTATCCCAAGTCTGTTGCAAACTTTGATAGGTGGAGAGAGCAATTTGAACTTCTGCTGATAATTGAATCATGTGATCAGCCATTGAGAAGTTCTGATCTTAGATCAATGTTTTGCAATGAGCAATATGTTTCTACGTTGTATCCATGATAGGAAGGATCATGTTTTGGATTTCTATTAGTGTAGACCAGATCCTTGCTTCCTCTCTCAATATTTCTTCCTGCACATCTGCTAGATATCTTATTTTGGTGTGATGAGAGATTGTGAAGGAGGAGTCCAACTTTAGGTTAGATGCACTTGATTGCATATCAATGTCAATCTTATTTAGCTTATCCTTTATTTCTTCAATAAAATCTAAAACATCACAAAGTTTGGCAAAAAGTGATGTTGCATTATTAAAAGAATTTTCAAGATTGCACAAAAGTGTGGACATTTCAACTTGCTTGATTGCTATCTATTTAGCAATATGCTCTAGCACCTTGTTATTAAATTTCCTTTTAGCCTTTTCAATCAATTGCTCTTGTCCAAGAGGATCTTCATTAAATTTCTTTACTGCCTCTTCTAACTGAATCAAAATGTGTTGAGTGGAATCTACTTCAACACCTATAGCTTGTGTAATTATATCCTTTGCATTCTCAATTATTCTATACTCCTTATCCCTTTCAAACCTTAACTACTTCTGCATAGCATTCATCTCTATGAGTTGACTAGCTAACCTCGTCTCTTCAATGGTAGCATTGTCATAGTAAATCTTTGGAATTAGTATCTTTGTATCTAAGTCAATGTCTTCTTCAATTTCCTTTCCAATGATTAGAATTTTTAATGGATGCTTTTGTTTGACTTCTGAGATGTCTAGTTTGACCTTAGGAATAGACACAATAATGGAGATAGAAGGGCTAGCAGTAAAAACTAGGATAGGACTCAAGGATTGAATGCCAATAGAAGTACTAACCAGATCAAAAATAGAAACACTTTCCAAAAATGATGACACACTCAATAGAGTCCCATAACAATATCTGAACTAATTGGAGTTGAAGTGGATACATATAATGCTAATGAGAAAAAAATTGTAGAACTTACTAGAATTGATGAAAACAAAATTGTAGAACTTACTGGTACACTCACTGATGATGAAGGAGTTGAGGAGGCTGACTCGATAACTAAAGAGATGACAGAGAGCTCAGTAGATGAATTGTTTGGCATATCTACTTTAGATACCTGGAGCTAGGAGTTGGCTAGTGAAAATTGAGCTATTGTAGTGACTGTTGTGCTCAAAATTTCACTTGCAGAAGCTATCTCCATAGTAGATGTAATTTTCTTTGGTGGAGAGTGAGGAAGAGATGCTATAACTTCTGCTACAATTTTTACTGGATCTTCTTCATCTTTTTCTTCCTCAAGTGCTTCTTCCTCCTTTCCTTCTTCCTCTTTTTCTTCCATTAGTACATGTAGCTCTCCTAGTGTGACTATGATAGATGGAGTGTTATCAAAATCATCATTGTCACTACTATCATCATCCGTGATTTCAACAAGATCAACTGATGGTTTCCTAAGATGATACGCATCACTCCAAACATCTGTAGCATTTTTGACAACTGATTTAATGTCTTTTAATAATATAAGACATGTATTAAATCTCTTATTCATTCTTCCTTCATGATATTTTATTGCCTTTTTGACTTTTTCCTTTGTCAAACTAGGTACTAATTCCTTTAGTTTTTGCTCAAATATATCTTTGACAATTTGTACTATGTTCTCCCATCTAACTTTTATTTTGTCAAGAAGTATTACAAGAATTTTTGATGCAAATTGATTAGGAGAGAATTTCCACGTTCCTAGTTTTTCCATCACCAAGTCTTCAATCTCCTTTTGTTCTGTAGGAATCCGAGTTTCATATTTGAGATCTTTAAAATTTCTGATACCTACTCCAACCTTTAACTATTTAAGCCTTTCCTCAAATGTGAGCGGAGCCCTGAAAAGTATAGTTTCCTACTTGCCTTGTCTAGTTCTTCTAGAGAATACTGTAGTTGGCTACTTCTTAGGTTTTGTGATAAACAGCTTTCCTTTCTTCTTTGGTGGTTCCTCTTCTTTTTTAGATTCATGTTCTTCACCTTCTTCTTCTTCTTCTTCTTCATCATCATCATCATCATCATCATCATCATCCTCTCCTTTTCCTTCAGTAAGCATAAGAGGGCCAGTTGTAGTTTTCAATTTTGCTATCTTCCTCTTGCCTTTACTTATAGCCTAAGGTAGCTTGATTTAAAGCTCAATTCTAGCCTTTTCTTCATCATATGTTCCAAAAATTGATTTCTTTAGATCTATTGGCTCATTCACTAGTGCTTCAATAATGTCCCTGGCTTTGTCAATGTTAAAATCATAAGGAAGAGGTTTCACCCATTCAACTCACGGCCTAACTGCCTGAATATATACTCTATCACAATCAACCATGAAGCATACATCATCTTTGTAATCTTCAACTAGTTTTGGTGGAATTTAGAACGTATTATTCATTCTTTCCTTGAAATCTTCAAAATAATTATCCATAACCTTTTCTAAGCTTTGACCCATGTCAGCAATAAACTCATTAATCTGATATAGAATTGGAATATCTTATCTCCACACAACAGCTCCTTTGGATGGAAAGAATTTTTGAACATAGAAGAAAAGACATGTCAACAGAGAACCAAATTTGCAAGGGTTGTTCTTTGAAGTCCTAATGTTGTCCATATTCTTGTTGAGTTGTATTAACAATAATTCTAATAGATCAAATTCTAGATTTTTCTTTACAACCTTGAATGCCAAATCCATGGCCTCACAATGCACACTATTCAAATGACTGAAGCTATAAATTTTGTGGGCAATGATGTGAATGAAAAACCTTAATTCAGCATCAGATACAATGCTAACCTTCAAACCTCTATCATCCCACTCAGCTAGGTTTTTCTTCTGTAACTCCTCTCGACCTAAGGTTTTGGTAGTTTTGGCTTTGCTAAGTATGGGGAGACTAGTAATCTTATGAATCATCTTCTTGGTGATTAACATTGGCTGCTCTAACCATAGTTTCCCATTGTGAACACAACTAAGTATGTACCTGATCCACTTAATTTAGAAACTTCTTGGCATATGTGAGATATGGGTTAACCCTTTGGTCTCTAGATGCTTATGCTTGAGTTTCGAAGAGCCATCATTACTCATTTCTCCTAGGGAATTGTCCATTTCTAGGTTTCCAATCTCTTGAACAGAACATCTGAAATGAGTACGAATATTGTTGATAAGAAGTACCTTTGGTGGAGTTTAAGATTGAGCTCCATTAGGGTCAAGTGACTCTGCAATGGCTGAATTTTTTTTGAAGTTAGGCGCTTTCCATTCTAAAACCTTTACCAACATCTCTAAACTCTTCTTTGCCTTGTTGCTACTGCTACTCCTAGATGCCATAACTGCTCGGTAGGTGAGAAAAAAAATTAGAACAAATTCTTTGCTAGAAAATTGCTTGGAATCACTTGGAATTGCTTGAGTGCACCTGGAAATCTCTTAGCTCTGAAATCGTGATGAAGAATGAAATCAAATTTTGCCTTTTTGACAATTTTTTTGTCATTAATGCTTGATACAAAGGTAGCTAAGATGACATAGTGCTTGATAGGTTGTCATTCATTCACTTGCTCGGTAGAAGCTTGCAACTCGATGATTGAAAAAAACTTTAGTTACTCTTGACCTAGCTCAGTTGAGTTTGAGACTGAATTTGCTCAGTATGACCCGATTTCTTATGACCCTTTGTATCTGAAATACTGATAGGATCATTTTTCTTTTTTTCTTTTATTTTGGAACTACTTGAGATATCACTAGAAGATACAATTCCATATCCTCTTTTATGAATCTAATTGGAAATGGTGGATTCACCCACTTCTTGAGTGACGTGGACATCATTCAAACTATACTGCTCAATAGATTTAGTAATCCACTATTGCCGCATTTGCTTCCAAATTTTATCATCTTTAGCTTTATTTTCATCTTCAAATCTTCCTATGTTCATGCAATTTTTAGCTATATGACCGAGTTCTGTGCATGTATAACATCTTACAGTAGTGTCCTTCTTCCTTAGGTGATGTCTTGCACAGTTTATACCAATATGTCCATATTCTCGAAAATAATGACATCTACACCAGGTATTGTAGTCCCATCCAAATATTGCTTTAACAAGTTGTTTAGCTAGATTGAATGATTTGGATCTATATTGAAATGCCTTGTGAGCATGTTTCTTGCATTTGTGACAATTTCCTTCAAATTTTGGTTTCTCCTTACATTCATTAGCTTAATGACCATGCTGACTACAATTGTAGCATTTACCATTGAATTTACCTTTTCTATTGCTCCAACATTTGTTTGATGTGTGACCTAACTTACAACACTGATTGCAAGTAGGTCTTTGATTCCTTTGGACACCTTGTTTGGAGGTTTCACCTTCTTCCTTATAACCAAGACCAGCTTTACCTTTTTGTCTAGGAAGATTCTACTCACTTTGTTGATTTAATTGAGTCATGTCTACTTGATATTTCATCATTCTTTCATTGACTTTCTTTTCAGTGATTATGTAATTTTCCAAACTCTCATTGATTTGTCTTTCAGATCTTAAGCCACTTTGTAAGATTTCATTGATTTGTCTTTTAGTGATTAAATCGTTCCTCAAGATTTCATTTTCATATCTCAAATTCATAATTTCTTGATTTGCATTAGATAGTTTATCGATAAGATCTTCATGCTAATTGGATTGATTATTTCTTGCCTCCAAGTCTTCATTTTCCTTGTTTCTCTTTTCCAAAACTTCACATAGCCTTATTGATTGGATTTCTTGATCTCTTTTAAGCTTTCTTACTTCTTCCTATAGGAAGCCATTCTTTGCTAGGAGTTCCTTGATTACCTCATTAGCTTCATCTAAACTACTTGATGGTAAAAGGTCTTCAATCTTTTCTTCAACATATTGATGGTCATTCATTTGTCTTGCAAGTTCCTTCCTTCTTTTTAGGGATTGGGAAAGATGCTCCTTTGCTTCTTTGAGTTGAGCCATAGCCATTTTTAGATCTAGCTTTTCATTTTCAATAGCTTTATCAAGTCTGAATATCTCCATTGTCCTTGATCTTTGCTCAAGCTATCAAATTTTATCCTAAGAACCACAAAAGCTCTGATACCAATTGTTGGAAATATTCAATATATGATAGGTTATTGAGAGGGGAGGGGTGAATCAGTAACTTCAAAACTTTAAAACAAGTCAACACTTTCACCATATATATTATTCACCATTCATTCATCTAATCTACTGCATATGTAAGAGATCAAACATTCATAACACATGTACATAGTGATTTGGTAACCTAGAAACCTTCCAAATAGAAACTAAAATTGGGGTGGGGATGATACCCACAAAACTTCAATACTGTAGTATAAATTTGGCCAGTCAAGGCTTACATTGACCACTTCTGGTGATTTGCCCTGTTAGGAGCACAAAGGACTGCTAGGTCCACCTTGTTAGAGGATTTACAAACATACACTGAAGTATGCACTATGTTAGGAGATTTATACAAATACTGTTAAGTCTACCTTGTTAAAGGATTTATAAAACTGATTCTCCTGTTAGGATGAAACAATGGATCTACTGAAAAACTTGATTTTTTATTAGATCCTTGAAGTATAGATCACCTCTTGTGACTGATAAATCTTTACTATTCCTTGTTGACCTTGCTAAGTATTTTGCACTATTGCTGATTCGCATTTACACTACTCAAAAAAATACATGTCTATCTTGATACTCTCATTATATCTTGCGAATGATATAATACATTACATATATACCATTCCAATAATTACAATTGCAAAGTTGGGCAAAACACAAGTGAAAAAAATATTACTGAGTCAACCAAATAATAAAAAACTTGGGTTCTTCAAGCTGACTTGGTGACCTTTTGATACTCGACATCTACCACACTACTCGGCATCGTCATGCACTCAGTAGAAGTACAAGCTTGGTCCATACTAACCACACAAAGTAGCTTGGAACTTGGTAACCATTGGAGACTCGATAGATATAGTGTCACTTGGTAAGAATTGAATCCTTCATTTACCTTGATTTTGCTCGGTAAACACTACACTTCCATCACTCGGGAAAAACTAAATCCTTCATTTAACTTGATTTCACTTAGTAAACACTTCACTTCCATCACTCAGTAAATACTAATGTCCACGATACAAACTAATGACTCTGTAGACACTATGAAGCTAGGTGAACACTGTAGACTCGGTAGATATTGTTGGACTACACCTTCACTTGGTAGCTTCAGAAATGCTCGGTGTGAACTGCTTAAGTGATGAACCTACAAGGTAACCACTGAATGCTTGGTATACATTGTAGACTGAGTTATGAGCTTGGTAAACATTCATAGTTGAATAAGTTTTGTTACTAATAAAAAATACAATATAATGCCAACAATAATATCATTTTGATGTAATTGAAGGTGAACAATTATACTTTTGTTAGCCTTTTCCTTTGTAAAAGGGTGACACAGGTTTTTTCTTTTATCCTAACATTAAGCAAGTTAGGGAAATCAAGGAGGTTAAGAGGGGAAATTAAATAGCTAAAATAAACCCCATCAGTACCCAAATTTTCTAGACAATCAACTAAAAGATTGCCTTCTCTATAAGTATGCATGATATAACATTCAAAGATTGAATCAAGAAGAGACCATACTTGATGCAATATATATTGCATGGATCAATTATATTTTTGTGACATTTAGTACATGCATTAATAATAATGGATGAATCTCCTTTAACATGTAACATAGATATAGAGAGTGATTTTGTAAGTTCCAAACCAAAAAGAAAGGCCAAGGCCTTAGATTTTTTATTAGTACATGGAGGGAGAGGAGATGATTTTGCTGAAATCACATGACCTTTAAAATCTCTAATGACTATGCCATAGTCAAAGTCTCCTAGATTTCCTCTAGAGGCCGCAACAAAATTGAGTTTGAAATAACCCTCACATGGAGGAATCCAATTGGTTTGTGCTAAGATAAGAGGAATTTTGTATAGACACAATGGAGCAGGAAGAAAAGGAAAAAGTAAATTCTTCCATCGTTGAATAACGTAGCCATCCCAAGAATAAAAAATATGTTTACCCTTATATTTACTTACTGAAGTATTATAAAGCTCAAAAATTGATCTCTCTAATCTTTCCAAAAATTTAGGGATTGGAAATGATGTTCGTCTAACATTTCTCTTGTTTCTTTCCCACCAAATTATCCATACTACAGATGCAGGGATGCACTTCCAAAGACATGAAAACATTGATTCAGAAAATAACATTGGCCATATTTGGAATAAATCCCATAGAGAATTCAATAATGACAATGGAAATTAAGCTTATTTAGAACAAAATGCCAACAATCTTGGGCAAAAGGGTAGTTTAAGAGGAGGTGATTTGTTGTTTCTATAAGTTGTAGCTAGAGAGCATAGTTAAGGGGAACATAAATGTTCAATCTATAAAGTTGATCACTAGTTAAAATTAGGTTCTTTAATGTAAGCCATGCAATGCATCCTATTTTTGACAAAAGTGAGCTATTCCAGTGGAATTTAAAAGCATGATATGTGGTCTAATTAAACTAGTTTTGTTGGAAAGCTAAGTATCCTTGTTTAACAAAGTATATTACCATCTTTAGGTAGAACCCAAAAGAGTAAATCTAGTTGATTAGGTCCATAAAAACATTTCTTTTTAGCTAATACTTGTTTGAAAGAAGTAGCCTAATTGTGCGATATAGGAAGAACTAAGGGGTCTTGCCAAATGACTAGCCTTGTGAATCTATATATAGTTGAGACATAATTACAAAAGATGTTTCCCAAGATTGAATCACTACGTTTGAGAAATCCTTTAAAGAATGAATAGTGGTAAGGGGGGTGGGGAACCCATTCCATGAATCAAACAAAAAATTGACACTATCCCCATTGTTCACTTTCCATGATATGAATGAGGCAATAACTTCTCGAGAAGCCATCATGAAATCCGAAATGGCTGAGCCCTTTGGTGGCTCTAGGATAGTAAGAAATCTGGACGGTTCCAATTTATCTAAATATTTATCTTGTAAAAGGAAACTCCATTTGGTAGAGGATTTCATAAATTTTCCAAACATGTTTAGCACCAAAAAGCTCTATTCCTATTAGTAATGTTGAGAAGTATGACACCTCCTATTCTGAAACAAGTTGACGTGACCTGAATAGAAATTAGAGATATTTTCTTCTATCCATTCATATTGTCAGACCAAAGAAAGGTGTGGATTAAAGTTTCAATTTCAGAGATAATACCTTTGAGGGCTTTTAGAATGGAGAAGTAATAATTAGGAATGGTAGAGAGAATTTTTTTGATAAGCAAAATTCTAGCCAAGAGGGATAACCAATGAACCTTCCACACACTAATTCTACTTTTGATATGATCAAACACAAATTTCCAATAAGAGGGTTTTTCTAATCCCATCAAAAAGGGAACACCAAGATAAGTAGAAGGAAAATGATCAAGGGGAAAACCAATAAGATGGATTATTCTTTGAGTAACCAATTGGGATGTATTAAAAAAATAAACTTTAGATTTAGTTGCATTGATATATTGTCCAAAAACTTGTGTATATAGCTAAATGGATTTCTTTGTACTTTGTGCTTCTTGATATGTAGATGATCCAAAGAGTAAAGTATTGTCAAAAAAAGGGAATGGATTATGGAAAAAGATGTAACCACATTATTAATACCCTTCCACAGCCCTTTTTTATTAAAAGAGTTAATAATTCTATTGAAGGCCTCCTCCATAATGATAAAAAAGAATGGAGAAAGAGGATCACCTTGACGAACTCCTTGGTAAGAGGCAAAGAAACCTTCTAGTGCACCATTAATGAGAATAGAAAAATGTGCACCTGAAATGAAAGCTTTAATCCATTTACACCACCTAGAAGAAAAAAAATTTGATGAGTGACTACAAGAAGAAAAGACCAATTCGGTTTATCGTACACCTTCATCATATCTAACTTTACAACAAAGGCCACAATATTATGTTCTTTGATGGAATGAATGGTCTCAAGGGAAATTATGGCTCCCTCAGTTATTTCTTGACCAGGCACAAAACCCCCTTGTTTTGTCGATATAATATTTGGAATAATAGGTTTAAGGTGCAAATGAATAGCCTTTAAGATAATCTTATAGATGGTGTTACATAAAGAAGTAGGGTGGAAATTAGAAAAGGAATAGGGATCATTAACCTTTGGGCTAAGAGAAAAATTTGTGGTATTGAAGTTCTTCAAAATGGAAATTGGTTTCGTAGATTCTTCAAGCACCTCAAGCAGTTCAAAATAAATAACATCCCAACATTTTTGAAAAAATAGTGCAGTAACCCCATCAAGGCCGGGTGCCTTATCAGGAGGCATGGAAGAAACTACAACATGTATCTCAAAAAGTGTAAATGGGGCCATTAGAATCAAATTTTCTTGTTGAGTAATCAAATATGGAATGAAATACAAGATCTCATCCATAAGGTGAGAAGAGGGGGGATCCTTGCGATGGAGGGGAAAGTAGATAAGACAAGAACCTTACACTCTCATTTGAATACCCTTAGCATCAGAAATCAAATTTCCTAGATGGTCATGAATTGTAAAGATTGTATTGTTATCCTTCTTTTGTTTGGCATATGCATGAAAAAACTAAGTATTTTAATCTTCTTCTTGATGCCACAATTCTCTAGAATTTTGTCTCTAATACTCTTCTTCTCACTTACATAATTCAGACCACTCCTCTTGCAAATTCTTCTATCTTGAATGCATATAAATATTTATACCATTGAGTAAAATATGTTGATTAATCTCAACTAGTTCTTCTTCTACCATCTTTTTCTTGTCAAAAATATTTTTTTAAACACGTTGATTCCAAATCTTGATAAGCCCTTTGACATACTATATTTTCTTGTGAAATTGAAACATTTTGGTTCTTGGCTCTAGTGGAGCATCCTTCCACCATTATTTTAAGAGGCCATCAAAGAGGGGATGATGATACCATACACTTTCAAACTTAAATGATGGTCTAGAAAGACTAGTAAGAGGAGAATCTGATGGAAGAATGGACAATTGAATACGAAAATGTTCAAATTTAAAATATGGTAATATATCCAATTAGATAGTATAATTCACCAATTTCCAACATTGTAAACACAAAAATATATCCAATCTAACTGCAATTTGGTGGAACCCAGCTCTTCTATTAGTCCAAGTGAAATATCCATCTTATGAGAAAACATCAAATATAGCATTATTGTTAATAGAGTCATTAAAGTCTTAGGTAGCTCTAGGAGGGGGAATAATACCTCCATACCTATTCCTCAGATGAAGAATGGCATTAAAGTCGGTGACGATAATAAATTTTGGACCTACTGATTGGTGGATAAGACCTATAAGAGTAAATCACAGACTTTGTTTATCTAATGTAGGGGTAGCACCATAAACACTAATAAAATAGAATGAAAGTTTATAGTGTTAAATGGATAACATTTTCCAATTGCTTCCCTAATGAAGATGTTGAGCCTTGATAGTCTTAGGATTCCACAATACAACAAGGCCCCTAGAAGCACAATTTTTGAAAGTTATTTATTGATAGCTTAGTCTCCCAAAGCAAGATTAGATCACATTGGATAGAATCAAGACACTGCTTGATCCTTTTACATTTGTTAGGGGCATTAATGCCCCTGACATTCCATGAGAGGATCTTCATAGCTGACAAGGAGCACTCTTGGTACTTCATGTCAATTGTTTAGAGGTAGGAAAATTACTGTCCAAAGTTGATTGAATCCCTGCATCAACTTCTTCCCTAACTTTTGAAGCTTTCAATGGCCTGCCCCTAGGCTTTGAAGATTTCTTAGTAATTAGAGATGATGAGAGGGGGATTTGCAGCACAAAAAAATTCTAGGAGAACACAAAACTAACATTAGTAAGAAGTGGATCAACAAAGTGAGACCTAGTTTCACCAGATCAAATAATTACATATATTAATTCACATGTTTTAATATTTTTCTTAAACTTTGTATAAGTGTGTACATACATAAAGACTTATAAAAAAGTAATATTTATATTTACCATCCTGCAATGCTAGTAAAAGAAAGTAGGTACATGGCTTGCCATGGTTGAGAGCTGGGAGACCACCAACTATCACTTTTTTTCTATTTTCAAATATGTTATTTTAAATTTATATTAAATTAGAAAAAGGTAGAGTTATATTAAGATTTTATGCAATAAGAACTGTCATGAGTAAAAAATATAGATTCAAAAATGTTGTATAATTATTTAAAACAAAAGCAAAAATAAAAACTAGGAATAAAATTACGTTGAATTGAAATTAAATCTTCAATTCATAATATTGCTGCTACCATCAACATCATAAATCAAGTTTAGAAAAATAATTCAACTTTGATTATTCAAAGTTTTTGATCTTGAAATCAAGTCTTAATATAGTAACTGGTGTTTAAACTCTCCTAACCAAATATTAAACAATAAAAATTCCAACTAAATCTATAAATCTATAAAATAGAATAATAATCGCAAGCCTAAAAAATAATATTTTGGCCTTTAAAAAAGCCAAAATTTGCCAAATTATATCCTGCCAAAAATTTTAAACAAAGATAGCATTTAGATTCAATTAAAAAGCTCTCTAGACCAAAGAAAACAATATATTTTCATAGTAATAATCAAGCACTAAGCCCACACGATTTACTTGAATACAACCAAAAATCTACATAAGAAAAAAATGTTAGAGTAGATTGCGGCTGGTAGCCCAAATGTTTATTCGTCCAAACTCCATTAAAGAAAAGAAACCTTGAGGTACTTGTAAAAGTAGTCTTATGAAATCCTAATACCAGTACCAACTCATAGAATAACCTGATTCTGAGTTTGCACCTAAACATTTTCAGTAGAGCCATGTTCAGGAGAGCCACATTTAGTCTTAGCCCTAGATTTCATATAGCAATTAGAGTAAAGGATAGTGTCATACTTGTTCTTCCACTGGCACAAGCACTCAACGCATCTAAGACCTTCTAGTCTGATCCACAGAAATGCCACCACACCGTCATGAACAAGAGGAATCATGCCGTGCAGGTGGTTGAATCTCTCCATCTTCACTGTAAACTTCACACTCCAACTGATGAAAAGAAAAATGCCACAACCACTGATGATAATGGAGAAGCCAATGAGGAGCCAAGCGAGCATGTTGATTTTGTCCACAAGCATGGAGTACACAGCAGAGATGAAAGCCAACTTAGTCAAACCAAAGCTGAAGAAGATAATTATGTTGGTTTTGCCGAGAAACAGTATTTTGTCTCCTATGGTAAGAGGTGTACTCAGATGCCACATGAGGACCACAAATAGGGACAGAAAGAAGGACAAACAATAAAAAATGAGAAATGCCCGAAAGGAATCGAATCCAATTAGAAGTGTAGAACCCAACATTTCTTGTGTTTCTCCTTTGGTTACGTCCATTTGGAAACCACTTGGAATAGTGAAGGCTGTCGTAAAAGACATTGTGGCTAACAACACTGCCACTACTAATTCTATGTGGCACCTGTCTTCATATGCTTTGTTCACTAAGTTAATGGCATTCTTGTACTTTTGTGAGCTCACCTTTGGGGACAAATAGAGGAAATGCCTTCTCCTAGGAGGATAATTAGCCAGCACTGCAATTAATTTGTGAGATTCATAGTGATCTGTGTTCTCTCTTGTAATGTCCAGAGCCGTCAAGCCTTCCTCGTTAACAACATCTTTGTTTATGCCTTTTATACACAGGAGTGACTCCACCATCTACATAATGCACAATTAAGTTTAGAAAGCTAAGAGGGTAATAATATTTCAGCTCTTATTACCATTATATTAGAGCATTTAGACTAAATTAACATAATTTACAATTGATCATTTAGAACTTCAAAATTATTATTTAAAGTATAAAATTCAATCTCAATCAACCAACTTTTTTCTGCGTTGGAAAACTAACTTTGACATTCCAAAGTTAATGGTTATGAGTGAAGAATGAGTAAAAACAGGGAGCACAAAGAGTTTTTTGAAGTAAAAGAAAATGACATCATGCAAGTTCCAAAATTTTTTTATGGAAAGTGATATAGTAAGATAGATATTTATAAATATTTATAAAACAAAAATTTTAAGAGAAGAGTGAAACTGCTATTTATGTTGATAATTTGTTGTATATAAGTGATAGATTTAAGATGAAGGATAAGTTTAAAATTGTCAATGTGAATGAATTTATATGAAAGATCTTAGTCTTAAAATATTTTCTTGGAATGAATATTTATTAAAGTAATAGAAAAAAAATGTATTTGTCAAAAAAATGTATGCAAAGGATGTGAAAGAAATTCAAAGATGAAGGTCATAAAGGTAGTCAAAATAAATTTTAAGATATGTAAAAGAAACTTTGAATTTCAGTGTTCATTACTACTTTTCTATAAGGTTCAATCTTAATCCTCTTAACATCTGATCAAAACTGGTGAGATAGTTTGTGGAACAATAAGTCTACATTTGAAAATTGTTTCTCTTTCAATTTTAGTTTTCATTACGTAGAGTTCAAAGAAAATAAAGTATGATTGCCCTTCATCTTCTTGAAACTTCAAAAGTCAATGTATGTTTGTCCTTTCATCCAATGAAACAGAGTAGCATAAAAATAGAGTATATTGCTGTTACTTCAACTAGTACATAAAATTTTTCACTTCCAAAAAGTTACAGAATAAAAAGAAGCCAAATCAGCCTACATTAATTCTTTGTGACAACATGAACGTCGTAAAGTTAGCAAAGATTCCAATTTATCATTATAAGAAAAAAAATTTGATCTAAAGTATCACATCATTTGAAATTTAGTGCAGAAGAATGAATTGGAATTTAAATAGTTAACAATCAAGAACAACTAACTTCTATAAAAATATTAAACAATACTAACCGAAAGAGAACAAAAACTAAAATGTATTCACCAAATAATCAAAACAATATCATTATGTTGCTCAAAACTGAAGTGTATCCAAAGCTCACCTATTTGCAAACTACTAATTTAGGGGGGAAAATTGGATAAAAACTTTTAGAAATAGGTAGTTCTTCATTTATCTTATAAAACATCTCCGATCAGATGATAGGAAAGAATTGTTACATTGTTGAAAGAGGGATCTGATGTGAAATGTACACTCTGAGATTAATTCAGGTTACATACTAATAAAAGTGGTAAAAACTAGTAACATATTTTTGGTAGAACCTAATTCATTTACTTCATTGTCAAGTAAAAGGAAACTTACATGAAAGTTCTTCTTCCTTTCTGCAATATGCAAAGGCGTGTCGCCATTTTCCAAGCCCTCTGACTGATTGCTTATGTATGGAGTCTTCTCAACTCCCTGGTTCACAATGTCTGATAAGAACGCTACTTTTTTCAAGTAATCAACAATTCGCACTTGGCTGACTTGGGAAGCTAAGTGCAACACATTCATTCCACAACTATTTCTTATTTCAACAGCATCTAGATGACACTTTATCAACACCTTTACTGCCTCTAGATGCCCCAGTTCCGCTGCCATACAAATCAGTGTTTCTTGGTTGTCATTAACCCAATAACACAGTTCCGGTTGAAACTCAATTAACAAACTCATTATATGTACATAACTTCTCCCTATAGCTACATGCAATGCCGTATTTCCATTTGTGTAATTTATCTGGATTAACTCTCTTGCAACATCTGGTAAATCTAATATATCCTTCACCAAATCTGTAAAATAGACAACCAAGTTCTTTGTAACTGATATATTTCTCTATATGAAATAAACAGTTGGTTAAGAAACGAAAATGAGCCAAACCCACACATAAAGACCTACTTCAAATACTCATACATTAATAAGAAATCAATAGACAAAGAAAAACATAAACTCTAGAGACTGCCTTTCTTTTCCTTTGATTACTGCAACATATAAACAGGTTCGTCAGTTTGCTGTCCTTTGACTTAGACCTTGTGGATCTGCTTTAAATAGTGCCTTCACCATGTCTAAATTGCCACTTTTGTAGGCTTTGAATAGAGCTTTTCCATTATAGTTGTTGCATGTTAATATTAATCTTCAGGTTTCTTAACTCTAAATATTAGATTAGGTTTTCTTTTGTTTTTAGTTCCGATAGTTTTGTATAATAGCTTGTAACTGTTATTGCCGTCTCTTTTATAAATTTGTTGTATTGTTCTGATTGAGAAGTAGATCAAATAATAAATGGTTTCCACTTTCTACATATTTTCATCTTGTTTCTCAGTCTGGGCCAATAGTGGTATTAGAGCATTGGAAATAATCTATGTGCAAAGCTTTTGAAGACTGGAGTGTTTTTGAAGAAGCAAAATAAAAGAAAACAGATTCAGGTGCAATTGATTTAATTTTGATAAAGTTTTTACAAGTTGATTACATTACTAAATTTTGGCAAGAAAATTTCAACAATCATTTACAATCTGTGCAAATTGTGTTTCTTTGTGTATTCACAATGCAATCTATTGTTTCATTAATTGGGGAAACATTATCTGGAAAAGATAACTGGATGGAATGGCATAGAAAGGTGGAAAATACACTCATATTTAATTATTTATGGTTCAAAATATGTGACAGAAATACTCAACCTGTAGAGCCAAGTGATGCTAAAGAAAACGAAATATGGATATATAAAAATTCAAAAGCTTTAGCTTTGATAAGGGCTTCTGTTAATGGAGAAGTGTATCGACATATACAGGGATGCACACTTGCCTGGGATGGCCTCGATAAATTGAAAAATTTATTTGATTCTCATTCAGAGTTAGAGTTTATTCAATTGCAGTTAAAACTATTCAATCTTGAATTAAAAAATGGTGATGTTATGAGTCTAGCTTCAGAAATTAGAGCTATAAAACAAGATGTTGATGCTGCAGGTGGGAAAGTTGATATTTATCTCACAGCTTTTATCAAAGCACTTCTTCCAACACATTCCACATATCTAGAGTCTCTTCAGGCAAGCAATCAATTAAAAACCATTACTTTTGATCTATTGGTTGAAAAGTTAGCAGAGTGTGAGAAAGCATTCGGAAGGAAAATAGATAATCCAAATGAAAATGTTTGTCTTTCTTATCGAGAAAATCCTATAAATAAAATAGCTTCACGAGGTGATCATAATGATAGAGAAAAAGGTAGAAGTCAATGGAAGAAAATTGATAATCAGAATGATAGACAATTTTTATATTGTAAAAGATGTGGTAAAAAAGGAAGTCATGAAGCACATGAATGCAAACTCTCTTGGAAAAAGATAGAAAGTTTTATTTAAGGAAACTCTTTTAAGCAAAAAGATAAAACCAAAGTTTATAATAATGATAAATCTTCAGATGATAAAATTTTAGGTACAACTCAATTTGCTTGTGATAGTGATGGTGATCAATATGTCCTTACCATTTCAGAATGTGCATCTACTTCCTCATGGTATGATACTTGGATTTTAGATACTGGAGCCACACAACACATGACATTTAGACATGATTACTTTGAGGAATTTAATAAAAGTGATTGTGGTCCAATTTACTTAGCTGATAAATCAAGTCTCAAACCTAGTGGAAAAGGAACTATTCGATTTAAGTTGCCTAATCTTCCAGATTTTGTGGTTCATGATGTTTTATATATTCCTCAGTTACGACACAATTTACTATCTCTTGTATTGATTCGCCAACAAGGTTACTCTATTCTATTAAAAGATGTTCAGGTTGTTGTAAGAAAGAAATATAATAATCAAATTGTGTTGACTGGAAGTGAGGATGAAAGATTATTAAAATTAAATGGCACTCCTTCTCTTTCTAAAAATTTTACTTATCTTACAGAGGAAGGTAATCTATCTACTACTATGTTGTGGCATGCAAGATTATGTCATATATGTTATGATAAAATTCATATCATGAAAAAGAATGGTGTTGATGGCTTACCTATTTTGCCTAAATGTGTTGAAAAGTGTGAAGCATGCATTCTTGCCAAGCAACATAGAAATTCTTTCCCTCGATCCAATTGGAGGGCATAGAGAAAATTACAGCTTATCCATTCAGATTTATGTGGGCCTTTACCAATAACTTTTGTGGGAGGATCTAAGTATTTTATGTTGTTCATTGATGATTATAGTCATATGACTTGGATTTATTTCTTGCAGCAAAAATCAGAAGCTTTTGAAACTTTTAAAAGATTTCATGTTATGATTGAAAATCAGACTCAATGTAAAATTGGTACTCTCCAAAAAGATAATGGTGGAGAATTTACTTCTCTCATTTTCAAAGATTATCTATGTCAACATGGGATTCAACACCATCTCACTGTACCAGGTAATCCTCAACAAAATGGAGTTGTTGAACGAATGAATAGAACCATCATGAATATGGTTAGAGCAATGTTATACTTTAAAGGAATCAAGTTGTATTTTTGGGCTGAAGCAGCAAGAACTACAATTTATCTTCGTAATAGGTCTCCATCATCAGCACTTCACCAGGAAATTCCATATGAGGTTTGGTTTGGATATCCTCCTCCTATTCAACATCTTATAATTTTTAGGTCCACTTGCTATGCTTTATTTCCTAAAGAAAAAAGAAATAAGTTGCAATATCATAGTTTTAAATGCATCTTTCTTGGATATTCTAAATCCTCTAAAGCCTATAGGTTGTATGATGAAGCTAATAAAAAAATCATCATTACATGTGATGTAGCATTTTGTGAAACTTCTAAAAATGTTGAAGATATTGAATGTCAACATCTAGAAGAACTATATAAATCTTCTCCCTGCAAAGAAACTTTTTGTGAGACTATACATTCTGGGGGGAACCCAACTTATTTAGCCTCACCTTTAAAGGATTCACATGTTGCATATGTATCTCAAAATCAAGCTAATCCATCTATGAATGAACAAGAAGAAACTTCATCAACCAATGAGCCTGAAATCTCTAAACCTTTGGAAACTACTACAACTTCTTTTGTGCAACCAAAATCTTCTCATAAGTGGTAAAAACAACTCCAACAAACTCTAAAAGACTTAAGACCTGATGAAATAGGAAAAATAGGTACAAGAAGTTCTTACAAAGCAAGGCTAGCAGCTCAATCCGATGTTGTAGATAATATAGAGTCTATTGATGAACTTAATCTTGCAAGTGACTTTGAACCAACTTCCTATATTGAAGCCAAAGATAGTAAAGTTTGGAGGCAGGCTATGTAGGATGAATATGATGCCTTAATAAAGAATGGCACATGGGAGTTGATTGATCCACCACTTGGTTGTAAACCTATTGATTGCAAGTGGATTTTTAGAAATAAATATAAAGTAGATGGCACCCTTGAAAAACATAAAGCTCGACTTGTTGCGAATGGATATTCTCAAAAAGAGGGAATAGATTTTGTTGAAACATTTGCACCTATAGCAAAATGGACCACCATCCGTGCTTTGTTAAGTCTTGTAGCTCAAAATGGGTGGAAAATTCACCAAATGGACGTCAAAACTGCATTCTTAAATGGTGATCTCAAAGAAATCATCTATATGACTCAACCTGAAGGGTATGTTAGTAATGGGAAAGAACATCAGGTATGCAAGCTCAACAAATCTTTATATGGTTTGAAACAAGCTCCTCGGGCTTGGTATGAAAAACTTACTAAGCATCTGTTGAAGTTGGATTTTCAGCATTTTGAGTTTGATGATGCAAGACTTTTTGTTAAAAAGGTTGATAACATTGTTATCTAGCTTGTTGTTTATGTGGATGACTTATTTATCACTGGTAGTGATGAAAATACTATTCAAGATGTGAAACAACAATTGAAGTAGGGTTTTGATATGATTGATTTAGGTCATCTTCATTACTATTTAGGTATTGAGATGATTCAAAAACCTTATTATATTTTTATTACCCAACAAAAATACATTGGTGATCTTTTGCAAAAGTTTGGCATGGCTGATTGCAAACCACTTAGTACTCCCATGGAGCAAAATATCAAACTCACATTAGATGACTCCTCAACATTGGTTGATGCAACTTTGTATAGAAAACTTGTTGGTAGTTTGATCTATGCCACAACCACTCATCCAGATATTGCTTTTGTTGTTGGAGTACTTTCAAGGTTTATGCAACAAGCCCGCCAAGCTCATTAGTTATCTGCTAAAAGAATTCTTCGGTATTTGAAAGGCACATAACATTATGGGCTGAAATACTCTAGAACAAAAGAGTTTTCTTTGATTGGATATTCAGATTCAGATTATGCAGGTGACTGAACAGATGGTAAATCTACTACTGGTTTTTTAATGCACCTTGGGTCTGGTGCAATTTCTTGGAAATCTGAAAAACAATCAGTCCTAGCTATCTCTTCTTCTGAAGCTGAATATATTGCAGCATCTGAAGCAACTCAGAAAATTTTATGGCTTAGAAGGATTCTTGAAGACTTGCATACACCACAGATGTCCTCAACACCACTCCTCATTGATAATCAATCTACTATCAATATGGCTAAAAATCTAATCTTTCATGATCGCATCAAGCATATCAACACAAAGTATCATTTGATTTGGCATCATGTAAAAGATGACAGTATACAGCTAAAATATTGTCCCACTGAAGATCAGCCAGTAGATATGTTTACTAAGGCATTGGGTAGAGAAAAGTTTGAAAAGTTTAAAAGAATGCTTGGTTTAATCCCTTTAGATTAAGGGGGGGATGTTAATATTTATCTTCAGGTTTCTTAACTCTAAATATTAGATTAGGTTTTCTTTTGTTTGTTTTTAGTTCTGGCAGTTTTGTATAACAGCTTGTAACTGTTATTACCATCTCTTTTATAAATTTGTTGTATTGTTCTGATTGAGAAGCAGATCAAATAATAAATGGTTTCCACTTTCTACATATTTTCATCTTGTTTCTTAGTCTAGACCAACAGTTGCATACATCCACACCATTATCTGGTTGTTGGAGTAGAATCTCCACAACTTTGGAAAATCCACCCTGAGCAGCCAAGTGCAAAGGAGTATTTCCTTGGGCGTTGGTAGCCTTCAAAAGCAGAGGATTGAGTTTCAGCAGGACTTGAACGAATTTTAGATTTCCAACACTTGCAGCCAAATGGAGAAGTGTATTTCTACTTCCGGGTGTAATACTATTTAGAGCTGCTCTAAGATGGGATTCTTTTATTTCTGTTGCAGTACATATTGCAGCATTGTACACGCTGAGATCGATCCCTTCGGTAGGCTGCTGAATTTCCATGGATTTTTTTGTGTTGTTGCTGCCTTCAACAAAAGCCGGCTCATATCATTATATGATCTCAATGACGTCAATCAGAATACATGGTAAGTGGGGAAAAGTTGCTCTAAGCGGGGTGATTATTTGAATTCTACAGATAAAGACGAGGTGAAAGTGGGTATTGCCTTGAAAAGAGAAGGCAAAAAGGAAAGCATTTATACCATACGTTAACGGAGAAACAAAGATCATACTAAAGAAATTCCATTTGCTCAATTCCTTCGTCAATGTAAAAGAAGGAATTGCATATTGCAGTTGCAAAGCATGCTGATTAAGATGTATTTTGACACTGCCAACGAGAGTATATAGGGAACAAAGTATGATATTTACATTATTACAATGACACGGATGGAACCTTCTTGTGATCTTTCACCTGTTTAGTTACTTCGAACAAAACTTTAAGAATTTATTCACCGAAAGGAACAATGGAATCATGATTTTGTTTCTGCCAAAGTATTGTATTCCATATAAAAGAATGGCATTATGGCAGTGTTGAGTTTGTTTCGTGAGTTGATGGAAAGTTCAAGGTGTTGAGAACTCTTTCTCCTTAAAATAGTTTCTTTCAAAGGATGTTATTAATTTCTTTAATTAGAAATGGTTTTAATGAAAAATTACGTATGATATGGCAGGACTTTGGTATATAAGGCTTAAAATTGAATTAAGAGTTTTTAAAATATTAATTTATAATTTAAATATATAAAATAGAAAATAAAGGAATTTAAGTTTGTATATTATTATTTGGAGGTAGTAGAAGAGGATTTTCTATCTTTCAATATTTTTTGATTAATTTATAGAAGTCTAGGATTTGAGATTTTTCATTCATATATATTTTTCCATTGAAAAATGAAGTAATTATAGTATTCTATATTGCTTGGTTTACATACTATTAAAAGCTTTACCATGTACAGACAAAGACCAACTTTTTTGGCAGGGAAAAAATGGTAGGATGATCTAAATATCTGTATTCAAAAGGATTCTTCACATAATGCATGATGCATCTACTAAATCATTAAGGAGATCTTGTAAGTCGTATAGTCATTGCACAACAAGCTCAACCTCAATTTGAATTCATTTGCAAGATAGTGTTAATATTATGAAAAGACATTTTATATATCTTTTAAAGTCCAAATACCAAATGCGAAGGGAAGAGTATAATCCTTGTGCTCATAATCTTATTAATGGATCAAGAGAAATTTCACTAGAATATCTAGAAAGGGGAGTGTAATATAGACAATACAAAATAATGTCTACTTTCAATACTTTTCATACACTTTAGAGATGTATTTAATTTTTTGTAAGATAAAATATTGAATGAGTGAGATAAAGGGCATATATGCAACCACACAAACCCTTTGATTCAAATCCTCTATCTTAAATTCAATAGGACCTTATCATACAAACAAACCCTACATCACCAACCCCCTAACATCAATGACCTCTAGATCCTAATCTATGTTACCTCTAGTTTTCTGAACAGGGAAATGTGGAGATAGAGAAATGAGTTTCTAGGATGGATTCTTTTTCCGCATGTAGGGGAAGATAAGGTACTTCAATCATAACAACTATATAAATAATATAGAAATTTTAAAATGTATAGGAAAATTAATTGATAAAATAGACAAGAATACATTGAGTTCTTTTCTAGACTTAAAATATTTCTAAGTATTATCTCATATACAAGAATGATAATGTGTATAGATAGATCAAACATATTTATAATTCTCTTACCACTATCTAGTAAAAAAATAGGTCCAAGATTGTGTTAGGAACTTTAGAAATAGGGCACAAATTATAATCTCAATTAGGATGATTGAGGAGGAGTTTATGCAACATGAGTTTTTAGAAGGAGTATTTTTTCTTTGGTGTCACCCAACTATTCCACAATTTTTCTAGACCTTGTTGCTACTAGGTATCTAACAAGTTAAGGGACTAGTAGAGGTTATGAAAGGGAAAAAAATCATTATTATTTTTTATCAAGGATTTAAATTCTTTGGATTTGATACCAGGTAAGGAGGATCCATTAGGCCAATAGATGGATAGAAACCCAAAGTGGTTGGAAGCATAGCTAAGAGTGAAGTTGATATGCAAGCAAGAAACTCTGATAATGGAGATGGTTTTGATTTGATCACAAGAAATGCCAAGATTTACATTGAGTTATTCCCAACTAACAAGTTTACTAACACCTATGATGTCTACCAACACTTTTATTCTTTGCCAGCCCAAGCTTTAGCCAAGAAGCCATGAATTAAGGCTAGAGATCAACTTTGTGTTTCAAGTTCCATCGAATGGACATCTCTCCATAGATTACATTATCACATGATACTTATTTTCCTCTTTTTATAAGAATCTTAACTATTTCCCATGCCTTTTGGTTTGCTTTTAAGATAGCTACGCCATACATCTTCACTTGAAAGTCCCATGTGACCAAATCATGCAAAAAGATCTATTTTGATGATGTGCATTTGTGTGGTGTTCCTCTGTGAATATTTATCTATATTAGGATCTTTCAAGATTTAGGATCATGTGCACCCTTGTAGATCCATTTGGAAAAGAAGAATAGACCTTGGATCATGAGATCCTTAAGATGAAACCCACTATTTTCTTTCTCATTGTGCACAAATTTTATTTAATTGTGTGCTTCTTCCTCCCTCCTTTTCTATCTTACCACACAAATTTCCTTATTAGCTTCTAAAGGTAGTTGAATTGGTATTGAGTAAATAAGAAATATGAGGTATTATATATTTCATATGAGGAGAGGATCTCAAAACATACTTGATGCCTACTAGCCAATGTTAGAAAATACTTATTCCATCTACTAAGTCTCTTCTCAATTTTACATCCTACTCACCCCTACATCTCCTTAACATTAGGGCATATTGAGAATGGTATCCCTAGGTATCTAATTAGGTTTCTCGTGCCCAAGGATAACTTTAAGAAACCCCTCTCGAGAAAAATATGTAAAATTCTGGCAAATTCGGCATTAATTATGCAAGAAAAATTTCTAATCGAGGGTGATTTTTTCATTCGAGACAAGGGAGAAAATTATTTTCTATTAGCAAAATTTTTCTTTCCGTATCAAAATTTAATAATAAATGTGGCAAATTAATTTATTTATTTTTGATATGCAAATAAATGAAGTTAATTTTTTTTGTTGGTCATAATCATTTTCGTAATGTAAGAGACGAATTAATTATTTCATATAACACAAAATATTAATATAGTTGGCTAATATATGTTAGTTTTCAAAGAGAGATTATTTATTTTTTTGGTCAATTTATAGTCATAAGTGGTCCACGATCCACATGCCAAGTGTACACTATAAAATGTACTTGTAGTATGCCAATGCATTAAGATTCAATTAATAATGTGTCCTTTTTTATTGCCAACTTGGTCGTCATCACTTTTAATGTTGTCATTTTTATAGTGAAAGGAATTAATTTGGACTGTCAATGTAATATAGATCAATGGCTTCATCTCTATTTCAGGCCTAATTTTAAAAGACATACCATAACTTTTAAATCTTCGCAAAATTAGGATATGTGTCCCAAAGACCAAAACATAAAAAAGTTGGCTAAATGGGAATAGTTGGAGACACATGTCAGTAAAATGGTAGGTGATGCTCAACGTGAGGAAAAATGTTATTTTAATTTTAAGGGTGAAATAACATTGTCCAATAAGAAAACATTAGGGAAAGGCTAGTGAAAATTGTAAAATAATTGTGTTCTAAATGTAGATTACATTAGTGATTGGATTGGGATTTGGGACCAATTATGTGTAAACTAATGAGTGATTAGCTTGGTATTTGGACCCAAATTATTTAATATCTAGGCAACATGACCCCCCATATGTAGGTTTTATTCGCCAAATTGTGATTTCCCAAAGAGACAGAATAACCAATTGGTGAAGATTTTCCACTAAAAAATTCACTACTCGGGCTTCTACATATCATTCTATAATAATCAATCTAACTAGGGGGGTTTCATTCCATCGTAATCAAATGGATATTGTAATAGATTTTTTTTGCTAGAGGCTTTGTAAAATATGTCCATTTCAGCCATGAGCCTCTTTAGGTTATCATATTCCAAAAAAAAAATATTTTTATGTCATCAACAAATTGGATATTGACCAATTCCTCATCATTTCCAAAAGAGTTATACCTTGGACTTTAGGGGATATAGATTGATCTATAAGGAGGTAAAGGAGTGCATTAGTGGCAAATACAAATAATGTAGGGACAATTCAACATCCCTACCTAATGGATATGGAGATCACAATTATGATCGGTTCATTATAGGTACTATTAATATTGAATCTAGCATTTAGATCATTAAGGAGGGTCAAGGTCATGTAATTAAAACTATTTAGAAAAGCTAAGGCTATCCTCATGAAAATGAATTCCCACTCTATTTCCTCATAAGCTTTTTCATAGTCTATGAGGAGCATGCAAGTCTTCTAATTAGAGGATTTAAGCTACTCCATTATTTACCAACATGTAATAAATTTTTAATAATATATGTTCTTTTAATAAACCCTATTTGCGTGAGGTTAATAATTGATGGTTTGATATTCACAAGTCTTTTTGTAAGGACCTTTTCTAGTACTTTATATCAGACATTTAGCAATTTTATTGGCCTCTAATTTATCATGAGTGATTTTTATATTTTCTTTGAATTTATAATAATCACTCCTACATTAATTTCCTTACCTAGTGAACTCCAAGAGAAGGCTTCTTTGTATACATTCAAACATTCTTGTCTATTCTTGCTTATGTTTTATTTATAGAATTCTCAAGGAAGGCCATCACTGGCAAGATTTATCATTATCTAGTGACAAAATTTCATTATTAATTTCCTCAATATTTACATGTTCATAAAAAACTTATCCTCATCCATGCTCAATCTTGATGGAATAATCCCTTTAATATTTTCTCTAGTTGAAGATATTTTAGATCTTGTATCCTATGCAGTGAGGAGACTACCATACTATTGGAATAAGGCACAAGAAATTGCATGTTAATCCATGAGTGTAATACCTTCTTCAAAAAAATTATCTATGATTCCTTAGGCTCTTTATTTTTAAGAAGTTGGAAGAAGTATTTGGAGCCTTTTCACCATGGTTAAGAGAGTTTAGTCTAGCCCTAATTTTAGCACATTGTATTATGTTGTTCTAATTGTTTCTTTGTGAGTTTTTAGCATGGAATATATTAAGTGATGTTGGGGGGTTTATTGTAAGCTATTATCCAACATAGATCAACCACTCATACAAGGTAGTTTCTTACTTCCTGACATCTTTGGCTGAGTTTTTGCCAATAACTTGGAATGTTTTTTCTAGGAGAGTGTATTTTGATTTCAACTTTCAATAGTTGATTTGTCTATGAAATATCAAGAGTTAAATTGTTTGATAATGAAGGTAGTATTATTTATTTCCTTATAGTCCATGGGCTTGGTATTTAGAGAAAAAGAGTCATGTTTTGTTCCAATGCAAGATGTATCTCCTTTATATTCATTTTTTTGCAACAATGATTGATGATTTGATAGTGTGTAAGGCACTTCTTGGACCAATTTTTTCCTAGGATTCTTGATAAAACTTAAAAAAACATTTTTTCCTCTTTAGATAGGGCACCATTTGTTTCCATCAAATCTATAATAGCTACTTTGAACTTATTTGAGTTTCCATTCCCAAACAAATGGTGCCCTATCACTTGTTTTACCTAATCAAGATAAAACAAGAAATTTAACTTCTACCAAAGAAGAAAAATTCATGTTAAAGTTATTAACTATAACATATAAATTCTAATTTATATTTATGATGTGAAAAATAATATAAATTTATAAATTATATTAGAAATTATAATATGTAAGATTAATCCAGATACCAGCAAAACAATTATTAAATTTTCTGTTTACTAATATATAATATAATATATAATCTAAAATATAATAACCTAATTATAAACTATATAATTTGATAAACTATATTAAAAAAAAATTTTCCTCTTTAGATAGGGCACCATTTGTTTCCATCAAATCTATAATAGCTACTTTGAACTTATTTGAGTTTCCATTCACAAACAATTTAGTGTTATCTTCCTCTTGGTAATGAGTGTTATTTTTCTCAATAGAGATCTCTTTCCTTCTCCTCAATGAATGTTTTAGTTCTCTTGCTTCCATGAGTTGGTGTAGGGCAAGCTAGATTTGAATCTTATAGTTCTTATTAGTGTTTCCAAACTTGTAGACTTCCATCTTTAAGATCTTTCCTCAAAGTTGTAAATCTTTCCTTTCTAGAGAACCAAGCTTTGATACCAATTGTTCGAAATAAAAATGGGAAATTAAACTCTAAGAGGGTTGGGGGGGGGGGGGGTTGTGAATAGGGCATGTAAATTGAAATTTCAAACTACACATGTTCATCCATAGCATGAAAAAAATAACACATAACACAATAAATTTGTTACTCCAAAACCCTCCAATGAGAAGGTAAAACTGGGGTTGGGATGACACCAACAAATCTTCACTACTATAGTTGTAAAGTGTAGCCAATTAAGGTTACAAAAAATTTGACCATAAACTATGATCTTCCCTATTAAAGGCTTACAAAGACTTTTAGGTATCGCCTTGCTAAAAGTGTACCTTGTTAGAGGACTTTGATTTGCAATAAAACAAGCGCTCGGTTAAGAGATTTACACAAGCATGTTAAGACTATTCTGTTAGGAGATTTTCTCTACATCACCTATTAGAATGATACAACACCATGATGCTTCAATTAGCACTCTATTGCTAGATGTTAGATCTTCTCTTTCTTAATGTGTACTTGATCCTTCTAATAAGATATGTGTCCTCTATCCTCTCTCTTTTTTCCTTTGTTTTCTAACTAATTCTACAATTCATAACATTATCACAACCTTCATAGCCACCATAAAAGCTCTCTACACTTAATATTCATCTCTTTTGTGTCTCCTCTTCTTCCATGCATATAATTTGTTTAGTGTTTATCTAATTAAGTAAGAAAAAGTTGGCTAGGGTTAGGTAGGAATCAACGACTGAGGTTGATCCATTTTCCCACTTAGAAGATCCCTCAATTTGATTGGTTGCATGTACTACATAGGGATTTGAATATACATCTTCTAGAATTGTAAAAAAAATCATTAAGTTGGGCCAAAAATTATTCACATAGATGTTTGTGCCATTACAAACAACTATGTTCAAAATGTTCACTTGGTAAAACAAGTCTCTGATGCTCTTCACTCGCTATATCTTCAATACTCTATTTACATGGTTCATGAGTGGCTCAATACTAAATGTCATCTTGGCACATACTAGTGCTCAACATTGACTAAGAATATTACTTAGCATGTATTATCTTGCAACTAATGCTTGGCATGCTTTAATTACTTAGCTCACATCAATTGCTCAGTTTTCTCTGATTACTTGGCTTGCACTATAATTCTGATAAAGAATGACTACGTTTTTTGTCATTTTGTCAAAACCAATATGAGATTAATAATATTTTACCATTAGGAACACTCACATCACCTAATCCTTCAACTTTACAATTATGATTATTATCTAAATGAATTAGAATGTTAGCTAAATGAGGCTGCAAAGAATCAAATACTTCCTTATGAGAAGTAACATGTTGAGAAGCACCACTATCCACAATCCATTCTAATGGTCTAGAAATATTATATCTACAACTAAAAGCATGACAAGAATTAGAATCATTAGAATTAGTTTTTTTATGATTTTTTTTATAGTGATTATTTTTGTTCATGGATTTTTTATCATTTTTTTTTTTGAAACAATTATTAACAAAATGACCATCTTCGCCACAATAAGTACAATGAGGTTTAGAATTTGAATGATTCCTTTGATTATTATTATGATAGTTGGAATTCTAATGATTATTATGATTATTATTATTTTATTATTATGCGTAACATTAGTTTTATTATTTGAATGATTAGAGTTTTTATAGGTATGATAATGGTTATTATTGTAAGAATTTTCCTTAGGGAAAAATCACCCAAGATCGAGGAACTCAAGCACAATCACAAAAATGGACCAATAAAGTATGATCAGAATAACAATAATGAGAATGAATATCTCTATCACATACATACACACTAGGAGTGCTTGTATATAAAGGCCTCTAAGATGCATCTAGAATGTCTCTAGAAAGAGCTAGAAGATAAGCATGACAACTAAGCACATGTCCACCACAAGTGGATTATCCTCCATTGTAGATGAGAGGATAAACATGACAAGGTGTATTTTGTGTAGAGATTTTGTAGACACCATGTGCTTAAATAAGATGCTAACTCCAGTGTTGTAGACAACATGTGCATAAAAGAGTTTCTAACTCTTGTGTTGTCAATAAGACAACTCATTAGAGTACGCATACTCCTAGGTGTCAAAATAATAAATAATAGAATAATTCATTGACCTAAGTAAACTTAAGTAAAGTTTAAATAGTAAATACTGTAAGAATTTGGCTTAGGCCAGAATTCACCCAAGAACTAAAGAACTCAACACAAGCACAAAGTAGACCAAAATAGACAGAGTATGATCAGAATGACAATAATCATTCAATAATTGGATTCAAGAGTACACTAGGAGTGACTGAATATAAAGGCCTCAGGAGAGATTCTAGAATGCATAGAAGTCAGCACCGTGATACATCATACAACCAGGCACATGTCCACCAGATATGGATTATCTTCCATTAAGCATGGGATTAAGTGTGATGGTGTGAGGATAAGCCTACAATGGTGTAGCACACAAATTAGTGGAGTAGAAAAAATGTGCTAAATGCAGAGTGCTAATAACTGTGTTGTCATCATGAGAACTCAGTGAATGATGCACACTCCTATGTTGTAGACACCATGTGGATAATTAGAGTTGTGTAACTCAATGAGAGTGCACAAACTCCTAAGTGTCTCACCTAAAATAATAATAAAATAATGCAAAATAATTAAATAATGCATTAACCTAAGTAAAACTTAAGTAAGTGTAATAAGTAAATACTTAATTACACCAACACCCCCCCTTAAGTGCAAGTTAGGGGAATGCCCTTAAGCTTACACAATCTAGGATGAAATGCAATATGGGTCCCAACTAGTAGGCCATGTAAGGTACCCATGTACATAATGATATGCAATCTCCCATAAAGCAGGGAAAGAGGGAAAACCTCATGGGAAAAACCCTCCTCCAAAAAGAGAGATAAATAAGGATGCATGGATGGATGGAGTAATCAAGATCCCCCCATTATGACATACATCCAATATATACGTAAGAGAATGACGAGAAGAGGAATGCCGAACAGTGACTGCTCTGATGAAGAAGCTGATCCAAGATTGCAAAATGGTTTTCCTCCCCTTAGGAAGAAACAATACCAAAGGTACAAGTGAGACACTTCCACTATGTGTGGAAAGAATCCCATGGACAAGTGATATCTCTGAAACTTGCTCAACTGGCTGAAGAACCTGTCCCAAAGAACTGTCTGTCTCTACAACTGATGAAGAACCCTACTGCAACCGCTGATCATAATTATCCACAATCACTTCAACTTGTGACAATTGATCATGTAGAGGATGAACAAGAGAGCATAATGGAGCTCTTGGGACAACTAAAGAAGGTAATTTTGCATCAAGAAGAAGAGGCAGATCACCAATACTATCCCCCAAATCTGTCACCAAACCTGTATCTGGAAGACTATATGTACCCTGCTATTCTAGACCTATCATTGTGGTGATGTATGCATGTGAACTAAACTGATGAAGTGACCTCTCACTGTATCTGTCGATAGAACTCCACGTATCTAAATTTGTTCAAGCACTATCACTAGTGTTACTATTAGTATCCATACTATATGATTTGTGAAGAGGAGTAGATGACAAGCTCCGTGAACTGTCCTCAAAATGTACATCCTTATCCACAAAAATTTGATGAGTCTCAAGATCTAGAAGTCTATATGCCTTCACACCATCTTCATAACCAATGAAGGTACAAGGCTAAGATGACTGTTCCTTGCATCCCCTGGAAGATATGTTTGCCCATGCAAGACAACCAAAGACTTTGAAGTGTGTCACAATAGGTTTTTTGCCACGCCATGCCTGAAAAGGAGTTATGCCATCTAAGGCTGGATGAGGAGAATGATTAAGAATGTGAGTGGCACTCGAGATTGCTTCAACTTCTAATGATTGATCGAGAGACTTGGCATGAATCATGCAACTTTCCATATACTTAAGAGTGTAAATCCTCAAAGCTGCAACATCTGTCTTATGTAGACTAAATGCTGCTAGAGTTTGAAGATCAATTCCCTCATGTCTGCAAAAGTCTCTAAGTCTTCTATTCACATCCATGTTTCCATTGTCCATGCAGAGTACTTTAATGACTTTCCTAGATTTTTGTTCTACATGACTCTTGAAGTTTAGAAACTTGTCCAACACTTCATTCTTACTATGTAGAAAGTAGACTCAAGTGAACTTTGAAAAGTCATCAACTAAGGTAAGTATGTAGCGACCCTAGCTGAATGCAAAATGACCTGCTAATAGCATGTGAACCATTTGTAGAACAATTGTTGCTCTAGAAGACTTCCCTCTTTGTAACTTCCCCTTTGGATGCATATCCACTGAATCTATTGAACACTCACCCTTAGAAAAGTTGATTTGAGGTAGACCTTTCGCCATTTGGTATGTACAAAGTTGCTAAAGATAGCGATAGTCAAGATGACCATACCACTCATGCCATAATTGCATGTTTGAATGTGATTGAGATAACAAGGCCTTTGAAGGAGACTTGGGTACAAAATGAGAGAAAGAGTACAACCTCTTGTGATCATTCACTTTCCCTAGTGCAACCAAGGAATCATCTCTGAGAATATGCACTTTTACTAAGTCTGGAAGGAACTCAACTCTATGTCCATCTCCAAAGTGAGTGACTTGGTAGATTGAAAGGAGATTTGAACTTAGGTTTGGAACATAGAGAACCTCTTGAAACTCTCCATTTTCCATTTCCACGTCTCCTTTCCCTTCAACTTCCATTTTCCTATCATTCCCAATGAAGATGTGCAGTATCCTTGAGCGATTCAATGAAGAAAAATCATCCTTTGAAGAACCCATGTGATATGAAGCACCGGAGTCAAATATCCATTCCTTCGAAGAGTTTGCATTTTCCATGAATGCTTGCCCTTTTCCCTTTGAATCGAAAGAAGATCCTTTCTCCTTATAAGAATTAGGCAATGGAACATTATGTTTCCTCATGATGTTGGTCAATTCATCAATCTATTTGAGATAACACTCATGCTCTTCATGACCCAATTTCTTGCAATAAGCACACTTCTTCTTCTCCTTATTATTGTCCCCTTTCTTGTTGGAATTCAAGGACTTTCCTTGTTGATTTGATTGTGGTGTTGTCTTTTTTGCATCCTCAAATTTTCTCTTCCATTTCTTCTTACCCTTTCCTTTATTTGAAGATTGTCTAGCTGAATGTTGAGAACCCTCATTTTCCACCAATGCTTTGGACTGAGGTGATTTGAGAATCCCCATTGATTTCAACTTCTTTTCTTCATCATCCAACAATTTTGCATATTCATCAAAAGTGACTTTCTTGTAGGTAGACCCTAAGGTAGTCTTTGAGGTGTTAAAAGAAGATACAAATGTGGAATATTTCGATGGCAGCTTGTTATAGATGAGATAGATCAATTTGTCATCTTTGATAGAACTCCCACAATCAGTAAGCTTTGTCCTTAATTCATTGACCTTAATGATGAAGTCCTATATTGAGTCATACGACTTATGATCTAAGGAAACTAGCTCATCTTCAATCTTGAACACATCCTCTTCAGACACTTTACCATAAAGGCTTTCGAGGGTATCCCAAGCTTCCTTGGATGTAGTACATTTCTTGATTTGATACATGATTTTATCATCTACCTCCAAACATATATCACCTAGGGCTTTCCTATCCATGGCTACCCAATTTGAAATTTCACTTGGAAATACATTATCACCTACTTGTTTAGGAAGAGTACCATCTACATATTGTGAAACTCCATTATGCATTAAGTGATACAACATTTTGATTGACCATGAAGCATAGTTATGAGAAGTTAATTTAGGAAACTTAAAGTTGCCCATGATGCAAAAAATGAAAGAAAATTGCAAAAAGGAGAGAACACAACACCAAGAATACCCCCCATTTTAACTAAATCAAGAAGCCCCCCCAAAATAGATGCTTTGGGTACTTTATTAGTAGTGCGATTACAATGGGCCACTTGCCAATTTTGACCTTCATGGACTTCTAATTTTGCTTGTTACAACCTCTTGATAGAGTACAAATCTAAAAATTTACAATGTGCTACAATACTGAAGCATTACAAAGCAAAAAGGACCCTATTGCTGAAAGTGACAATTTTATTCGCACAACACTACAATCTGATGTCAAATCTAAAAAGTAGACAAAAAAATATGCACTTTCAAAAAAATGGAACCTGTTTTCAACTCTAGATGTATCCATACAGAGCGTTTGAAGTTGTAAAATGCAGGATTATCTAGGTATAGTCACCAAAAAATGCAATTTTTAAACAATTCATGCACAAAAACCAAAAAATAGCTACACCACTAAAAAATTTAGAAAAGTTTACCCAATTTAAAAAAAAATTGTACCTGATTTGGAGTCTGGATGTGTGAGTTATGGCCTCTTGAAGTCGGACTGCCAAAACAAAAATCAATTTGGTAAGGGGTTGCACCAACAAAAGAGAAGGTTAAATTTGACGATCATATGGCCGTCATAGCAATTATAAATTGGCCTATGATGATGTCTAGATGGGCATCAATTTTAGGCTCGTGAAATTGATGACATCAGTAGAAACTCAGCCCCTGGATTATGTACACATGACATGGTTGTACGAATTATACAAATCTGTATGATCGTACAAAAAAATTGAGTGGCCTAGTGACTCGGCGTATTGCTACTGACTCAACTACTAATGTTTAGGATGATGTGGCATCCTGCATGGTGCTGACTATCGAAGGTGGCAGGTATGCCACGTGGCAACGACGGATTGGGTGCTGACTGTGACTCAAATGCTAACCAGAGGATAGCTCAATGCTGACTGGGCTGTTGTACAATGTGAAGCATATCTACTGCATGTCCTGTGTTACAAGTGGTGGTTGAAAACTTAAATTGTCTGGTTATTTATTTTCTAACATCGGTTTTCTCAAGTCACAGGTGAGATTTTATGCTGAATTATCGCAATGCTGATGTCAAAGTTTGTGGGTATTAATCCCATATTCGTGGTATGGGAAACTTCTGTGCACTTTATAAAGTGTAGTCTGTAGCAACCAAAATGAAAGACTCCCATCAGAGTTGAGAGATTTGCCAGACGGGGCTTGAAAGCCGCTTGTTGCCAGCCAAAAAATTGTGAATTGCGCACGTTGGATTTGTTAAGTAGCTACCGGTGATAAGCTTTGGCAGAAATCGATGCCAAAAATGTCATTCACCAAAAATTTGACTCTGCTCGGATATGATGGATAGTACGGCCCACAGTTGTAATAGCCCATAGATTAAATAATTAAATAACCTACGAAATAGGACAATAATCCACCAAATTTGTAGTACGGGATCTAACACCCTGATACTGCAAAAAAAAATTCTTTGCTAATGGAAAAAAATTTGAAAATATGCAAATTCGTAAAATAATTGCAGAGATTAAATAATTTAGATCTTAAAAACAATTAAACAAATCTGAAATTGACCATACCTAATTGCAAATCGATGCCTTCGGGTGCCAGTTTGCAAAAAAAATTTGCCTCATGATCAACTTTCAGATAAGATAGGAAAATTTATAGTCGATCTTCACCGAATCGACGCTCCAGACACAATGGTGAGGTTAGATTTGGCTCTAGATGCTCCTAATTTTTGTAGATCCTCTGGATTCATGTCGAGGTGCTAAATCATGAACGGTCTCGAATGGCTATGTGATGAGAATCCTCCTCAGCTCTGGTACCATGTAAGAATTTGGCTTAGGCTAGAATTCACCCAAGAACTAAAGAACTCAACACAAGTACACAGTAGACCAAAATAGACAAAGTATGATTAGAATGACAATATTCATTCAATAATTGGATTCAAGAGTACACTAGGAGTGCCTAAATATAAAGGCCTCATGAGAGCTTCTAGAATGCATAGAAGTCAGCACTATGATATGTCATACAACTAGGCATATGTCCACCAAATATGGACTATCCTCCATTAAGCACGAGATTAAGTACGATGGTGTGAGGATAAGCCTACAATGGTGTAGCATGCAAATCAGTGGACTAGACAACATGTGCTAAATGAGGAGTGCTGATAACTATGTTGTCATCATGACAACTTAGTGAATAATGCACACTCTTGTGTTGTAGACACCATGTGCATAATTAGAGTTGTGTAACTCAATAAGAGTTCACAAATTCCTGAGTGTCTCACCTAAAATAATAATAAAATAATGCATTAACCTAAGTAAAACTTAAGTAAGTGTAATAAGTAAATACTTAATTACACCAACATACTTATTTACACCAACATCCCCCTTTAAGTGCAATTGAGGGGAATGCACTTTATCTCACAAAAACTAGGATGAAATGCATGATGGGTCTTGGTTACTAGGCCATGTTCCCCATGTACAAAAGAAATGTAATCTCTCATAAAGTAGAGAAAGAGGTAAAACTGCATGGGAAAAACTCTCTGCCAAAAAGGGAGATAAGTATAATAAAGAAAGCTACATGAATGGATGGAGTAATCAAGACCCCCCACCCCTGACCATTATGACATACATCACATAGATATAATAGAGAATCCCTTGATTAAATCCCCCCCTTAGTGAAGGATCTCATAAGGATAAGTGTCTAAAGACAAAAGACAATTCAATGCCTAAAAACAACATTTCTCCCTTTAGGAAGAAGATACACCAAGTATAGGTGCAAGTATGCTTCCCACTATGGATATGAAGATGGAAGAGGGATCCATATGTAGTATCTTTTGGATGTTGCCTCTAAAGTCTACGCGTATGTTGACAAGTCTTGGATGAATGTTGATGCCACAAACCAATCTGGTGAATGCCCAAAAGAAGATGGCATACAAGGTAACATGTCCATGTATGAGACTAAATCAACCTCCAAAGACATTGAAGCACCTTGATAGGAAGATTTAGGAAGAGAAGTAGTGTAACCTCTCCTTAATTCTGAATGGAAACTCATAATAGAAGCTCCTTGATGACTTAAGAAGTTGCATCATGACAGTTGAATGATGTTCATCCTTGTAGGAAGAAATGGTGCCATAGGTGTAGAAGAGAATGCTCCCCAACTAATAGGAAGAATCCTCAAAAAATAGGATGTTTGAGGAAATTGGAATACAATCTCCAAAGACTTATATGTCTCCTCTAAAGTGAAAGAGTCTTTCTCCATCTGTTGTAAAGAAGCCACAATCATGTTAGAACAATCAAGTGGTTGAGGGTCAGATTATGCCCTCACAATGAGTGAAGAAGTCTCCTCAACAAAGAGAGGATTGATGTCATCGATGATGTCTCCCACATCTTCAATGTGAGACTCCACAAACAACACTACAATGTCTAGAATGAAGTCATCCCATGAAGCTAAAATAGGAAGACATAGTGTTTCTTGTTGCACTAAATAAGGTCAATCCATGATTGTGTGAATACAAGCATCATCAAGAGAAACATTTGATGTAGTGATCTAAACTAGAGAGGATGTAGCTACAACTAGAGGTTAAATATCTTTTGGGAATGGAGGAATGTGTGGATCTCCATACATCTCCCAAAGATAAACCCAAATATCATAAAAATAAATTGACTTCATGTCATCAAGTGAATCCATAACCTCCATATCCATACATAGAAAGAGTGCACAACAAATGATTGAAATAGTATCACCATTGTATGAAAGTCCTTTCATATATGGTAATGCATTATGCTCACTAAGATAAGTGAAAACTAATTCACTCCATTTCTTGTAGTTTTGTGTTGTGAAGGTAATTAAATCTTCCTCATCCATGATGTACTAATCAATGTACTCCCTAGAATATGGAATGAATCAAGGAGCCCCCACTCCCTAAATAGATAATTTTGACACTTTATATGTAGTGCAAATACAATTGACCGCTTTTCAAAATAGACCTTGGTGGACTTCTAGTTTTTCTATTTACAACCAAAAATATGAAGCTATATTAGACTCAACAAGATAAGACACAAGACCTCTCAAGGATTTCATTAATTACAAGTGTCAATAGGCCAAAATGAGACCAAAATTTGAAAGTACTATGTCTACTCAAAATTACTCCAACTTGATACTAGATCTAGAAAGAAGACAAAAAATCATGCACTCTCAAAAAAAAATAGCACCTAAATATTTGTCCAGATGAGCCCAAGCTAAGCCTTTGAAGTTGCAAAAATCAAGATTTTCAATTTGTAGAATTATTCAAGAATAGAGATCTCCAAAATTTTGCACCAATGTGTAGATCACAAAATTCTACTCCAAAACAAAAAAAAATGCTCGAAAAAAGTAGTCCGTATAAGGGAGATATTGTTATTTGAAAATCACCTCTGTAATTATTTTTCCTAAATCACCATCTTCACACATCCAAAAATTAAACTACTCTATATTTAACTTTAGATGTTCAATTTTGATGAAACAAAAGTCAATTTGAGGGTTTTTTGACCTTTTGAATGTGATGCAAATATCTAATTTGCACTAGCAAGCTCCAATTTTCACCTACAAAAAATCTAATAGTAGAGATGCAAATAAAAAATGCAAATCTGAAAATTATTTGCATAGATCTGAAGTGATCATACTAATTTCGCAAATCAGGCCTTTGGGTTCCAATTTGCAAAAAAAATTGCCTTAGATTTGACTATAGCCTAGGGTAGGCAAAATTATACTCAAAATTCATTGAATTGACATGCTAGATGTAATAATGAGGTCCACTTTGGCTCTAGACATTTCCAATAGCTGTGATACTCTAGATCTGAGTCGATGTCCACCGAGAGGTGAAGAAAGAAAATGGTCTCCAATGGCTATGTGAAGAGAAATTCCTTCAGGTCTAATACCATGTAAGAATTCTCCTTAGGGAAAAATCATCCAAGATTAAGGAACTCAAGAACAACCAAAAAAATGGACCAATAAAGTATGATTAGAATAACAATAATGAGAATGAATATCTCTATCATGTACATACACACTAGGAGTTCCTATATATAAAGGCCTCTAAAATGCATCTAGAATGTCTCTAGAAAGAGCTAGGAGATAAGCATGAAAACTAAGCACACATACATTAAAAGTGGATTATCCTCCACTATAGATGAAAGGATAAGTATGAAAAGCTATATCTCATGTAGAGATGTTGTAGACACCATGTTCTTAAATATAATGCTAACTCCAGTGCTGTAGACACCATGTGCATAAAAAAGTTTCTAACTCATATGTTGTCAACGAGACAACTCATAAGAGTATTCATACTCCTAGGTGTCAAATTAATAAATAATAAAATCATACATTGACCTAAGTAAACTTAAGTAAAGTGTAAATACTAAATACGTATTTACACCAACAATTATGATTATGATTATTGTTATTTGATTGAAAGTTATTATTTGAATTGCTAGACATAAAAACATGTACACTTGAATTAAGAGTACTAAATATAATTATTTTAGCTTCTTCTTGATGCAATAAGTTTTGAAAAATACAATAATTCAATTGAGAAGATAAACTAGGATAGCAAGCTAAGCATGACTATTAGTTATAAATTGTTGAAATTTCCTAGGAAGACACTTTTTAAGAATAATATGAATCAAATGGCTATAAACCAATTGAATACCTTAACTAATTAAATGAATTTTAAGAGAATCAAATTTTAAAAGAAACTCATCCATAAGTTTCAAGTCTATATACCTGAGATCCTGATGTAGGAACACCTTGTGTTTTCTTGATGACTACTTTGGAGTTCTTGGGAGGAGGCTTAGTAGTTGCTTTGGAGGGTTCTTGGACTAGTACTTGCTTGAAGAAGGACTAGTCCTCGGCATGCTTTAGGAGCTCGACATGCTCTTGGAGCTTGACATGCTCTTGGAGCTTGACATGCTCTGGGAGCTCAACATGTTCTATTGAGCTTGGTATGGTCTTGGAGCTCGGCATGGTCTATGGAGCTTGGCATGGTCTATGGAGCTTAGCACGGTCTTGGAGCTTGGCATGGTCTCTAGTTGCTCAACATGGTCTTAAGACTTGGCATGGTCTTTGGTCACTCGGCATGGTCTGGGAGGAGCTTGGCTTTGCTTAGAAATTTGGTGCCTGTTGTAGTTTGTGTATCTAATTTTCTACAATCAGTTAGAGAATTACAATTTCAAGGATGAAAGAGGGCCTAAAGTAATAACTATGGTTCAAAGATCAAATTCTAATTCATTTGAAGCAAGGAGATATCAAAATTTTAGTAAGGCATCAATTTTGGGCATTTAATTGTTGTTGTTGGCTGACTTGTGGAATTTAATTTATGTATTTATACTTAATTCAAGTTCTGGGCTGACTTGTGGCTTAGATTTGTATAGGTAGTGGTTAGAGGGAAGTCTTTAGTCATTATTCATCCATGGTGGAGAAGAGGAGGAGTGTGAAGAGAAAATTTTGCGAAGGGCTAGTAGTTGTAGCTTGGAAAACAAGGAGATTGCTTGGTGGGCTTGTGAGCACAAGTTTAGATCTTCCTTGGAGGTTTCTACCAGAGTGTGATCTAGACTAGCTTGGGTTTGGATTAGATCTTGAGGGATCTTGTAGAACTATTATTGTAATTTCTATTGTATTTGGCTGTAACCAAGAAGGCCTTATAGCCCAACACATTCCATGTAACAGTTATTTGTATTAATAAAGAGTGATGATTTGGTATTAGATCTTGCATTGTTACTTATTCTTTTTGTATTTCCATAATGTAGTTTTATAAATGGGGACTAGGACATCTCCTTTGGAGATTTTTCTACCTTGCACTACATCAGATGGTATCCGAGTGAAGTTTGTTCTTGAGTGTGTAGATAGATCACCGACGTTCAGGCAGTTTGCACCAAGACTTGGGTTGGAGAAGTAGATCTAATTTGATCTTGATTTGGTGGTGGATTTTCTTTCTAGAGTCATAGATCTCTTGGTTGCAAGGTGGTAGATCATGGTTCTAACTTGCAATTGTAGAGGTCTTGCAGATGGATTAATGGTTGCAAAGATGGAAGATTGATCTTATTGAGGCATGGTCATAGAGAGTTATGATGTGGTTCCTGATTGTTCATGCGAGGTGGTAGGTTATGATCTAACTTCCAAACATATCAAGGTTGTCACAAGGATCATGGGAAGGATTTGTTGCAGAGGGTTTATAAAGATATTAGACAATGGCTCTGAGAGGATTGGACCCTGAGATGATTGCAAATCTTCGTGATGTGATGTAGAGGAAATTTTCTAAGATGTTTTCTCAGTTTGAAGCTAGCTTGGCTGATTATTTTTCTAAGATGACTACTCAGTTTGAAGCTAGCTTGGATGATTGAGTTAAGGATGAGGTGATGAAGGAATTCCATAGCTATTTATGAAGCTAGAGTCTACTGATTTGAAAGAGAGTTGTTTGGTTGGTTAAGAGACTTGTTCGTGAGAGAAGATGGCATAACAAGGTCAAGGTGGAAGAGTTTTGTTTTGTTGATCAAATTGTGGAGCTTGATATAGAACTTATAGAGTAGCTAGAGGTTGTTGCTAAAGATATTCCTAACCTTGTTGATGCTAGGAAAGAGATTGGTTTTTCATGATCAGTTAGTTGAGTCTAACATGGAAATTGCAGAGCACTTGGTCATGGATGATCCAGTTACTTTTGGTGATGAGTTGTGTATTGCAGAGCATCTTTTTGTGAGCAATGAGATTTTTGGTGTTGTGATTTTTTCATGTGTTGATAGAGATCTTCATGTTGTTGTTGATATGGATTCACTAGTTGTTGTTGTGGATGAGGATTTGATGTTGAAGCATTATTTTTAGTTTGTTCTTGGGAGTGAGTATGTTTATTGGGTGGTTAAGATTCTAGTGTTTGACAGAATAATGAAGATGTGGATGATGTGCAGATTAGTTTTTCTATCCCTATTGGAATGGAAGCCTTTGGTGAAGATGAAGTTGCCTGATCTTTCTTTGGGAATTAAAGTGTGGGACACACTTCTCTATTTACTTGGGGAGTTTGATGTAGGAGCATCATGCATTTTCTTGGTGACTATTTTGTAGTTCTTAGGAGGAGGCTTAGTAGTTGCTTTGGAGGGTGCTTGGAATAGTACTTGGTTAAAGAAGGACTAGTGCTTGGCATGTTGTAGGAGATCAACATGCTCTGGGAGCTTGACATGTTCTATGGAGCTTGACATGGTCTTGGAGCTCAGCATGGTCTATGGAGCTCAACATGGTCTATAGAGCTTAGCATGGCCTTGGAGCTTGGCATGGTCTTGGGACTCGACATGGTCTTTGGTCACTCGGCATAGTCTTGGAGGAGCTCGACTTTGCTTAGGAATTTGGTGCCTATTGTAGGATATTTTTCTAATTTTCTACAATCAGTTAGAGGAAAAAAATTTTAGGGATGGAAGAGGGCCTATATTAATACCTATGATTTGAAGCTCAAGTTCTAATTCATTTGGAGCTAGGAGATATCAGAATTTTACTATGTTGGCCAACTTGTGGAATTTAATTTATGTATTTGTATTTAATTTGAGTTCTAGGCTGACTTGTGGCTTAGATTGGTATAATTAGGGATTGTAGGGAAGGCTTTAGTCATTATTCATCCATGGTGGAGAAGAGGAGGAGCTTGAAGAGTGAATTTTGAGAAGGGCTAGTAGCTATGACGTGGAAAACAAGGAGGTTTCTTGGTGGGCTTGTGAGCACAAATTTAGATCTTCCTTGGAGGTTTCTACTAGAGTGTGATCTAGACTACATTGGGTTTGGATTAGATCTTGAGGGATCTTGCAGAACTATTATTGTAATTGCTATTGCATTTGGTCGTAATCGGGAAGGCCTTACAGCCCGGCACATTGCATGTAATAGTTATTTTTATAAATAAAGAGTGGTGATTTGGTATCAGATCTTGCATTATTACTTCTTATTTTTGTATTTCCACTGTGTGGTTTTATAGCTAGTGTCTAGGACATCTCCTGTGGGGATTCTCCTACCTTGCACTGCATTAGATCCTTGAGTTGATCCTATAATTGTATTTTGTAGGATTCATTTGCATTGTCATAAGTAGTTTACAAAATTGACCATGCTTCATGACCTTTAGAACAATTTTCAATTAAAGTATATAAATCTAGAATAATGAAAATTTTGAATAATCCTAAGGCTTTTTTAATTTTAGTTTTCCAAGCATCTTTTTCATCTTGAGTGGCAGTTACAGTGGGCTCAATAGATGCATCAGTTGCAACATCCAACATGTGTTTAAAATGAAAAAAGAAAGATGTGTAGGTATTCCATGAATGGTTATTGGAACTATTAAGTTTAGCTTCTAGAATTAAGGTTGACTTAAATAAAGGAAAAAGAGAGAGAAAATAGATTTAGTTGTGTGTGTGCGTGTGTGTGTGTGTGTGTGTGTGTGTGTGTGTGTTAAACTTAATATCAAATGTGAGGAACTAGTTAAAATAGATTTAGTTTTAAAAACTTAGCATGCAATAGAATAAATAAAACTTAAATATCAATGATAAAAACCTATAATGTAGAATTTATACAACCAAATGGAAATTGTAGAGAAAGGTATAGACTTGAGAAGTGTTAAATATATCTACAACAAAAAATGAGATGTATTAAAATTTCCAAGATAGAAATAAAACTAATCAATATTGTCCAATGTTAAGAAGATATAATCAATGTGTTAAATGAGCAAAATATTTACTCAAAAGATGTTAGAGATTCCTTTATTTGAAAAAAGGAGTATAGAGACAAAATAAGATCAAAGGGTAGAGATGTTATGGAGTCTAGAAGTAGCTGAGAAGTTAAGAGCAACAACATGTAAGGATAGAGATGTTATGTTGATCTTAGATCAGTTTTGACAAGTGAGTGTCAACACACTAAGACATTTACTTAGTTCATGCTGAACTAGTAATACATGTCGAGCACAACATGTAAATATTAGATAATTCTGAGCTATAATGAATGTTGAGTCACTCAAGTGTAGAGTCACTCAAGTGTCAAGCAGAAAGACCATGCCAACTAACTCAAGATACCAAGTAAATAGTGGATGTTGAGCAATGCAAATGTTGAGTAACATTATACATAACAGTGCATGATGAGCAATACTGACTGCATATGTCAAGTGACATAGTTTTGACATATTTGTTTTTAATGGCACAAACAACTATGTAAACCATTTTAAAGCTGACCTAAGGATAGATTACGATCTTTTGGAGATAAGGAAGAATCTCTATTTGGATCCCCTATGCAATTACACATAACCAATAAGAAAATGGGAAGGATTAAGTAGAAAAATGGATGAATCTCAACCATAGATTCATACCTAAACCTAAGCTACCAAAGACCTTTTAAGAAAGATGAAGCGCTAAATTACTGTGTGTAAGAGAAGAAGAGTAGAGTGAATTAGAAGAGTGAACAAGACAGTTTGCATGTAGAGCATTCAAGGTGACTTAGATTAAAGAGTGAATTGCATAATCAGTTAGAGAAGACTAGAGGATAGAGAAAATGGATACAACATTGATACATTTGATTGAGAAGGATCAAGAAAGACATTGTTTAGAGGTGATTTTTTATTAGGCAAGCAAGTGCCACTCACAGGATCTAAGTTGAGACATTTAAATAGATGATTTTAGTTAAATCTCTTAAGTAGAGTAGTCCTAATAGGCTATATGAAATCCTTTAATAGGGTGATTACTTAATTGTAAGTTAAAGTCCTCTAACTAGACATACTTCTAACAGGGTGTTTGAAATCCTTTAATAGGGTAAGACCTAGAAGTCTTTGTAAATCTTTAACAAGGTAGACCTTTCATAAGGTAGATCATGTTCCATGGTCAAATCATTATAACCTTCATTAGATACACTTTATTGTTGTAGTAGTGTAGATTTGTGGGTGTCATCCCCACCCCAGTTTCAACCTTCTCACTTGGAGGTTTCTAGGTAATCAAATCTGGTGTTATGTGTGTGAATGATTACGTGATTATATGTTTTAGATGCTTATGATTTACATGTTATTTTTGCTTACTTGTTAAATGTGTGTGTTGAATATATGATGAAATTTTTATGGGTCCAAGGTTAAACTCCTAATTCACCGCCCTACCCCCCTCTTAGAAGTTTACTCTTTCCACTTGTAATTCCAACAATTGGTATCAGAGATGAGTTCTCAAAAGAAAAAGATTTGCAACTTTGAGGAAAAGATCTTGAAATGGAAGTCTTAAAATTTGGAATTATTATTGAGAATTAAGGAATTGAGATACAACTCATTCTACATCAACTAGATGAAGCTAGAGAAGAATTAAAGAAGTCCTTTAAGAGAAGGAAAGAAATTGCTATTGCAAAGAATGACACACAATACAAAGAGATCAACACTACCAAGCTATTTGCTAATGATGACTCCAATGAGTTTGATGTAGCAATTGTAGATTTGATGGAAAAGAACAAAGTAGAAGTCAAAGGAATAAAAAATCTCAAGGCATGATGCTATGTGAAGAATCTAAACAAAAGAAGAAAGCAATGGAAGATGAGGCCATGATTGAAGAAGACCAAAGAATTTTGGCCAATAGACTAGAAGAGAAGTCAACAGAGCTAACCAGGATCTCCAACATGCAATTGGATACTCTAAGTCAAATGATGAATGCTGACCATGAGTTAAATGTCAAGGACATTGAGATAAGTACACTAAAGTTGTAGAATGACCTAAAAAGATAAAAAGAATTTGCTGAAAGCTTCAACATGCCAAAAAAATAAATCAAATACTTTGAGAAACTATTGAGATCCCCTTGATCCAATAATGATAAATTAGGATTGGGCTACACAAGCATTGAAGGAGAATCATCCAAAGTTGCAGAAGAAAGGAGAATCAAAGATAAGAAATTAAAACCTACTTGTCATTATTGTGTTAAGAAAGGACATACTACTAATGGGTACAAAAGAAAGTTTACAAATTAGAATGTCAAGCTTAAGAACATGACTCATTACCATAAGTGCAACAAGCATGGTCATCAGACACATGAATGTAGACCTAGGACCATGCATACATAGAGATTTTAGGGATATTGCTGCAATTGTCATAAGTATTCACATAGAGATTTTGAATGTAGATCCAAGCCCATGTGGTCATCAAACAAACCAACAAAGGTAAGAAATTATGGGAACTTTAATAATTGGGATTATAATACAGGGTATAGCTATCACTATTGTCAAGAATATGGACAGGTTCCTAAAAATTGTATTAGGACACACTTCAGAGGTAACTACAAAATGTGGTTGAGTCAAACCACATGTTTTAGCTATTTGAAGAATGGTCACATTAGTAAACATTGTCTAACTAGGTCAAAGGCACACAGTTTTGAATTAGACAAAGAAAAAGGAAAGACAAATTTTGAATGCATCAGAGACAAGATGAGCAAGACATGCAAAATGAAAGATATTTGTAGCACATCAAATGGAGAAGGGATCACTTCACCCAATAGGTCAACTAATCATAACTCATCAAACTAAGAAAACAAAGAGGTATGTGGGACAAACATCTAATGGTTATGTCATGCAATCAGTTCCAAAAGAAGATAGTACTGAAAAGACTAAATTAGCATGATTAAAGATGCAATATGTTATAAATTCAAGAAAAATCTTTAGGTTTTCTATGTTGTTTTCGAGTATGAAAAATTTCCTATATGTGCCAAGTGAAATGGTAGTTGATGCCAAGCTTACATTTGTGTAAGCACTCAACATTAAATGTAAGGTTTTCAAAGGGTATATGATCAATTTTTGCTCATTATTTATCATTTCAAACTCAAGCAAGAGCAAGCAGAGTAGAAGGAAATTCAAAAACCTATATAAAGCATTTGCAGAAGAATTTAGCAATAATCTCACATTAATTTATCAAATTCTATAAGGTATTTGTCATAAGTTGAGCTACGCAGTTTACTTTGGCATAAGCCCTAGTTTGACAAAATGGCATCTAGTTCAAAAAATGTAGAAGGGAAAGAGAATTTGAATGTTCAATTTGTCAGTAATGAAGTTAAGCAACCCATATTTAAAGCCATTCTCAACATTTCTTGTAAACAAGATCCTTCTGGAGCATTGTCAATGATCCTACCCAATGTAATTATGGTGCAAGATCTGAGGAAGTGTTAAAATTACAAAATTAGAGCTATAGGAGACATGGAGGTTAGAGATGCATATAATAGATTGTGCAAAGATGCTTTTTTGAAGGAGGAATACAAAATTGTTGAGAAAAAGGGTTTAACATGAGCCCTAGATTTTCTAAATGTGTTTAAGATTGAGTGGATACAAAATTGTTCTAAGAAAAATTCATGATGGTTCTTTATGGATAGAAGGAGGACCAATTAAAATAACCAAGAGAATAATTAATATGGTAACTAGTTATCCAACCCTAGATTGGCCAAAGACACTCATAAGTGACTCGAAAGAGGTAACTTAGAAGAACACTAGAGCAGTTTGGAATAAAAAAGGTATGACTATAGATACCATTACAAATCCACTGCTAAATTTTTCTATAAGGGAAAATCTCATATAAATTCTATCAATCTAGTAGATTGAATAGTGTACCCTGTATCACTATGGATGTTGGCTACAAGATTGTAAAGAAAGATCATACATATGATCTAGAAGAACTATAGTTACAACAACTGATGGAGAATCTTGGAGTTATCAAAATAACCAAGAATGCATAATTTAAATTTGGTTCAATTCTAGTTTTTGTATTCTTTTATGTACAAAATACATTTCCCTCTTTTGGTACTAAAGGGTGGAAGACCAATAGGTCAATTTCAGTATAGATCAATGAGTTCATTTAGCAAATGGGAGAAAACTTTGAAACATTGATGACAAGTTACTTTGAAGATTTTAAAAAATCAATAAAGGAAAGAATGAGGGTACCAGTTTCATTGGTTGAACAACACTATAATGACATATGTTTCCTTTATTGATGTTGATCTTAAATATGTACAAGTTGCCACACCAAGGGTAAGATGGCTAAGACCCTTAGGATATGAAATTAATGTTGATGAAGCCTCAACATCCATCACTGCACTCCTAGTAGAAGAAATAGGTAAAAGTGCAAAGATATTTGGCAACTATGAGATGGTAAAGTCAAAGATTACCATGGCTAAAACTACCTGCACACACAAGAAGAAAGATAAGTTGGTTAAGAAGCTAAATGAAAAATTTGGAAAAGGTGCAGAATAAGAAGAAGAAGATGAAGATGAAGAGGAAGAGGAAGAACAAGCATAAGAACCTCTAGCTTTGACCCAAGGCATGCGAGAAGACAAGGAAGAGGAGAAAACTAAAGGTACATAGGAAGAAGAAGCCGAGGAAGCACCTACTCCTACCAAGCTAAAGAAGAGGAAGGCTAAGGCACAACAAGTGGCAAGGGAAAAGAAGATTTTCAAACCTAGCCTAGCCAAGATGAGTGCATCAACCACCCAAGACACCACACAAGCAACCACTCAAAAAGCCAAGGAAAAGTCCAAGTAGATAGAGCAATATACAAAGAAGTGTAAGAATTTTCCTTAGGCCAAAATCACCCAAGATCAAGGAACTCAAGCACAAGCACAAAAATAGACCAAGAAGAGTACGATCAATATGAGAATGTATTATCTCAAGCATATAATAATGTACATACACACTAGAAGTGCCTATATATAATGGCCTCTAAGATATATCTAGAATGTGTCTAGAAAGAACTAGGAGATAAGCATGATAACTAAGCACATATCCTCCATAATGAGGGGATAAACATGATGAGGTGTCCCATGTGTGTAGATTTTGTAGACACCATGTGCATAATTAGAGTGGTAACTCTTGTGTTGTCAACATGACAACTCACAAAAATATGCATACTCCTAGGTGACTAGTAAATAAATAATAAAATATGCATTAACCTAAGTAAACTTAAGTAAGTTTAAATAGTAAATACTTATAAGAAGAAGCAAATGTGTAGTACTCAACTGATAGTTTATTATGAATGAGATAGACAACCCTATCATCTTTAATAGGACTCCCACAATAACCAAACTTCATTCTTAATTCATTCACCTTTATGATAAAATCCTATATGGAATCAAATGTCTTTGGATCTAAGGAGACAAGCTCATCTTCAATTTTGTAAAAATCTTCCTTAGACACTTTACCATATAGGTTTTGGAGGGTATCCCAAGTTTCCTTGGATGTAGAAGACTTTCAAATTTGATACATGATCTTTTCATCAACCCCCAAACATATATCACCTAGGGCTTTCCTATCCATTGCTTCCCAAGCTAAGATTTCACTTGTTGGTACATTATCACCTGCTAGTTTAGGAAGGGCACCATCTACATATTGAGAAACTCCATTATGCATTAAGTGACACCACATTTTGATGGACCATGTAGCATAGTTATGTGGAGTTATTTTCAAAACTTAAAATTTATCATGATGTAGAAAATGAAAGAAAATAGCAAAAAAAGAGGAACACAACACCAAGAAAACCCCATTTTTACTCAATCAAGAAACCCCCCCAAATAAGATTTTGTCGGCACTTTATATGTAGTGCATTTACAATAGCCACTTGCCAATTTTGGCATTCATGGACTTCTAATTTTTTTTGGTTACAACCTCTTAATAGAATACAAATCTAAAACTTTACAATGTACAACAACATTGAAGCAATATAGAGCAAAGAAAGATCCTATTTCTAAAAGCGATACTTTTGTCCACACAACCCTATAATTTGATTACATGATTTAGAGTCTAGATGTGCTTGTACGAAGTAATTGAATTTGGAAAATGAAAGATTGGAAAAGTATAGTCACCAAAAGATACAATTTCTAACAAATTCATCCACCAAAACTAGAAAATAACTACACTACTAAAAAGCTCAGGAAATTCTAGCAAAAAAAAAAAAATTGCACCTAATTTGGAGTCCAGATGATTGAGATATAGCCTCCCAAAGTAAGACTACAAAATCAAAAATAAATTTGAAGAGGGGTTGGATTAGTAAAAGATGGGGTTAAATTTGACAATCTTACAACCATCATAGTAGTTCTATTTTTGCCTTGGATGACAATCACACAACCATGAAATTTAGGCTTGTGAACTTGATCATATCAGCAAAATTTGGTCCCCTTACTGATGTGGTAGTGATGTTAGCATGTATGGCTCTATATGGATGATGACATTAGCATATGGATTGTATAGACAAAATTGACATGTTCTAGGATAGCTACCAACTGGATATGTGATGATGTGTATGGGAACAGTTGGCACCATGTGTATAGGGATTTAAGTTGTTGACTAAGCACTTTGGCTTGCATGGATGGGTCTATGATGCTGACTAACACACTATGTGCCGAGCACCAAAATTTGGATAGTGCTAAGCTACTACATTATTCAAAAGTTAAAGATTCACCAAATCTAAGCCAACAAGTTCTTTACCTTAAATTTTGTGAACCAGTTGAAGGATAATGATGATGAGTTAGTGCCACAGAATTTTATGTAAACCATTCTTAAGTCAATTCAAGAGGATTCTTCATGATGTTTCTAGAAGGAACAAAATGTGGGTTAGATTCAATGAATCCTACCCAACCCATTCAAATAGAAATCAAAAGAGGGAAGAATCAAGTGGGAAAAGAAATTATAGACTTCTATTTAAGGAGACATAGACTAAGAAGTAAGAGTTGTTGGAGTGCCAAATAGCAAAGTGGTCGAAGGGTATCAAAGAGAAGACATCAAGGAGAAGGAAGAATAGAGCACAAAGAGTTTGCTTTGATTAGTGGTCATAGAAAAGATTGTACTGGTACATTGAGCATGAAGACTCAAGGAGACAAAGCTTGAAAGGAGGGCAAGTTGTGAAGTGCTATATAGACTGAAAGCTAGGCAATATGAAGAGCTAAACATAGATCTAAAATTTTCAAGATAAGTTGTGAATTGTAATTAGGTCAAACCCCTTATTGTTACTCTCTAGCCATTGTATCAGTTAGGGTAAAATCCTATGGATGTAGGTTTGTTTAACAACCATTTGTAAAGAATTTAATAGGGTGACATTTCAAGTGAATGTTTAAAGTCCTCTAACTAGGCCCACTTCTAATAGGGTGGTTAAACCCTTTAACTAGGTCACATTTAACAATGTGTTATAGCCTTTAACAGGGCAAGCCTTTCATAGGCCATCAATTTAGAAGAGTGAGAATTGAGTAGCATGTTACTAGAAATTTTTTCCAAATTGAATTTCCATGTAAATCACTGTGTCATGTGTTGATTTTTCCATGTGTTATGCTTGCATGCTGATTTACAGTAACTTTTTGAACAGGAATGTTTGAGCTTGGATGAATAAACAATTTATTAGGCTCAGTTTACTTGATGAAAAGGTTGACTTGGGCATTTGGACCTTGAATAACTGATTCACCCCCCACCCCCCTGCCCCCCCTTCTTAATTATTCTAAAGCATTTCTAACACTAATAACTTTAAGTATCTTTTATTTGGTAAATCTTCTATATGATTCATGAAATCTATAAAATAGACACCCAAGATCATTGTATGTACAAACTTCCTTATAATTAGAAATGTAGTTTCTAATGAAATATTTAAATTTAAAATATATTTTCATGAAGTTACTAGCATATACCTACCTTTTAGTAGCCTTTATAAATTAAAAATAGAAAGTTAATATTTTTGGAGAATATAATCCCTAGCTAGCTCCTAGCATTGTAGAATTTGTGCAGCCCCAATACTCAATAAATTAACTATTGCTAAGTGAGTTTAAAATTGGGAATATTTAATGGGGTGATGTTTTTAACATACCATGTAGACTAAAATGAATGAATGTTATAATTCTTCATCAAGGCAAAGTGTAAGCAACAACAACAACAAGAAGTTTTCATATTTTATCTTATATATGATTTAGAGATTTTTTTTTGACAACAACAATCATGTGTTTGTCTTGTTGAGCAATGATTTCTCCAAGAATTTTGTGTGATCTCTAAGAAACTCTAAGTAGTTTGTATGAAGTCCCAACTTGTTGCAAGTTTAATTTTTAGTTTACAGTTTCAAATTAATAGAAGTTATTTTCAGATTTAATGGAAAGAAAGCAAGAAAGAATCGTGCATACCTTTAGTCATTTATTATTGCCTCCATTTCATCTATTTTCTTTGCATTCCTAAGTTTGGAAAAGTGAGAGTTTCAAGTCTTTGTGGGTTTCCTAGATTTTGGGATGTTATTTCTTTTCACATGGTATTAGAACCATTTGGCCATAAATCCTTGTGAGTTCATTCATTTCTTTTATTGGGTATTAAACTTTTTTGTCTAGGAGACATGGTTGAAAATGAATGAAAGAGTTAGCAATAGCCATCACACTTTAATGGATAAAATGATGATATTTAGGTAAAAAAGATGAATACCATGATGGTGGAAATGATTTGTGGGAGCTAGTGGTCAATGGGTTTGTTGATGTAACAGACCTAACTCAGTTTGCTACCCTCTAAAATAATTAGAAGACTTAGTTGAAGAAATCAAGGAGGAAAGATGTAAAAGATTTAAGCTTCATTGAAGTACCTATGAAAAATATTATTTTTCCCTAAATAGTAGTAGTTGATTATTCCAAGGATGTATGGGATATGCTTGAAAAAAATTTTAAAGGGACTAATAAATTCCATGTGGAAAAGCTACAAAAGTTTCCAATAGAGATTGAGAATCTTCTAATAAAAAGTAATGAATCCATTACATATTTTATCTCAAGAGTCTCTAGTTTTATAAACCAAGTGAGATCAAATAGAGAATTGTTTTAGGAGAAAAAAATAGTGGACAAAATATTGAGAAATTTGCCCCAAATTTTGATACCCTTGTGATTACTATTAAAGAGGAAAATGATCTCTCTATGTTGACCATGGATGAGTTTATAAGAGATCTCCAAACCCATGAGTAGTACATTAATAGATCTACAAGATCTTCTCAAGAGAAATATTTTAAAGCTCAAGAAAATGCAATAGGCAGGGGAGAGGAAGAAATTACTTGAAATGAATCTCTAGAGGTAGAGGTTGTGGTAACTCAAGGAAACGAAATGTTGGAGGAGATAGCTTAGGACAATAAGGTAGCCATGAGGGAGTAGTAATCTCTCACAATAGCTCTAGGGAAGGTAGGAAGAACTACAACTCCAATAAAAACAATGCAAAGTGTTTTGATTGCCATAAATTTGGGTATAATATGAAAGTAGTGTTACAAAAAGTAAGGTGATTAGTCAAGGTAGAGTATAAATATGGATAATATAAAATGTGGGCGAAACAAATAATCTCACAACCTTCATCATGTGAAACATTGGAAAAGAAGGTAGTCCTAAAGTCTAGTATTTGGATAGTGACTGTAGCGACCATATGAGTTGTAATGAAATTTTATTTTATTTCATTCATAGAAATTTCAAGTCTTAAATTAGAATAAGAAATAATAGAACTATTCTAGTTTTGGGAAAAGGATCTATCATGATCAGAACCAACCAAGGTGAGAGGAAGACTTAAAATATTTATTTTTCTTCAAGTATGAAGAACAATTTGATCAGTTTTGGAAAACTCAATCAAAATGATTACAAAGTGTAGACAGAGAATAAAAAATATATCATTGATGAGAAAGATGGTAGTAAGAAAACAGTTGTTGCAGTTCAAATGGAAAATATTGATATGTTTCCTTTGAGGAAAGAGACATGCTTCTCCTCTTAGTTGATCGTTGGACCTCCCAATCATACATGTATAGTAATACAACAATAATAAGATGTAGAGAGCATGATTTAAGACCCTTCCAAGTTGTAGTATCTCAGGTATGGACATCTTGGTTATGCTTTTTTGAATTTATTGTTGAAGAAAAGAATAGTAAATGGTTTGCCAAAAATTCTAGAATTGTGTAGCAAGCATGAGGCTTATTTTTTGTGTAAGAAACATAGGCTTCCCTTTAAATTTGTTAACTATAGAAGAGAAAGGGCACCAGTAGAGCTTATACATATTAATTTAGTTAGACCTACAAAAATCACTTCTATTGGGGGGAGTACTTATTTTGATGCATTCATAGATGATTTTAGTCATAGGACATTGGTGTATTTTATGAAAATAAATCTAAATCTTTTGATGAGTTTTTAGAGTTTAAATCCTAAGATGAAAAAGAAAGTTGATATTATGTCAAATTCCTGAGGTTAGATAAAGGAGGGGAGTATACCTCTTTATTTCTTTTGTAAATTGTTGCCATGATTCCAATCTCCCTATATTTTTTAAACTCCTAAGATTAGGGTTGAGTCAATATGATGTCATGTCTATGTCTAGATTTCCCTTAGGGAATTTTTCTTCTCATCTATCCCTTTGTGTGAACCTAGGTGGGAATTCAAAAGTGATCTAATGCATTCATTCATATTAGATGATTAGGAAAGGGAGGGTGAGTCTATGCATTTCCTATATGAGAAGGAAGTTGTTCAAGGACTCTAATTCTATAATCAAGTATTTCATTGAAGGCATGATACATCTAAAGGGGGAGATCACACTATATTTAGAGCATATGACAACTAAAGCATCAAGATTGAAGCTTAGGACCAATGCACACATCATAGGAACATCATAGGAGCATGAGAAATTAGATTGAATGTAGATGAGGCAACAAAAGTATTCAAAAATGCTCAATCTTCTCAACAATGGAAACTTCCCTAGTCAAAGGTGGTGAGAACAGAGATGAAAATCAGATTAATAATGTAGAATACATGTGGTAGGTCCACGTTACTAGTTGAAAAGTCAAATTATCTTGAGAGATGGATTCTTAACCATTAGATCAGTTTGGATCAATCCTTTTTGTAATGTCAAAGGCTATATTACAGATATGAAAGATAAGTTGTGAAATAGAGAAAATTCCTCCATCACATCCTTGTAGGTGGTAGAATAGTTAAAAATCTTCAAGCTCTAAAGATGCAAAAATGGTAGTAATGGTTAAGTTATATGATATCACTTCATCACACATGGTTAGAAAAAGGTTCACTTTCAAGTTGTGAGCCTACAAAAAGCTAACAGTTAACCAGATTAAAATTTCTTAAATGAAATAAAGGTCAAGTCAAAGAAGGTGGTAAAGCTGCAACAAAAGGAAATACATAAACATGATGAATTCCTTTGCTCATTAAATCATAGTATTTAAGCCATAACATGCTAGATCAGCCATAACCTGGTGAATATGATTATTGAGTGCTTAAATTTACTCATTCACTTGGTTGCATGGTTTAAGTGAATGAGAAGTAATATGTCAGTGAATAAGAAAAAGTAGTTAAAGGTGAAGTGATCACAAGTTTGTAGGTAATAAAAAATAACTTAGAGTCAACATGACAAAGAAACAAAAACCAATGATCAAATGGTTGCAAGTTGAATGATAAGTTGAGATTTTAAGTTGCACCCTAATGAAAATGGTAATTGTTAACTCTAAAAGGTTATTATAACATTGTATAAAATTAAATTTAACCTAGACTTAAAGTCAAAAAGATATGAAAAGTAACATAGGACATTAAAATATTGAATAGTTGCATGGTCACAAGGGTTAAAGATAAATCATGAGTTAATTTTGTGAAGTTGTGAACGCCAATAATCACATTGTCGAAGATGGTTTCGGTTAATCAAGAGTCAAGGTTGTGATATAAGAAAACTAAAGATCGTGTGGTCATTGGCAATTAAGGGTAACGTAAAGTTAAGGTTTCAATAGTGGGAGAGACAAAAATGGTTACAATGAATAGATTTTGCAAGGTTGCTAGCTAAAGAGAATTCAAGACATTTTAAGTTGTGACTTGGCAAAAGTGTTAACAATTAAACCTTAAAAATGAAATTGCATTGTCACAAGTAATCAGATAGTTAAAGTTTTTTAGGCTACAAAACTATGAAGTATACATAACAATTATAATATTAGGCTATCATGTGGTTACAAGGATTTAAAGTTCATTTTGAGTTGAAGTGGTAAAGCTGTGAATAGTAAACTAGGATAGTGATCACATGGTCACAATGGGTTAATCATAACCTAGGGTGAAGGCTATGAAGGAACAATAATAAGCATTTTCATATTCACAAGAGGTTAAATGAAACCTAGAATTAACACAATGAAAAAAAAAATGATTCATCACATCATCACATCAAGTGAAGGCCTCATATGAGTGATAGTTGCAAAGAAGCGACAAGAGAAAAAGTAAACAGTGTTTTCACACTGTAATCATGATTGTTGATAGGAGATCGATGGTAGAGATTTAAACCTACAATAATTGTTGAGATTAAAATTATATGGATTTGGTGCCAGCGTAACTATTATAGATCAAAGAAGAATATGAACCATTTTTAGGGTTTCTAATCATTTCTATTTTCTTTCTTAGATGCATTCAATTCTAATTGGTGACTGTTGGATTTCTAAGTGATTCAAGTACTTTATTAATGTAACTAATGAATTTTTAACTAGCCCAGAACCCTAAGGGGAGGCCTATATATGTAAAATTTTCTATGTTAATGAAAATGATCAACAAGATCCATGCAATTTTTCCCCCTATAGCAAAGACTATTGAGTGAAAATTGAGAGATATATAGAATGAAGGATAAGATTGATGTTTATAACTAGGTAATGTGATGTAATAATTCCTCTTGGAACTAGCATGCCTAGGTTTCTTTCATTGTCTCCTTTGACTGAGCTAACATGCATGTAGATATGTCTTTCTGGAAATGTAAGACAAGTACTTATGAAGCTATTAATATATAGGATAATCATAGTATTAGTACATTGTTAATAGTTGTTGGAAATATTTAAGACTATGCTAAGTTACTGAGAGGGGAAGGGTGAATCGGTAACTTCTAAAACTTTGACAATTTCAATTCTTAATCCAACAATCCAATTAGCATTTAATTCATCACATCTGATCTAATTGCATGCATGAGAAACTAAAAATATGAAAGCATTCATAACACTTTGACACAAAGATGTGGTGACCAAGAAACCTTCCAAATAGAAAGTAAAACTAGGGTGGGGATGATACCCACAAAATTTAGTACTATAGTATAAAGTTGGCCTATTAAGTCCTACAAGGGATCACTTATGATGATCTTCCCTATTAGGAGCAATAAGGATTACTAGGTCCACCTTGTGAGAGGATTTTCAAACATACAATGAAGTATGCACTTAGCAAAGAGATTTATGAAAGACTATTAGGTCTACCTTGTTAGAGGATTTAACTAGATCACCTACAAGGATGAAGTAGTAGATGATCTCTAATTTGCAACTTGGTTTTTTGAATGAGATTCCTTTGTGTACTTACCACCTTTCTGTGATAGATATGTCTCTATTGCTCCTTATGCTATTATGGCCTTTACAATTTTCTTTTCTTCTGTTATATTCCAATTGCTTTCATAACTTGCTGACATACACATACATAGATATGGTATATTATATTACATATATATACCAATCCAATTTACAAAATTACAAAGTTGGTCATAATACAAGTTAACACAAATATTACAAAGTACGCCCACATGAAGATAGTCAAGTTCTAAAGACTAACTAGGTGAGGTTTTGATACACCGCATCCACTATCATTGCTCAACATCTTCATGCACTTGGTATATGTAGAAGTTTAGTCCATACTGGTCACTTCCAAGTAGCCTTGAACTTGGTTTGCATTAGTGACTTGGTAGATATTGTGCAACTTGGCTTAAACTAAATCACTTGTTTACCATGGCAATACTCAGTAAACACTATCACCTTGAGCTCAGAATAAACTGAATCATCTGGTTAACATAGAATGGATTGGTTAACACTAGATTCACATCACATGAACTATGAGCTCGATAATCATTGCACTACTCTATAACTACTGATAAACTTGGCATCAACTAAAATGCACAGTTTACACTGCTAGTCTTTACATTAACTAAATCTTGTTGGTAACCATTGGGATTTGTCCAAAGGACTTGGTAACAAATAAAATGCTTGGAAAACACTGTAAATTGTACAATGAGCTTGGTAACCATATACAATCTAAATAAGTGTGTGTCACTAATAACAAACTTGATTGATATATCAATAATCTCCCCCTTATCAACCAAAATTGAATACCTTATATCCATCACTATGTGATACTAGCTCAGTAGAGTATACTATTTTTGATATTTTTCGAAATTGATTTTTTAAGGTATATACAATATACTATACATCTTCTTGTTATTTAGAACATGTCTTTCTATTAATTTCTTACTTATTGCAAGTTCTCCCCCATAGCATATTTCTCCCCATACTATGTGTCTCTCTCCCCCTTTTTGACAATAATACCAAAGAATTGTTCTATTTTATTTACATAGAGACACCAAAATGGGATAAGAATTAGGAATGTACCTTGAGAATGATTGCTAAGGTTTTATCCCAATTTTCTTGTAGGACCTTATATGTATGAAGTGCAATTTGGACTTTTGTTGATAATTCTATCATATGGTCCACAATAGAGAAGTTAATGCCATGGATTAGAGTTTTAGAATATACAATATGTTTTTGTAGTGCATCCATGTTTGGAAGGATCATACTTTGTATGTCAATCAATGTGGATCTAGACCTCGCTTCTTCTCTTAGCAATTTTGCTTGCATATCTGATAAAAATCTTATGTTCTTGAAGTTTGCAGAGGTTGAACTAGGGTCAAGTTGTAGCTGCTGAGTACCAGCCTTCAGATCTTTATCTATTTTGGACAATTTGTCCTTTATTTCCTTTGTAAACTTAGAAACATCACATTGTTTCCCAAAAAGTGATGACACATTTGAACAAGAAGTTTCTAAATTGCCCAAAATTGTCGAAAGCTCTTCTTGATCAATGACTATTTGTTGAGCACTGTACTCCAACACTTTATTGTCAAACTTGTTTTCAGCCTTCTACACAAGCTTATCTTGTCCATTCATGTCTTCATTAAATTTTTAGACTACTTTAGCTAGCTAATATAAAATAGTTTTAAAAGAATCAATTTAAAGATCGATGGCCTCTACCAAAATTTTCTTAGCATCTTCAATTATCTTGTACTCTTTATCTCTCTCCTCTCTTAAGCTTTACTATTTAGCCTTCTTCTGGAGGATGTCACTAGTGGTCACAATCAAACTTGTTGATGCTATCTCAACACTTGATGTCAACACTAGATTTCTTGGAGAGTGAGGAAGTGAGGCAATGATTGTTGTAGCTATCTTGACTAGATCAATCTCCTCATCATCTTGATTTTCTTCCTCATTAGCCTCTTGTTCCTTGTATTCTTCATAATCAATTGTAACAAAATGATTTGATCCTTCATCATCCTCTTCATCCTTTTCATTGTCATCATCATCATCATCCTTTACATCAACTAGAAAATCACTTGGTTTGTGAAGATGATAAACATTTTTCCAAGTGTTTGTTGCATTCTTTTCAACATGCTCAATATCCTTCATCAGAATTAGTAGGTATTGAACTTGAGAGTCAATTTTCCTTCATTCTTCTTCAGTGACTCTTTCACCTCTACATCTGATATGTTTTGTAATAACTACCTTAAGGTTTTCTCATATATGTCTTTGACTATTTGAATAACATGTTCCCATCTTGGCTTGATTTTGTCCATTAAGACATTGGGAATCTAAGAAGCAAGCTAGTCAAGGGAGTACTTCCATTGTCCCATCTTTTCTATGACTAGATCCTCTATTTTATTCTTCTCTTCATCTATTCTAGTTTCATATTTTAAAGCCTTGAAGTTTTTTATACCAGCTCCATCTTTCAATTCCTTTAGCCTATCCTAGAAGGTGGGTGGAGGTCTATTGAATATGATGTCTCCTCCTTTGTTAACCTTCCTTCTTGACCTCCTAGTGAATACCATAGTGGTTGGCTTTGCTAGCTTGGTGATGATCACCTTGCCTTTCTTCTTTAATATTTCTTCTTTTTTAGATTGTTCCTCATCCTCTACTTCTTCACCTTGCTCATCCTCACCTTTTCCCTCAGTTAACAAAAGGGATGAACTTGATTTCAGTTTTGCAAACCTTCTTTTCCCTTTGTTGACCGTCTAAGGGATCTTTATTTCAAGTTTGATCCTAGCCTTTGCTTCATCATATATTCCAAAGTATGCAGCCTTAGGATCAACTGTTTCATTGATAAGAGCTTCAATGATATCCTTTGTTTCATCAATGTTGACCTCATAACCAAGAGTTTTTACTCACACAATTCTAGGCCTAGCTGCCTAAATATACACTTTGTCACTATCAACCATGAAATATATCATTTTTATAGTCTTCAACTAGCTTCTTGGGAATTCTAAACTTCTTGTTCATTTTCTCCTTAAATGCAACAAAGTAGGTGTCCATGATACTATTTTAGTTCTAACCCATCTTTGTAATATACTCATTGATTTGATAGAGCACAGGCACATCTTTTCTCCAGACTATAGTGTCTTTAGAGGGGAAGAAATTCTATACATAAAAGAATAAGAAAGTTAACAAAGAACCAAACTTACATGGATTATTCTTTGATGTTCTAATGCTTTCCATGTTCTTGTTGAACTGTTTCAACAATAGGTTGGCAAGGTCATATGATAAGTTGTTCTTAACCACCTTGTATGCCAAATCCATGGCTTTACATGAAACACTGTTCAGTCTACTTGAACTATATATCTTGTGCACAAAAATGTGAATTCCAAACTTTAATTTTACATTAATGATACTGCTAATTTTCATTCCTCTACCATCCCATTCTACTAGGGTTTTCTTTTCCAATTTTCCTCACCTAGGGTTTTTTTCATTTTGGCTTTGGCTAGAATTGGGAGGCTAGTGATTTGATGAATCATTTTATTGGTTATCATAATCAGTTGTTCTAGACATAGCTACGCATTATGCACCTGGTTGAGGGTAAACCTAATCCATTTGATTTGAAATTCATAGGGCATGTAGGGGATGTGTCTCAAACATTTGGTTTCTAGAAGTTGATGCTTGAGTTTTAGGACTCCATTCACACACAGATGACCTAGGGTATCATCCATTTCTAGTGTACCAATCTCTTGAATAACACATTTGAAATGAGTTTGAATATCATTGACAAGAAGTACCTTTAGAGGAATTTGGTATTGCAGACCACTTGGATCTAGGGTTTTGACACCTTCCATTCAACTCCAGGAACCAATATGTCAGATCCTCACTTAACCTTGTTATTGCTAGATGCCATTTTCTCTTTGTAGATTGAGAGAACTCAAAAAACTATTGCTTGAAATTTACTCAAATCACTTTGGTTGCATTGAAAATCACTATTCACAATTGCACTCAAAATTTCACAATAAGAAATGACTTTGATTCCATGCCTTTTGTTGAAATTTCTCCGTCAATGCTTTTTACGAAAGTAGATATGTTGATAGACTGTCATCCACTACTTGGCATTGATCACTCAATGAAATCTTCACAACTCGATAACCATAGGTATCTTTATTAATCTTGACCTCACTTGGTAGAGTCTATGACTTGACCTCACTCAGTAGAGAAGGTAACTTGATAGACATTACTATATGTATCACTCTGTGATCCCTTTGTATCCTAAATAAAGATTTGGATCTTTGTGACCTTTTAATTAGAACTAATTTGGGTGTCTTCTTTAATAGCCTAGTTCTAGTTCTCTCTTGAGAACTTAAATAGAAATGGTAGAGTCACCCAATTCTTGATTGACTTGACCATAATTTCTTAGACTTGTATCCTTGGTAGACTTAGGAAATAATGTTGTCTAATCTGCTTTCAGATGTTATTAGCCTTTGCCTTTTTTCATCATCAATTCTACTAGTATTCATATAGTTCTTGGCAAGATGACCAGGTTATGTACAAATGAAACATCTTTGGTAGTATCTCTTTTCCTCATATGATGTTTAGCACAATTCATACCAATGTGTCCAAATTCTCCACAGTAATGACATCTACACTAGGTGTTGTAGTCCCATTCAAATATGGCTTTCACAATTTGTTATATAGAATTCAATGTCTTGGTTTTGCATTCTAATGCCTTGTGTCCATGTTTCTTACATTTATGACATTTTCCTTTAAATTTTGGTTTTTCTTTGCATTCATTAGCTCTATAACCATGCTGATTGCAAATGTAGAATTTTCCTTTGAACTTTGCTTTCCCATTGCTCCAAAATTTGTTTGATGTATGACCTATCTTACCACGGTGATTGCAAGTAGGTCTTTGATTCTTTTGAACACCTTGTTTGGAGGATTCACCTTCTTCTTTATATCCAATTCCTGCTTTCCCTTTTTTTCTATAGAGATTCTACTCATTCAATTGATTCATATCTTCTTGGGATTTCATCATCCTTTCATTGAGTTTCCTCTTAGAATTTAGATCATTTTACAATCTTTCATTTTCAAATCTCAGGTTCATGAATTCTTCATTTGCGTTGGTGAGTTGATTGAGTAAGTTAGTTTGCTAAAGGGATAGATGTTGAATTTCATTGTCTTTTCATTCAAACTTTGCTTTTGTTTTGTTTTTCTCTTCCATGATTTCACATAGCCTTACTGACTAGATTTCTTGCTCTCTTCTTATCTTTCTTACTTCTTCTTTTAGTGAACCATTCTTCTCTAGGAGTTCCTTGATGGCATTATCTTCTTCATTTGATCTTCTTGAAGAATGAAAGTATTCAATTCTTTCTTCAATATACTAATAATCATTTATTTGATTTGCAAGTTCCTTTCTTCTTTTCATTGTCAATGGCTTTGTCAAGTTTAAATATCTCCATGGCCTTTATCCTTGTTCAAGCTATTAAAATTTCTCCTGAGAACCAAAAATCTCTAATACCAATTGTTGGAAATATTCAAGACTATGCTAAGTTATTGAGAGGGGAGGGGTGAATTAGTAGCTTTTAAAACTTTAACAATTTCAATTCTTAATCCAAGAATCCAAGTAGCATTTAATTCATCACATCTAATCTAATTGTATGCATGAGAAACTAAAAACATGAAGGCATTCATAACACTTTGACACAAAGACTTGGTGACTCAGAAACCTTCCAAATAGAAAGTAAATATGGAGTGGGGATGATACCCAAAAACTTTAGTACTACAGTATAAAGTTGGCTTGTTAAGGCTTACATTGATCACTTTTGATGATCTGCCCTATTAGGAGCAATAAGGACTACTAGGTCCACCTTGTGAGAGGATTTCAAACATAGAATGAAGTATGCACTCAGTAAAGAATTTTATGATTTAACTAGATCACTTGTTAGGATGAAGTAGTAGATGATCTATTATTTTCAACTTGGTTTGTTAAATGGGATTCCTTTATTTACTGATCACCTTTCTATGATAGATATGTATCTACTACTCCTTATGGTTATAGCCTTTACAATTCACTTTTGTTCTGCTATATTAAAATTGCATTCATAACTTGCAGACATACACATACTTAGATATGGTATATGTATATATATATATATATATATATATATATATATATATATATATACACCAATTTAATTTACATAATTACAAAGTCTCTCATAACACAAGCAAACACAAATATTACAAAGTTGGCCCACATGAAGACACTCAAGTTCTAAAGACTGACTCGGTGAGGTTCTGATACATGGCATCAACTGTCATTGCTCACCATCATCGTGCACTTGGTAGGTTCATATTTATTACTTACAAGTATTCTTGAACTTGGTCTACATTGGTGACTCAATAGATATTGTGCAACTTGGCTTAAACATAATCACTTGATTACCATGGCAATACTCAATAAACACTATTACCTTGATCTTGATATAAGCTAAATCATTTAGTTAACACAGAATGGCTTAGTTAACACTAGATTTGCATCACATGAATGTGATCTTTATAAGCACAACACTACTTGGTAACCATTGATAAACTAAGCATCAACTAAAATGCACGATTTACACCACTAGTCTTTACATTAACTAAATCTACTCGGTAACCACTGGGATTTGTCCAAAGGACTTGATAACAACTAAAATTCTTGGCAAACACTCTACACTATACAATGAGCTTAGTAAACATATACAATTTGAATAAGTGTGTATCACTAATAACAAACTTGATTGATATTTCAACAAATAGTATGGGTAGTCAGAGTGCTATCTTTCATAGGTATTTTTTCTCTTTTCCAAAGTTTCATATCATCCTACAATTGTTATGTGAAGTTAGGATTGAAGTGTGCTAGGAGTTTACCAGTGGGTAACCTTAACTGGTCAAAGAGCCAATTAGGGTCATGGATGGCCTTCTTCCACAACATCTCCTTGCATCATGTAGTCTTATATGTATTAAGGAGTAGAGTTAGTGTTAGACTTAAAAATCTATGTTCAAAAATTCTTTCCATCCAAAGGAATTGTTGTATGGAGAAAAGATATTCCAATTCTATATAAGATTAATGTGTTTATTGCTGACATGGGTGAAAACTTTGAAAAGGTTATGGATAATTATTTTGAAAATTTAAAGGAAAGAATGAATAATAGTTTCTAAATTCCACCAAAACTGGTTGAAGATTACAAAGATGATGTATGCTTCATGGTTGACTTTGATAAGGTATACATTCAGGCAGTCAGACCTTGAGTTGCATGGGTGAAACCTCTTCCTTACGAGGTAAATATGGATGAGGCTAGGGAGATTATTGAAGCACTGGTGAATGAGCCTATAGATCCTAAGCTTCCTACCTTTGCCACTTATTATGACGCCAAGACTAGAATTGAGCTTGAAATCAAGCTACCCTAGGCTATAAGCAAAGGAAAGAGGAAGATAGCCAAATTGAAAACTGCATCTGGCCCTCTTATGCTTACTAAAGGTAAAGGAGAGGATGAAGATGAAGAAGAAGAAGGAAAAAACCAAGAATCTAAAAAAGAAGAGGAACTACCAAAGAAGAAAGGAAAGGTGTTTATCACCAAACCTAAGAAGCAGCCAACTGCAGTATTCTCGAGAAGAACCAGACAACGCATGTAGGAAACTGTACTTATCAAGCCTCCACTCACATTTGAGGGAAGGCTTAAATAGTTAAAGGTTGGAGCAAGTATTAGCAATTTTAAAGCTCTCAAATATGAAACCTGGACTCCTGTAGAAAAAAAGGAGATTGAAGACTTGGTAATGGAAAAACTAGGAACTTAGATATCTTCTCCTGATCAATTTGCATCA